>OZ010675.1:51412114-51589614 GCA_963932185.1 Troglohyphantes excavatus
TATCGTGTGAACGCTAATTTGCTAAAACCTTGCCCACATTTTGGTACCGATTATATATTTTTTTTAAAGTATAAAATTGATATTAAATATTCAATTTTTTTCAACTTGTTCGTAAAATTAAAATATATTTTTTGCTTTTTAGGTGTTTTTAAAAATTTTGTTTTCCTTTTTATGAAAAAGATTATTTTATTTAGTACAATTTATTCATGTATATTGGATAGGAAATCTAAGATTTAAAATGAGGTCCTTCAATTGTTTGGTTTCAGTTTTTAAGGTTCAATTTCAAAACGACTCAAACATTTTTGTAATTGAAATTTTTCATGTGGAAATTAGCTAAACCCGTGTAGAAATTCAATAAAGGGTCTGAAAGCTTTAAAAACCAAATTGATTTTGAGAGTTATCTTTTTCAATTTATTTTGAAACTCAATTTTTACTACATTTTAAGACCATAAAAAAAGTTTCTAAATATCAATTTTGAGCCAAATTAATTCAGTAGTTTGATAAAAAAATAGCGCATATTTGACGTTTAAGATCTTTTTTTAAAAAATCTTTTTAATTGCTTCAAGGGATGTGTATTTTGATAGATATGACAAGAATATTAACAGTTTTTAGTAAACTTCAATAATAGTATGGGTCTGTTAAAATGACTTTGTGATGAACGAACTTAAAAATTTCAAGGCAATTTGAATTGGGCAATTGAAAAATATCGATCAAACTGTTTATTGTTACTTAAAAGTTAAAATACTTTAAATATAGAAAAGTTTATTTTCCTCTTTTTTTAATATTTCGAGATTTTACATAGTAATTTAAATAAAGTGACTTAAATGTAGTAACTTAACCAAATATAATAGTGTTTTATTCGGCGTAGCAATCAGATTGGTCTCGGTTCGATTTCGAATGACTGCCAATGCCATCGTGCTACAGTAAATGTTTTTTTATAACTGTCAGCATAAATTGACAACCCAATCTTGTTTAAATCTTTATTTCAACTAAACCCAACTAGTTTTTTTTTTTTAAATATATATAGCAAAATTGTTTTGTTTAAGGAATAAAAACTTTATTTCGAGAAAAATATATTTTTAAGTAATGTTTTACAGTTCAAAACAGTATTCTAATTTTTTAACGTGAATATGTCTATAAAATTGATAAAAGATTATCACGGTGCAAGAGGTCGTATATTAAAAGACGTCATATGTGAAATACTTATAATGTGGAACCATCCTATAAGGATAAATGACATATCATCGTGGTATGGAAAGTGAGACGTTTTATTCAGGCCGATTGTTAACCCATTTCCCGTATGACGTTTGTACTGCGTATGGAGCGGGGGGGGGGGGAGCCGCACTTACTGTAGTATACGCTTCTGCCACCACATCTTTACGTGGAATAATCCTACATTGATTAATGACATACCACCGTGTAGAGGAAAGTTATCCACTCCTTCTTTTGAACTTTGCACCGCGTGGGTCCCAAAAGCATTCAGGAACCAAATCTTATTGCACAGTGTAGCCTGTACCTAATTAATATTGTTTTCTAAATTTATTTAAAAAACTAATTCATTTTTTTTTAGTTTAACAACTAGTTTCATTTATAATTTCCAGCATAATTACATTTTAATGAACCATTTCATTCGAATGGACACCCATGAATTATTTTACTTTAAAACAAATTTTTTTTGTTCCTTAATACTCTATCATCCAGAACATTTCAAATAACGACCCCCCCCCCCTCCAACACTTTCTCCTATATCTTTAAAACACCTTAACGGCATCCACAACAAAAACGCCAACGTTTTCCCGGGACAGAAAGGTATGGCTTCGTCCTCCCTCCCGTTTAAACCTCTACTAATGTCTAGAAACGAGGTCAAGGAAAAAAAAAGAAGGCTCCAATCCAACAAGGAAATGAATAAGATACCTCCACATGACAAATACCCCTCATTAACGATTGGACGGGGAGTCCTTTTCCATGCTGCTCATTGTAAACAACTCCACTCTGTCGTTCTAATCTTACTATTAAAGTTTGGGTATTATTTATTCTTTTTTGAGTGGAAATATTCTAAATCTCACTAACTGGGTTTAGGTAATCATAGGGATTTAATTTGATGAAGATGGTGCTAGTTTGCGACCTTATTAATGAAGATTCGGATCTTGTTTTGTAATCTTATATATAAAGCAGAAATCTCCAAAATCTGTCCGGATGTTGGTTTGTTTGTCAGTACTTTATAGGCTCCGTAAATACAAAACGCAGAGATTTGAAATTCACAGAATAATTAGTTCAAAAAATAAGAATTTTAACGCGACTATTTTCAAGTCTCTACGATGTTCCATTCGAATGTTATGACATTGTTTAGCGCACGTCATCAAAATTTCACGAAGTGGCAACAGTAAAATCAGTTAAAATCAATGGAGAAAAGCGAAAATATAATATAACAAAATTATTAACCAATTAGAATGCCGATCTTTACACGGAATACTCCATAAGTACAAAACGTAGCTTTATAAAATTTACAGAGTACTTTACTTGAAAAATTAGAAATTTTTTGCAATAATTTTTAAGTTTGTATGATGTTCCATTCGTATGATATAACTATTTTAATGTATTCCATTGACTTAACATGGATGAAAATATCGTTTGTAATTTAAAATAAAATATTTCGTTATTGACTCTATAAAAATGACGTCATGCGTTTTGTTTGATTTAATAATTATTGAAAAACGACCGCACATTGGGCATTTTGCTACAATACGGAACCATTCAAAAATTTAATCAACCAGAATTTTATATTAGGGAAATGGTTTAGAATTGTATTAAAATTTTATAATTGTTTTATCTCTATTGTTTTGTTTTTGTATACAGGTTCATTGTAACTATATTTAATTATCTTAGATCAAACTTTTAAAACAATTAATCCAAAATGCGAGTAATTTGTGTATGAACGTCCATTTTATTTATTTGAAAAATATTTTATGCAAGTATTTTTTTTAATTGTACGAAGCTTAGTTTCACTGTGGATTTTCAACTCTATATGACTTTTTAATGTTATTAAAGAATAAAATTCCACAGATACCAAATGATAATTGAGAAAATAAATATTTTATTTAATGTGCCAAAGAATATTTCCTTTTAAAACATTAAATGGCGATCATTAAGAATTAAATGTTCTGAATTGTTGTTCTGAATGATTGAAAGTACATGGTGAGTTTATAATATACTGCACCGTTGGCTAAACTATCGCCAAATTGGCTTTAATTTCCTGTGGAAACTTACTAAATATTTATATGACGGGTATTTTTCGACGGGTATTTGCAACAACAATAGAATCACAAAATAAAAATTTTATGAAAAATGGTTTAACAAAATAAGTAAATACGAAATTTTTAATACATTCATACGGAAATAAAAAAAATATTCTTAAAATTAAAATAGGTGGTTATTTTTCTGTAATAATAGCATTCATGACAAATCTTGGGCATTTGACATAGTAAAAGAGGAGAGGGGGGAAGGGGGTTAAAAATCGGCACGTAAAAAACGTCTGACTTTCGTCTACACGATAGTATATTATTTATATCCATCGGCTGATTTCACTTGGAGTTAAGGATTTTACCAATGTCGTTTTTTATTATGGGATTTCATGCAACTATGTACCGAAACTACCCATACCGAAAGGAAATTCCTATTAATTTCTAAAAGTATTTTTGTGCAGGAATGTTTAATTTTTAAAACTCCATACCTTTTGAGAGATAAACTAGAAATTATAGGATTTTTATCGGTGTATTAGCAACCAGGTAGTATACATATATTTTTACATTTTTAACTTCTAATTTATTAAAAATAAAAATATTTAAAATTATAAAAAAACAGCTTTAACTTTTTTTAAGGGGGAATTCTAAAATGGTATATGCGATTATCCCAAGGAGGAGAGGAAATGTATATTTTTTCAGTTATTTGTCGTTATTTTATTTACCTCCGTGCGAAGAACGGGTACTTTTGCTAGTATTGGTATAAAGGGACAATCTATAAGTAATTTTGATTTAAGTAAAGGAATTGTTATATCGTTATGTAGATGTAAGTGGTTTTGGTTGCTTAAAAATGAGTACATGGACGTACTCGTTTTTATTTGAGTACAATTGCATCGTAAATGAGCGATGACGTACTCAAATTTAAGTAATCGTACTTTCGCAAAAATGAGCAGTCAGTATGGTTTAATTTTGCTAATATTAGCTTCTGTTTAAGCCGTCTTAACAAAGCGAACTGGCAAACTTAAAATATTTGTACAGAAGATGGTTTTTCACATTATGATGTCGATTGGTTAAATGGAAACTGAGTTATTACGACTCAATTATCTTACTTCTCATTCTTTTGCCACGCCTTTTTAACATTACTTCTGTTTATAACTTCTTCACGTATTTTTCATAGTACGACGGATATGACCCTGGAATTCGGTGCGAATGACATTGGATAGACGGATTGGGTTCGATACCCGGCTGTAATTGTTGAAATTTATTGAAAGTGATTTATGAAAGCAATTTATCTTTTTATCCATTTTACTCATTTTTGAGTTCATGTCTTTTTCAAAAATGAAACTTATGTATTCGGAGCTGTGATAAGAATCGAAAGTAATCAAATATTAGTACATTTTACTTATTTTTACGAACCTATTTTTAACAGTGCATTCAGCAACACTTTTTTAATTTGGTCTTATTACGGAATCAGAATCTCTAATGGTAAACACATAATTTTGTGTACAATCCTGTCGACTTTCATTTGGTCTTAAGGGTTATTTTTTTACAACAAATATTACGTTTAGTGTAGACATCCTACAAGCGATATTAGATAGCTTGGTGCGGACATGCAAAATTGAATCGTTTATTGATGGGTTTCTGAAATAATTTTTTTAAATTATTTTTTGCGGAACCAAAATCTCAAATGTAAAACACATATTTTTTTCATAATCCTGTGAATTATCAAATTACCTATAAATATGTACGTTTTTACATTAAGAATTTAATTTATTGCAGAAACCCGCTTTTGAATATTTTTTAAAAAAAAAAGTAAGGAATTATTATTATAATTTAATTACAGGCAACATCTACTTCGACAAGATATAACTAATACTTTAATTTTTTTAATCTAAAGATATAATGTTTTTTTTTTATTTTCCAGAATAATAGAAAAAGTTCTTGGTGGGTTTGTGAAATAAATGATTCAATTTCGGTGTTTGCAATAGGTCAGTTGGTAGTTTGGCTCGTTTTCATGGGAAAGTTTCTCCTCTCTTACTCCCAGCAAGTCGTTTAAAGTTATTCCTATCATGAAAACAACTAGCTGATTACTGTGACGTAAAGGGTGTGATACATGTAACGATTATCGAATACAAAATCGCCTGTGGTGTAAGGGTTCGGTGCGTTTCTTTGGATTATAAATAAGCTCGTAGATAGTAAATAACTATCACGTCTAAACCGGGCTTTATATACAATCGATTGATACTTCCCCATTCCTTAGGGATTTTATTTTTCCAATGTATCTTTGTTTGGCGTAATTGTACATTAAATAGACTACAAAATCGTAATATGAAACAAACTGCCTTAAAATGAGTGTTTTTGAAAATATTCAACACAGGAAAGTAGTGATTTTAGTCACTGAATTTGTTTCAATATATAAAAGCAAATTTCCTACTTTTTTATGCGCTGATTACGAGGAAGGTATGAGGGAAATGGATAAAGCGAATTGGATAAAACTTATAAAGTTATTTTTATTACATGGGGTCCGTTATTTCCTCAAATAATTCTTAGCACGATGAGAAAATTCTGCTTTTTAGCTTAGCATTAGGTTTAGAATTTCAAGAAATCATTGCCCTACTAATATGTCAATATGTAAAAAAAATTATATTTAATATTTTTTTTACCTAGGTAGAAAATATAAATCACATAAACGATTTCTTATTATTTTTTTAATTTTAAGACTACGACTAAAAGCACATAGAATTTAAAAAAAAAATAGGTGTTGTATTTTCTATTCAACTTTAGGCACTATAGTTCGTTTTAGAGATGAAGGAAAGCTCAAAATTGTAAATTAATTTTCGCTGGAAGAGGATTTAATTTATACTTTTATTATGTGTTTTTAAAAATATTAAAAATCTAAATGATATTTATAAAGATTTTTAAAAAAATGTATCTTAATTTATTAAATTTGTATAATGTTGAAAAAATATTAATTGAAAATATTACATGCATTATTACCAGACTCAGGATTAAAAAGTTTTAAACTTTCTTTCCCAATTAGTCCAACCGAACACCCGCAGTGTGTATGGGAATGGTGTACTTTAAATTTGTCGTTGAACTTTCGAACCATGACCAATGTCCTCACATTGGTCATGGTTCGGAAGTTTCAGGAGTAGAGTGCCATATCATGTACTTTCATCGTCGTCAGAACGTGGATACAAACGACAAGGTAATTTTGAGGGTAGACTGTAAACTGTCGCCATGGCAACTGATCCGTTTTACCTTGACGTTAACTCTTTTGACTTTAGGTATACTTGGGATTATTTATTGAGTGGGTTTCATTTTCGTGTCAAACAACATTCTCAGAAATAACACTCTCATTTTTAAGCATTCTGTGATTGTCAAGGATACTTTCGCCAATTTTGACAACCGTTTTGTCATTGAATCACGTGAGTTTTGACGAAACAAAAATATCAAATTTTTAACTAAAGTAATTTACTCCGATTCCTTTCTAGTATTATAAGCTCATTGGGTTCTAATTTTGGTTTTTAATTGTATTTGCCACAATCTAGAATGCACTTTTCTGACTCGATTGCTAGTGCCTTTGGAAGAATAGATTCCTGGTTCAGGTCGTGCCAAAAAAAAAAATCATCAAATTTTTAACTAAAATAATTTATTCCGATTCCTTTCTAGTATAAAAGCTCATTAAGTTCTAATTTTGGTTTTTAATTGTATTTGTCACAATCTAGAATGCACTTTTCTGACTCGATTGATAGTGCCTTTGGAAGAATAGATTCCTGGTTCAGGTCGTGCCAAAAAAAAAATCATCAAATTTTTAACTAAAATAATTTATTCCGATTCCTTTCTAGTATAAAAGCTCATTAAGTTCTAATTTTGGTTTTTAATTGTATTTGTCACAATCTAGAATGCACTTTTCTGACTCGATTGCTAGTGCCTTTGGAAGAATAGATTCCTGGTTCAGGTCGTGCCAAAAAAAAAATCATCAAATTTTTAACTAAAATAATTTATTCCGATTCCTTTCTAGTATAAAAGCTCATTAAGTTCTAATTTTGGTTTTTAATTATATTTGCCACAGTCTAGAATGCAATTTTCTGACTCGATTGATAGTGCCTTTGTAAGAATAGATTCCTGGTTCGGATCGTGCCAAAAAAAAATCATCAAATTTTTAACTAAAATAATTTATTCCGATTCCTTTCTAGTATTATAAGTTCATTGGGTTCTAATTTTGGTTTTTAATTATATTTGCCACAATCTAGAATGCACTTTTCTGACTCGATTGCTAGTGCCTTTGGAAGAATAGATTCCTGGTTCGGGTCGTGCCAAAAAAAAATCATCAATTTTTTAACTAAAATAATTTATTCCGATTCCTTTCTAGTATTATAATTTCATTGGGTTCTAATTTTGGTTTTTAATTATATTTGCCACAATCTAGAATGCACTTTTCTGACTCGATTGCTAGTGCCTTTGGAAGAATAGATTCCTGGTTCGGGTCGTGCCAAAAAAAAATCATCAATTTTTTAACTAAAATAATTTATTCCGATTCCTTTCTAGTATTATAAGTTCATTGGGTTCTAATTTTGGTTTTTAATTATATTTGCCACAATCTAGAATGCACTTTTCTGACTCGATTGCTAGTGCCTTTGGAAGAATAGATTCCTGGTTCGGGTCGTGCCAAAAAAAAAAAATCATCAAATTTTTAACTAAAATAATTTATTCCGATTCCTTTCTAGTATTATAAGTTCATTGTGTTCTAATTTTGGTTTTTAATTATATTTGCCACAATCTAAAATGCACTTTTCTGACTCGATTGCTAGTGCCTTTAGAAGAATAGATTCCTGGTTCGGGTCGTGCCAAAAAAAAAAAATCATCAAATTTTTAACTAAAATAATTTATTCCGATTCCTTTCTAGTATTATAAGCTCATTGGGTTCTAATTTTGGTTTTTAATTGTATTTGTCACAATCTAGAATGCGCTTTTCTGACTCAATTGATAGTGCATTCGGAAGAATAGATTTCCGGTTCGGGTCGTGGAGTTGATTTTTATTTGAAAACGTCCTCTTTTTTGACGAAATAAATTTCGCGAAAAAACTGAGGAAATTTGTTGTTAGTTATCATTTCGCAAATAAAATGACGAAATTTTCTTAAAAAATGAGCATTGAGTTTTAACAATGGAGCATTCCAAAAATAAGAATCTGTTATAAACATTTACAAAAATATACTTGTGTTAAAATTTGAAAATTTCAAAGGATTCACGAACAGTTGCTTCAAGGAACTGAAGCTTATTTAGGAGAAATATATATTTGAAAGAGATAATATTCCTGGTCGAGTAAAGCCATTCATAAGAAAAAGATGGACTAAATCGCGCTTGGGCTAACGTGCCCCCCGAAAGTTTATTGCTTTGGTATCCCATACAAGAAATTGTAGGGATTCGTGTTCCTACTATCATTGAAACATACTGCACTCCTATGCACAAAGATATCTCGACAAAAACATAATTCTAAAAATTCAAAAATTCATCTTTCACAAAAATGGGATTTTCTTATTTTGTAGGAATTCAGAAACTTACAAGGTGAAAATATTTTTCTCTTTTGATCGAGATACGTGTATATTTTTAGAGAAAATTTGTTTTTTTCTTACTATGATAAACTCTTTTATTTTATTTCCTTCAATATAATATTGGTAATTTATGGACTGAAATATCATAATGACAAGTCTAAATGTGAGATTTTTTGCTGGAATCCCTTTGCATAAAACAGATGCATGGCTCTTTGTTGTGACTCCAGTTAATGGCTTAGTTTAAATCATTTTATAGTCAGAAATTATATCAAGATTATACGTATTTGAGGTAACATGTAAAGTTGAGTACATATAAATGAAAATATTTTGGCGTGATTGTGATATTATAATATGATTTACTTATATCTAAAAATACTCAAAGGACTTGAAATATAGTAAAGTTTATTTAATCTATTAGTGACATCTGGATTGCTTAATGGCTAAAAACGTCGCGCTACCGTATTTTTTACTATTAGATCACGTGCAACACAGGGCCACATACCGGTTATCCTGAAATAAATACAATATAACAAATTTGTTTAATATAATAATAATTTCCATAATCTTTGTTGTATTAATTATAAGTTATATTATTTAATACGTAATTTTTAAAAAATGTAAACGTGTTTGTTACAATGACTTTTATGCGAACTATTTCCTTAACACCTAATTAAACACACATCTTAAAAACAAGTTATCGAATACATTAATTTAATACTCTACTTTAAGCTTAACATGATTTCTGCTTTCGAATAAACGAAAACTCACAAATAACATTATTTAAGTCGGCACAATAAAAAAAAATCGCAAAATAATTGGTCTATTATTCAGGATCCAGAAGAACAACAAACCTTACGTTAAACAACTTTTTCCCCAAGAGAAAAATTAATTTCCTTTGCGATTTAATTTACGCAAACAGCATTAAGCAAATAATTGCTTATTAAGGAAGCTTTCTGTCTATTCGGAAATTGCCTTTAGGTACTTTTACACACACAATCAAAAGAATTTTTATTTTATTAAAATTATTAACATTCCCCTAATGTATGAGTTGAGTTCAGGAAGTTGTTCTTCGAGCATGATATATAAATGCTCATGCCACCGTCAGGCACTGAAGATATTTAAAGTCTTCATTTGAAAAATGGATTATGAGACGTGTTAGTTGAATACTACATGCTGTATCTATCTGCCTCGGGGATAGCCCCTTAAATACTGCATCTTTCCAGATATCACGTAACAGCTGACAGTGAGAAACGGAACCGTCAGAGTTCGCTTAGCCGAGTTTTCCGCGAGTTTGTTCGGGATAATACGGAGGAATTTATTTCATTTCGAATAGCTATAGATATAGATATTTTAGTGCATTTTTTTTATATATGATATATTATAGGAAATTGTAGTAATACTATTTTGGGGGTTATGACGGTGTATTAATCTATTTGTTCTTTGTTTCTTTTGTGTAAATATTTATTTATTTTATATCTAAAGTTGCACTTAAATGCATGTAATACCCTTTGTTCTAATTGTTATTGGCAAAATGACTTAATTATTGGAAAAGTCATTGCATGCCTTAACAGGACCGCACTTAAGGGTGCGCCTATGCACAAAGCCCCGCGCCGACAAGAGACGTTTGAATAAAACTTTTAAATAGGGTTTTATATATAATTTATCTTTATTAAGGTTTTAAACTACTGTCCTATGTTTTTTAATAAAAAAAATTAAATACCAACTTAAAAAGAAAAGTTAGCTATTACTACATATTTATACAACACGTTTAATTCATGGATTAATTAATAGAATAGTTTAAAATTATATGTGAATTATCATTTGAGCTTGAAAAGAAGCGCATATTTAAAATTTCTTAATTTAACTTTAAATTATTCAGCGTCTCTCTGCGTATAAAATCTTGCATTCTCTGAGAAAAATAGTTAGAAAGTTCTGTTAAAACAATTTTCATTCACACTTAATTTTGATATTGATAAATTACTTTTTTGATGCCATGTCTTCTTATTGTGACGAAGAAGTGACATTTCTCATTTTCTCTTCATTCCAATGAGAAATTGCACTTCTTCTCTTGCAATATTTTCTCCATAAAGACCTGAAATAAAAGTATATTACTTGATATTAGAAATAATAGTATTGCAAACAAATCTTTATTTAACTATACTTTTTGCATTGATGAATTAGTGTTTGATGACGTTTCTCCTTATTATGTATAACGAAGAAGTGCAAGCTTTTCATTTAATTTTCATTATAATGAAAAATTTTACTTCTTCTCTTGTAATCGCCTCTCCATCTCTACCTAAAATAAAGGTATATTATTATATTAGTATTAAAAGCAAATTCTTTTTCAAACTTACTTTTAGCGTATAGATGAATCAATTTTCGATGTCCTATCTTTTTATTATGATGAAGAAGTGAAATTTCTCATTTTCCCTTAATCAAAATGAGAATTGGTACTTCTTTTCTTGCAATCGTCTATGCATTTCGACCTGAAAAAAAAGTATGTCATTTAATATTGGAAATTATAGTATTGAAAATAAATATTTTTTCTAACTTACTTTTTGCCTTGATGAATTATTTTTTGATGACTTTTCTCGTTATTATAAGGAACAAGTGCAGTTTCTCACTTTCTTTTCATGACAATGAGAAATTGCACTTCTTCTCTTGAAATCGTCTCTCCATCTCGACCTGAAGAAAAAGTACATAATTTAACATTAGAAATTATAATATTGAAAATAAATTTTTATTTTAACTTACTTTTTGCCTTGATGAATTACGGATTGATGACTTTTCTCATTATTATAACAAAGAAGTGTAATTTCTCATTTTCTTTTCGTGACAATGAGAAATTTCACTTCTTCTCTTGAAGTCATCTCTTCATCTGGACCTGAAGAAAAAGTACATAATTTAATATTAAAAATTATAGTATTGAAAATAAATATTTATTCTAACTTACTTTTGGCCTTGGTGAATTATTTTTTGATGACTTTTCTCGTTATTATAAGGAACAAGTGCAGTTTCTCACTTTCTTTTCATGACAATGAGATATTGCACTTCTTCTCTTGAAATCGTCTCTCTATCTCGACCTGAAGAAAAAGTATATAATTTAATATTATAAATTATAAATAATGAAAATAAATTTTTATTTTAACTTACTTTTTGCCTTGATGAATTACGGATTGATGACTTTTCTCATTAGTATAACGAATAAGTGTAATTTCTCATTTTCTTTTCATGACAATGAGAAATTTCACTTCTTCTCTTGAAATCGTCTTTTCATCTCGACCTGAAGAAAAAGTACATAATTTAACATTAGAAATTATAATATTGAAAATAAATTTTTATTTTAACTTACTTTTTGCCTTGATGAATTACGGATTGATGACTTTTCTCATTATTATAACAAAGAAGTGTAATTTCTCATTTTCTTTTCATGACAATGAGAAATTTCACTTCTTCTCTTGAAGTCGTCTCTTCATCTGGACCTGAAGAAAAAGTACATTATTTAATATTAAAAATTATAGTATTGAAAATAAATATTTATTCTAACTTACTTTTGGCCTTGGTGAATTATTTTTTGATAAATTTTCTCATTATTATAACGGGGAAGTGCAATTTCTCATTTTCTCTTCGTCACAAAGAAAAATTGTTCTTTTTTTTAAATCGTCTCTCTATCTTGACCTAACGTAAAAGTATTTTATTTGATACAAGAAAAAACATATTGAAAACAAATTTTTATTCGAACTTATCTTTTGCATTGCTGAATCCAAAGTATTTTTATATTGGGTAAAAATTATTTACATACACTTAAAATTCATAAAAACACGTTTATGTCATATGACCAAAATAAGTAAACAGAAACAATGGAGGCACAATGAATTATTTGTTTCTAAAAGTTAGCCGAAAATATATTTCTGCTCTAATTGACTTTAAATAAAATAACCTTTTAACTTCAGTTTTAGAAAATATATTAAATTCCATCTGAAGTTATAAAATTAGAAAAATAATAATTTGTTAAAAAAAAACATATAATTTTAGTACAAAACTATTTGCATTTACCATGATATAAAGGTTCTGCACATTCTATTACAGTCCTGTTAGGCATACATTTCATGTTTTATTTTTTCAAATAAAGCATTTGCTTTACTAACTTAACTTTGGCAAGTAGTATCTCTATTTGAATGTTAAAAATATTTTCTTGAAAGTCATATTCTATTAAAATAATTATAAACTACTTTCAAACTGAACTTTTTACTTAAGTTAAAACTGCTTTCTGATGAACTTTAAATCTTAATACTCAGTAGATATTTCCATTTACTTTATATTTAAATGAAATAAAACGCATATTAATTTTAGACACGTTTTCACTGTTTTAAAGTAGGGGAATTAAAGATATACCTCTACATTTTAATATCGACGATATAGTGGAAGATAGCTTAAAATCTATTTAAAAATATTTAATGTTTCAAATGTAGGATATTATTTACTAATTTGACTGAATTTGCTAAGTATTATCTCTTTTTAATTTTTTTTTAAATCGTTTCCAAATAAGTCATATTTGACGAAAACGTTACAAAACTACTTTAAAGTGAATAGCAAATTTTCGTTGAATATTTAATAACTTACCGTCAGTAAATAATTAAATTAATTTTAATGGTAAATAAAAATAAAGTTCGTAAACAGTTTTACGGATATTTTGACAATCATAAAATGGAACAGTTGTTAAAAAGTTACTGAAATTAAACGAAATATGCATTAAAATATAATAAAACAATAATTGAAGAGTATTAAAAATGGATATGTAAATAGTATAAGACATAATCTTAACGAAAATATAAGTCGCAGATAACGATGCAGATAAGGAATTTAGTGTTTACTTGATTATCTTTATATTGAAATATTTCGATTATTATTACTATTATTGAAATATTTTAACATTTACACACCAAATTTCTTAGTTTTTATATCCATGAAAGAAAGTTACTTACTGCAGTAAATAAACATGTCCTAATCAAATTTCATATGTTGGGAAATGGAAAATAATTTTATGCTCTCATAGATGTTTCCAAAACTCTTTCAAAATGGTGTCCAAATGAGTGAAATTTCCTCAAAGGATTTAACCTAATAAAAATTCATTGTTTAAAGTTGACATTGTTGCATTTATTGATGTCGTGAATTTATAAGTATGATTGAGGTTTTAACAATGAATTTATTTTCTTTCGCTACAATTTGTATAAGCATTGTTGTCCCAATCTGATTTTAGATTATTTATATAATAAATTATTGATATATTCTTTTATTTTGCTTCTTAATGCAGCAAAAACGTCACACGTAATTTTTTTTTATTTAAAGTACACAAGCAACAAAATTGTGTATGCTGCTTATGTCAGAAAGTTCTATGCTAGTCCCTGTTTGGTATTAATCTAATTTACATAATAGCATTCAAAATAGTATGAAACTTGGTATTTAAGAAGAAATGTATCTACGTTTCCCTCTTCTAAACCCTTGTAATAACATACAAAAAATAATATTCAAAAATTCGTATTGGTAATTTCTATAAAGATTTAAATATAAAAAGGAAGAATAATTAAAAAAATAATAATGAACCAAAAATCTTCAAGAACATGAATTTTGCTTAATAACTGTAGGCATGCTATTTACATGTAATGCTTCTGCTAATGTGCTTTTAATGTTGTTAGTTTCCAATATTACATTTTGTAGTTGCTACTGTTTGTGTAGTTAATTGCATCGTGATAAAATCAGATCCATCGAATCGTTCAAAAGTGTATACTAAACAAGTTATTGACATTTAATATATTTGAATAGGTTTGTAAACAATATGATGAGAGATGAGTTATTTGAGATAATTTTGTTCGAAGTGGAACTTTAGACACTAAAAAATTTACAAACGAACTTTATTTTCGTTTTTATAAAGCTTAACATCTGTTAAGAGTAATGTAGGTTAATAAAAATATACAACACAAAGTGGTTTATTTTGTACTTTAATTAAAGTAAATATGGCTCATATTGAATGCAACTTGTCTTTTTTCGGTAAGAAATCATCATTCAAATCAATTGAAAATTAATAAGATAGTGTCAAGAATAATGTTAAGAGCTAATTCTAAACTAATTATAATTGTTTAAATACCTGAACGTATTTTTAAGTTTAAATAGCAAATTAACATAACCATACGAAAATTGGAAGTTTCTACTTATTTATTGTAACTAGAAAAATAATGAACTCACTTCAATTCTTGTTGCAGCGTTTTTAACAGATAACTGTTATGGCATTTTTTGTGTCCAAAATTAGTAAATAATAGTGATTGCCATTTACAACAGATTATATAAATAATTGTATGATAAACTATCATCCTCCAAGCTCAAAATCGCAGGTGTAAATGAAGGAAATAGGTTGGATGAACGCTCTTTAAAGCAGTACTATTAACTGCTTTAATGATTTTAAGAATATCGTTTCTTAATATCAGTGTTTCAAAATATCAGACATTGTTATTTTTCTATATTTACATTGTTGACATTTATTTTTTAACATTTTATTGTTGTTAGTTCCACTTATTTAAAATTTTCTTATTTTTATACCCTTGCTGTTTAATATAGAAACACTACGAAACTGCGTATTGTAGTATATTGTCATATTTCAAATAAATGAAACAGTATACCTTTTTAAGATTTTATATAAAAAAAAGGAAACGAATATTTCATCCAAAGAGAAAAATACAGAGAATTAATATAAAAGACGCTTCGCCGCCCCTTTATTTGAAACTCTTGGAGACATTTCATTAAAGATGCCAAAAAATTATCTTTCAACTCTTCAAAGTATAACCAAAGGAAGACATTTTTTTCTTCGTATGTCTCTCAGCTATTTATAAAGAATCAGAAGAAGGAAACTTTACAACATTTTAATTTTTTACTTTTATGGTTTTTCTTTTAAAATCTTTAAATTATAAATTTTTAATTTTTAAAAAAAAGTAAAACATCGAAAACGCTTTTATAAATTTGAACTGATATCTACTTAGAATATGAAAAACTGATATAATTTTTTAGAACGTTTCACTTATTTTCAGACATGGGTTGTCAATTAAAATTTAGATGCTTTGTATTTTCTGAGCACCAAAAATAATTAATGTAATCAAGAACTTTTAAATGAGATTTTCTGTTATTAATTAAAAAAAATATATTTTAAATAATGATTAATAAATTAATTAAAACACAAAAGGAACATTTTAAAACTTTACCATTGCTACACATTTATACACCTTGCTTATTTCATTAACCGATACGAAGATTAGGACAAAACTATATTTTAATTAATACACTGTAAAAAAAATATACTTTAAAATGAGCACCTGAACCTACTCTGTTTTCTTTGAGCACAATTGCATCGTAAATGAGCGATGACGTACTCATATTTAAATAACCGGACTTTCTCAAAAATGATCAGTGCGATTTAACATTTTTAATCTCAGCTTTTCTTCAAGCCATCTTAACAAAGCGACCTAACAAACTTAGAATATTTGTGTTTTTTCGCACTTTTTTTTACATTTCTTCTATTTATAACTTCTTTAAGTCACCCTGATAGTTTAATGCAGTGGCTGCGATTGGATTCTAAAAGTGCGGGGGTAAGAACAGGAGGGAAAAAAAGTGAGTGGGGAGGGGCAAGGGGAGGACGCGGCCCACCTACTTCTAGATGATATGCTATTTATCCCCATAAAATGATTCCACAGAGATTTATGGGGGCGGAATCGTATACTGCAGTTGCGGACGACTCCCTTTGCCCCTATACTAAAATTATGCCAGAGGGTTGGAATGGGTTTGCGTTCACTGTCTGTAGAAATGGGAGGAGAGGGATTGGGGTTATATTTTATTTTTTAAAAAGTGCAATATTAAAAAAGTGAGGCTCAACATCCGAAAAGTGTGCGAAGGCAACCGCCTCCCCCCCTTTTCCCCACGAATCGTCGGATAATGCTCTGGACTGCAGTGCCTGAGGATATAGGTTCAATGCCCGGTAAGTCTTGGTTGTAATTATATATATATATATATATATATATATATATATATATATATTTATTGAAAGTGATATATGAAGGCAGCCTATGTCATCTAACATCTACTCTTTTTATTTATTGTATTCATTTTTGAGTAAATGTTTATATCAAAATTGGAAATTATGTATTCGGAGCCATGAAAAGCATCGAATGTACATAAAAATAAGTACATTTGACTTATTTTCGAGTACCAATTTTTAACAGTGTACTTGGGGGATAGAAAAGTACCGAATAAAAGGATGATTGAGAATTATCTTTATAATTGGCTTATCAACTTAGCCACTTTACAGACGACCACGACTAAATGTGTTGTTGCATGTCACGTCAAGATCATTCTTAAACTCCCTGTATATAATTTATTGGTTCCAAAGGAAATAATTCTACTAATATAATAGCTTGGTATATTTTAAAGTTAAAAACATATATTAGTCAGTATTTACGTTTTAGTCGATATTTCTTACGAAGACGATAAAGTGTGGGCCGATGTTTAAGGGCTATGTAAATAATAAAAGCTTCAGCACGCTCGTCTCATTTAAGAAGCCTCCATGTTCTGTGTATAGTTCCTATTTTTTCTGATTTTTTTTAAAGTTCCTATTTAATGTAAATTTATATAGATCTATATATCATACATATGTTTTATATAATTTAGTTATTTACTGTTTATATTTCAAGTAAGTATTTTTTTTAATTAAAATAAGTTATTCTTTACGTAAATCTTTTAAGATAAATTCTCTTTATATTAGCAAAAACTACTTCATTCTTTCCAAAAGTGTATAATTAAATCTAAATTCAGAGTATAATTTAATTATTAGGTGATTCCGGATTATTTTAAAATGAACAATATACACATACAAGGATACTGTTCTTGCTTAATGTATACATTTAATAGTTCAGCTCGTTGAAAACATTTGTTGTGGTTTTTTTTGGCAAAGTAATGCTAAAACCAGTGAAATTTGTAGAATGCTGAAGTATTTTTGTGCCATAAATGCAAAGACAATTAATTATAAACTTATAAAATGTGTACTCTAATGTAAATATAATTGTATATATACATATAGTAATTTTATTTTCTGGACTCATAATTATTTATTAAGTTTGATAAATAATAATGATTCCAGTAAATAAAAATTTTATATGTATATTCAATTATATTTTTATAAATAATATCAAAACAAAATTGATGATCTCTTTCCCTCTATTCTATTATTCTAAACCAATAAAAGCACATTTGTGTATCGATTTTTGACTTCTAAAATGTGCGCTTTTGCGCAAATGAATATTAAAAAAAAATTGTCAGACGATTTAATTTCAAAGAATAATTTTAATAAAATGCTATGTCTTTATTTTAAGTTATTTGTACTTCGCTCTACAAAATTCTTTTTCACGAGATAAATTAAAATTAAAAATAAATAACTGATATTTTTTTCGGAAATGAAATTACCCATATCGTGAACTTTTAAATTATCTTTCTCATTTTAAATACCAATTAACGAAAAAGACTAGGAATTAATTTAAAACTACGTCTTCTTTTCGACGAAGATGCAAGAAACGAGTTCTAAAGACTACAATGGACGTCAGCAAATATGGAGCTAATTTTCCAATTCACTGGAAATGAGTTAAATTAATTTGCTTTTTACAACTCAATTCGTATTTCCGTTTCCCGTTCAAGGATAAATTTAACTATTGAAAAATTCATTTAACGATCTTTTATTTATATTCATTATTTGAATTGTTGAAATAGGAATCTAAAGTTTTCGAATTTATACAGACTTATATTTAGTGATTAGTAATAATTTATTGCTGCAGACAGTAGTAAAACTCAACAGTCACACAAAAGTTCTAAATTTATTTGAAAGTATTGATTTTATTTTTGTAATTAAAAATATTTTAATTCCAATAAACTCAAATCTATAAACATAAAAATATATCGATTCAATTTAATTACAATGTATTTAATTTTGTGTAAGTATTTAGTGTTATTTTATTGTATTCTTAAATAGACATTCATTCAAAATTGTTATAAGTTAAGATATTCGAACTTTTATTTTAGAATATATTTTTACAATAAAAAAACACTAATTTATATTTTTTTTGGGTCAAATTTTATTGATGAATTGCCTTGAATTTAATTAAATTATTATAAAATTTATAATTACAGATTTCTATAAGGAAATAATCCCTTCAGTTGCATAAAATACTGCAAATACCATTATGACATTCATTCCGCATTGTTATAAAGTTAAGATATTCGAACTTTTATTTTAGAATATTTTTTTACAATAAAATACACTAATTTAAAGTTCTTTTTGGGTCAAATATTATTGATAATTGCCTTGAATTTAATTAAATTATTATAAAATTTATGAATACAGATTTCCATAAGAAAATAATCCCTTCAATTGCATAAAATACTGCAAGTACCATTATGTCACAAACGTATAAAACACACTGGTATATGAAAACTCAATTGAGAAAAAAGATGATAGTCCACTTTTCGTTTAAATCGAAATATCAACTTCTTGTATTATCTACAGGTTAGACTTTCATTTGTATCAAGTTATTAAAGAGGAAGACCAATGAGAGTTCGTCAAAATATTATATTTAGATCAAAACGCTTTGAATATCTATGAAACAAGAAATTTAGTTTTGCGTTTTTGCATGTTCCCTTTGGATGAACCTTCATATAAAGTACAACACATTTTTACGCTATATATGATACATTAGGAAGTGTTTAAATGGATTTCGTTTCTAAAACATTAACCATTCACTTAAACCGCGTTTAAATTTAATTAAATCGCAATTTTCTACGAAACTTTCTGAAACAGAATTTATGATAAATTAAAGTATCTTAATAATATTTATTCTCTTTCAATGTGCTTCAGGACATTTGAGTCATGACAGATTTAATCTGCATCCATCTCCTCTACACGGCAAATGTTCGATCCGACAATTAGAACATAACTCCCAACCCTCTGATTTTGAGCTTTCCGCTTTTCCAACCAGGTCACAGAAAACCCGATTCATTGTTTAGATTCATGCTTCTGATTTTATTTGTTGTAAAACGTCCTCCAATTACGGAGTAAGAATCTAAAACTTTCTGTAGAACATTAAACTCTCATCCAATAAAAAGAATATCATATTACTCTTAAAAACTGTCTATAAGACTAAACTTTAATTGAAAAAGTCAACCATTGATCAAATTACAAGTCGGTCACAAATTGTTGGGCAATGGCCATTGTTTGGCGGTTTAAATACACATAATAAAACGTTCTTTTTACTAAGCTTTAACTACTTTCTTTGTACATAATACATTGCTTTAAAAATAAGGTAAGCGACATGTTTAAAATATAAGCGAAGTAGTTGGGCGAAAATAATGATTTATTATGCTAATATAGATAAATGTGGTACTGCCAAACAATGATAATAGCTCAGTGGTTTGTGACCACACTTTATTTTTATGTATGAGAATTATATATCTAGTTCTAACTCTCTACACATATGCTAAAAACGTAGACTGCCGCGTTCCCTGTGCACTTCCTCAAATGAATTTATTGAAAAACGATACGTGGAATTGGCGTAGTTTTCAATAAATTTAATATTTTTAGAATACCCCTTTTATAACGCAAATGAAACTTCCTGAATTATTCTTTTGAAATTCTATGTGATAAGAATTTAAAATGCGTATTTGAATTTCAACGATTCCAAGATATAATAAAGTGAATACTGTGTAAATAGATAGTGGCATTTTATTGAAATAGGGCGCAATCTCATGCAAATATCAATACTTATAACAAAATGTGATTTTATTCCGTGTTTACTGCCAACAAAAACCTCGCCGACGGAAAAAGGATACGCATGGTGTTGAGTTTGACTCAGCGGGCCTTTATCAACGCTTCTACCGTTTTTTTACTTTATTTAGATATTTTGGCAAATTTCGTACCATTACAGACCAAAATTGTATCAATCCTGCTATTTATCGCGCAGTTACCGTGTTGGAGTGGATCTACCTAAAAACATAACATAGTGTTTCTATCCTAATACCCAAAGTTTCGGATTTTGAAGTCGTTTCATGTAAAAAATTACTAAGTTCCTTTTAGTACCTAGAATTACATATACAGAGTGGTGCAAAATGAATGTTATGGTTTAAATACTTTATAACTTTTTTATTTTTGAATAAATTGTTAACATAATTTTGTCAAAATACAGCATATGAATGGAGAATATTGTTAACTTAAACGTGAAAAAGTACGTCTCGCAGGTGTCGCCCATTTTTCGCTTCACACAGCCGTGCTCTTTCCAACACATGTTGCATGACTTTTCGCAAAATTTCAGGGGTTATGGCACGGATTTCATTACGAATATTGCTTTACAGTTATTGGTTCCTTACTGAGCCTTGTTGCTGAAAATTTGCAACCAGGCGATTTATTGTTGGCACTGAGGGTCCAGTCCGCATATTTAAATATCGACGCTATGCACGCTGCGTCAGAATAATTGAGTTTCCGTTTGAAAAATAACATTTAATGATTTTTGTTCGTTGCTCTATTGTGTACTATTCCATTTCAAATTCCCCAAGCCTTCTTTACACAATTCTGAAGCAAAAGAAAAAATGCAATATGAAATAAAAAAAGTCATAAAGCATATAAACCATAACGTTCATTTTGCACCACCCTGTATATTGGGTATTCGCAAATTAATGGACGATAGTCGTTATTTGGCTGTTTAACTGCACATAATAATCCATATTTTTATATACTTTATCAACTTAAGAATTATATTATATTATATGCTATAGTATTAAGTACTTGGTTTCTTGAATAAAATAACTCACCATAAATACATTGCTTTAAGAATAATAAACACAAATACAACGTAAAAATACACATTTTTAGTATTATTGATTCGTTTGTTAATGAGAACTTTGCCGTACCAATTTTTCCCGCTTGCTGGCACACATATTGTTAATCTCATGAAATTTGAATCAATTTGAAATAATTTTTGTTCTTCGGTAACGCTTTCATTGCCGAATTTATTTTCATTCTGCCATGCACATAGACTTTGTTTTTCATTCATGATGAAGGGAAAAACATGTCCGGATTTTGATTTATTTCAAGCACATATTTTTTACGTAGTGTTTGCATTACCTACAAGCGAAGTAGTGAGATAAAAGTAATGTTTTATTATGCCAATACAGTTAAATGTGACACAGGCTAACAATATAGCGACATTCAGCTATGAAAAATGTTTTACATGTACATTTTCCTCAGCTGAAGTTTCAAAACTACCACCCACCAGTGCTAGTTCGCTGACCACAACGTTTCTATAATTTACAAAGGTATGGTTTCGAATACATTTCGCACAAATGTAAACCGTACATTCGCTGGAGAATTTGCATTTACTCCATTTTACATGTCAAGGAGGCAGCTCCATTATATTAGCGAAGACACACGTTTACGTGTGGCATAACTCTAAATGTCACATGTTAAGTTTGAGGTACTGGCTCTCGGTTTAAGTGAATCATCCCGTAATGATATCAAAAGGGTTTCTTGTGTTAATCCATATTTGTTAACTATTAGGAATGGAGTTATTATTAATTTGAATGCTGCAAATGGAATTGTGAAGGCATGTCCGGTTTTATTATGGAAATTGTGTGATGTTACGGAAGAAGCATAATTTAACGACTCATAACTATGATTTTTTTATTAATTAATTTTTCAAAAACATGATATATTTTTTTTAACGTGAATACGTTTTAAAAACGATCATTGGCAGGAACTTGAGCTACACGAAAAATGTTGATATTTTCAAAATCTCGTAACAGCAGAAGAAATAAGGTTATAGCGATAAATGATCTATCACCGTGTAGAGGAAGGTTAGTTGGAAGACGGAAGAAGGAGTAGTCCGTACAAAGTATTAACGAGATTATTGGAAAACTATTAATTTAGTAACCTCTTAACAGTTTCAAATTGAGAAATACTAATCCCAGTTTTGTAATAATTATAAAAGAACTATAGAACTTTAGCAAGTAATCGTGATTGGCGATTGCTATATTTTTAAAAATAACTTTTTAAGTAGGCAAATGTATATATATATATATATATATATATATATATATATATATATATATATATATATATATATATATATATATATATATATATATATAAATATTTTTTTTAAAAATGTGAATATTGATTAAATGATTTTTTAAAGAGAAAACTTGGAGAATTTATGAAATTTTGGTTAATAATACTGTTTCAGACACATAAAAAAAACGATTGATTTTACTGTTACACCCTGTATTTTTTTTGTGTTATAATTTGGGAAGTAAAGTATTTTTAAAAACATTTCTAATTTGGGACATTTTTTTTAAAACTCAACTTTTTTGGGGGGAGAAATTCATTTCTTAACAAAGAAACTGAAAACTTTTCGAATATTGAAATTGATCCCATAAGTCAATTCAAAAGCACAACTATCTGGTTTACTGAACAAAGAAATTGAGGCATCAACTTCCAGAAATATTTCAAGAACAGAACTTCAAATCTACATATAACTGAAGATTTGTGTACGTCACGCATATACAGTCATTGTTGCTACGACAAAAAATCGATAAACTCAAACTACATCTCAAACTACGTCTTCGCTCGCGTTTTTTCTTCCATGCACTCGATCCAAAGTCTTCTTTTATAACTTTTAGTATCTATTGATCGCTATCGTTTTTAAACTTTTAGCATTTATTGATCATATGCTTTCATCCTTTGATATATGATGAACGTTTTCAAACAAACATTTCAGAAGTTGTAAATAGATTTAAATATTTTTTTTTAATGTTACGCATATTATCAGGGGTTTATTTAACACTTAAGGATTTTGTTATTCCATATGTAAATGTCTTCTTACTCTGTAACAACCAAAGAGTTTTAAAAGGAAAAAGCGGAAATTATTTATTTTTAAATTTGAAATTATATTTTTTTTAAAAAGTAGAATGGATTTCAATTTAAGTTTGTATTCGTTATTGTAAAATCTCTTTCGATTTATTTCCAAATCGATTTTAATCCTTAAACACCCGACTTTTTTTGTCGTCCAAAAAAACATTTTTGTTATTTTAAATTGTGTTTCCTAGTCATTTAAATGACACCGAATATTTTACAGAATTTTTGAATGACTCATTTAAAAATAAAAAGCATCAATGGAGATTCATATAAAGGATCAATGGAACAATCCGTGAAGCATCGAATTTCAATTGTGAACCATTAGGCTTAATTAATGCTAAACATATTTACTTTATTAGCAAAAAGATAGTCAAATATTAACATATTTTAGCTAAAATCACAATTGCGAAGAAAACCCCAAAACAAACTGGTTTCTTTGCGAAATTCCTTGTGAGATTGACTCTTAAAATTTTCACTGTTAGATACAAATTAATCTAAAGTTATTGGCCAATAGATTGCACTCTACGCTTCTTATGCACGCATGTGGTTACCATAGAAACCACTGAGTCTCATATT
This sequence comes from Troglohyphantes excavatus, assembly GCA_963932185.1. Classification (NCBI taxonomy): domain Eukaryota; kingdom Metazoa; phylum Arthropoda; class Arachnida; order Araneae; family Linyphiidae; genus Troglohyphantes; species Troglohyphantes excavatus. Next base: position 51,436,474 of record OZ010675.1, read on the forward strand.
ACATATTTATAAATAGGTAGTTTTGGTGTGGAATCACCGGTTGCAAAAGAGTTAAATGAATAAGCAAATGCCTAATGCTATTAATTGTTAGACTGAAATATATTGAACATTAAAAGTAATAAAATCACAATTAAATGTGATTTTTTTTTTGAAAATGATAAAAATCTTTGATAATTTTATTAAAAAATTGCTTACTTACAAGCATATTTAGATATTATAAATATATGTTTAATACATTATATATTCTGTATAACGGATAACACATATTTGACTAAATACGGATTATAATATTTTTTAAAACGCCAATTAAAAATATATTTTTATGACGTCTATTTTAGTATATATGATTCAAATTGTTGAATCCCTAGTAATTTTAAATTTAGCAATATCATATTCTGTTATGATTGATTTATCTCTTATATATAAAAAAAGATGCTATTAAAAAAAGACTTTTGATAGTCTGTTTTTATTTCTTAATCCTCGTTTGGTGTTTACATGAAGTAACGGTGGTGAAACAACAACGATTGGATAAGTGGAACAACAACAGTTGTGGGGAAACATATCAATTTTCAAACCTCGTTCCCATGGAGACCCCTCTAACTGCCCGCAAGGAAACAGGAGCAAGGACGGGAAGGTTTTTCTGAGGCTATATAAAGAATTAGGGAATAAAAAAAAGCGTAATACGCATTTTGACTTGGATAAGCAGTGGCGTAGGAACTTGTTATTTTCAGGGGGTCTAAACATTTTCTTTACGTAAAAGTTTTTTTTTTTGTTAAAATAGTATGGAGTTGATATAAAAAAAATAATATTCGTTTTTGTTTGGATACGTTTAGAGAATAAAGTAACCATTAAAACGTATAGTAAGCTAAAATATCATTTATAAATGTAGTACTGATTTTTAGATTGGCGGTTGTTTGAATTAATTTATTTAAATGTAACTTTCTTTTTCCAAACAATAAGTAATTTTCTAAATAGGAAATTTCAACTACATCATCTGTTTAGAAAATAAAGTATAAATCTGTTGATTTCATTTATAAGGAAATAATTACTCTGAAACAAAATCTCATGTAATCATTTTTTTACCAATCAAATTGACTAATTTTTTTACTCTTTTTTAATGTTTCTAATAAATAGTTGAAATTAAAATGTGCTAATCTATATACTCTATTATGAATAAAAATTATTCACCTTTTAAATACAATCACGTGAAAAAATTGTTTTATAAAATGTAATTTTGAAAAAAAAAGGTAATAAAATAGTAAAATGTTAGGGGGGCTGAGCTCCTTTACAATAATTTCTGGGCGGCTCAAGCGCCCCCATCCCCCTGCTTCCTACGCCTATGTGAACGAGAGTGCCGTATACAGGGGCCTAATTACTAATATGACAATAAAATGTGAATTTACTTATTTTGTAATATATATAATAGTTAATAATAATATATATAATAACAGTTCAATAACCATTCAATAGTTATTTTTTTCTTTGTATTTTATAGTTATTTTTGCTTTGTATTGTATAGTTATTTTTGCTTTGTATTTTATATTTATTTTTGTTTTGTATTTTATAGTTATTTTTTCTTTGTATTTTATAAACAGTTTCTAAATATGCGTTTGTTATTATAAAATGTACGCAGGATGAGTGTAATTAAAAAACATGCTTTTATTTGAAATCAAACAATTATTATATATGGGCTTCATTTCTAATATACTTTAGCAATTTGAACATTAAATGAAAAACATAATAGACTATGAGGACTATGAATCTAGCTATTAATTTCTAATATTCTATATGAAGCTGTTCTTTCAGAAAACGCACGCATTTTCATACTGCATCTGGTCAGAAGCATTGTCACGGGTTTGAAAATTATGTTGCCTAATTTGTTAATATAAAATATCGATATTTATTAATCAGTATAAAATATGAATTAGTAATAATCATATTTAAATTTAGTATTGTCATTCGGATTAATTATGTCAATTGTCTAGATTATATAACATTTATAGGGGATTATAATTAAATTGGAAAATTTAATACCTAATGCATCAACTACAAAGTTGAATTTTGTAAAAGCATGTAATAAATAAATTAGCTGTTTTACTTTAAATAACATATACTGTGAATTTATACTTCTATAGATCAATAACAGGGCAATGCTGAGGTTTTAATTAATATTTTAATGTAATTTATTAATAGAAAAAGGCAATATATTTAGTGCATATAAAAATTCGACTCCATGTACCGAGGAAACTTATTACAAAAGGAATTTGATACTATGCAATGATGGATTTAAAATCAGTCTGTTAATATCTTTAGATCAAAATATTTCAGACCCTTTATAATTTTAGTATAATAGTTATGTGATAACTTAAAATAATTTGTATGTAGTAAAATGCCAATTTACAGTGATTTACATTATAAATTCAGAGGCTGTTGTAATGGAAAAACTTTTTTATACTGTCTAGTTATTTTAAGTCTATATTATTTTAAATCTAAATAACACATTTATAGCAAAAAACAATCTCCAAAACTAAACGTCATTTAAGAAACTTGGAAGTGTTTATGCAATATAGCAATAGTAACGTTTTTGAAGTCTGTGTACTCTAATATAGCACTAAAAACAGTTTTCATGTGAAATACTTTTAAAATATATCTAACATCCTTTCATGAATTAATATGGGGATTTTTTTCGCGTGTCTGTTTCTAAAAAGTCCATGTTCCCTAATTTAGTATTAGAAAAGTCATTAGCTAATACAAGATATTTTGTAAGAATTTTTTTTAAAGAATACTTTAAGTCACTGAATAAGTCGGATAGAATAGCATTTTTAAAGTTAAAGGAGTGTGTGCCTGATCCTTGATATTACGTAAGAATGTGTTTCTTTTTTGAGAAAGTTTTATAGAAAATGAGGGAATGTAAAGGGCAATGTAGAGATAAAAAACAACGAAAAAAGTCAATCCGCTATCAGAGTATTACAACGAAAACCGAAAAAAGTATAATCCTGTACTTTACAGTTTTACTTTTTCTTACCTTATTTATATGAAATATACAGGTGGGCCAATAATCCCTGACATATTTTAATATTAATTATAAAATAAAGTAACTTGCGTACAAGGGTGCAGATTGTACTAAAATGCTTCTCACAATGAAAAGTTTTGTGATAGCAAATAAAATAAATTATTTCTAAACTTCGTCCATAGATGGCGCTAAGTGTTACAATGTTAAGTTTATAGGGTTAAGCGGGATAATTGGAATTTTTGAAATTTCGATTTAGATAAATAATTTAAAACATATTGTAAATGCGGAACAATGAATGTAATATCAAATATCTTTAATGACTTGTATTTAAGTACCCATTTCATAGTTTATCAGATGCAATTGATATATTGTGCAAATAAATTGCATGTTTCCAATTACCCTTCAATATTTAAAATTACCTTGACTTTTGATTTGTGGGGTTTTTAGAAACAGACATGTTCGTTTGTGATAGATTGTGACTCGTAAACTTCCTTCACTTTTTCGTAAAAATCATAAATTGCAAAAGGGTTTCGTGCATTAAATTTGTTTTTTTGCATATATTCGGGCATTTTTAAAAATAAACACGAATGTTTCTTCATAAAACACTGATACCGGTTGCCCCCAAGGAGTCCATTTTTAAAACTGGGCTAAAGCAATATCATCGCACAAGACCTTTGATCCTCTATTAATTATAAAATCAAGTAAACTTGCGTACAAGGTTGCAGATTTTACTAAAAGGCTTCTCACAATAAAAAGTTTTGTAAAAGCAAATAAAATAAATTATTTCTAAACTTCGCTCATAGATGGCGCTATGTGTTACAATGTTAAGTTTATAAGGTGAAGCGGGGTAATTGAAATTTTTGTAACTTCGATTTAGATTAATAATTTAAAACATATTGTAAATGCGGAACAAGGAATATCTTTAATGACTTGTATTTAAATACCCTTTTCACGGAGCTCTAACGGAGCTGAACGATTTAAGTCGTCCATGGATTTCCAGTTTTTCTATCAATACACAAAAACTTCAAATTCATGAAAATATTCGATATTGAAATATTTTTTTCAAATATAAAGCGTTAGGGTGATTCTTGGAAGCTACATTTATTAAAATAACAAAATTTAAAACACATGCATTGAAAATATAAAGTAGACTCACTATTTTGCATAGTAAAAAAACTTTAGAATTTGGCCTTTTTTTTTCAAACCGCTGAGAGGGTTAATTTCGAATTTGTCACAAATAAAATCCAACTGCGAGCTAAAAATGAGGTGTTTGGGTAAGTTGTCCTCAACGACTCATGCAAATTCTATAGAACGACCGACTTCATTTTTTGTTTAAGTTGATTTTTCGCCATTTTATACTATTTAAAATAGTCTAGATATGTGTCAATGTAGTTCTGTTCAGCCTCTCTGTAGGTTATACTTATACTAAAACATAAAAAGCAGCACTGAAATGGTCTTTAATGTTGTATGGAAGCTCAAACCATTTTCTAATATATGTTCGTGACATTTCAAACTAAAACGGAAAGAAATCTTTTAAGCCCAATTTCCAAAGATACCATCTTCAAAAATAAATATTATAAAATGATTTTTTTTACATTAATAAGAACGATAATAAGATGAAATGTCTGTTTTCATTTATTCCAGGGGAAAACAAGAAAGGGGGCATTTGTAAACAGAATGGATGGGAGAATTGTTTTCATTTATCCCAGTACTTTGAAATATGATTATGGATTGCACGAAATAAACGCTCTGTAACTGCTTGTGACAAAATAATGTGGTATTCTCTGGAGTTTTTATACTTCTTCAGATCATTTTAAGGTTCGGCGACATTTGTAGGTGAAATTTGAGAATAAAATGTTTATTTGCTCTCCTCATCAAAACTTTATCTTTAAAAATAATGTTAATCCAAATCGAACGATTACTTGATTTGATATTAATTTTTTTAGTGTATCAGGGACTTTGGGCCACATTGTAATTAAAGTATTGGTTTCGGGTTAATTTTGAGATCTGGATTTAGTGTTTCTATTCAGTTTTTAGATTCATTGATGTAAAAAAATGTTTAAAAAATTTATCTTTGTTAGTCTTATGGGCACTGGGGCAGATAAAATCCACCAAAAATTAATTTTTAGTTTTAGTCATAGAAGACGTTTTTATTTATCTATTGATATTTAACTTGTTATGAAAAACCGACTAGAACAAAACAAAAATGGTAATTGAAAATTAAATATTTTAGTTTCATTTCCGATTGCTAGGCATTTAATCAGGTTTCTGAAGAAGAAGTCTGTTGCACAGTAACAAAAGTTACTGTTGTAAAATGACGAAATCTAAGTTGACGTCATAATCGAATAACCAAAAATATATGGAGGGACCGCCACTGTTCACTTTTCAAAATTTTCTTATATAAAGGCTCTAACAATATATTCTAATAGATGAGTTTTATAACACACAAAAAATAAGTCCTAAACTAATTATTTCTGTACTACTCGAAGTTTGCAGACCATTGTAGTTTGGAAAACCATATACATTGTTTTTATTTTACACATCACAATTTAAACATACAGCAATCTTGGCACTTATAAATAAAAATAAAGAAAAGTTTTCGTATCAATATCTTTTATTTTAAATTGAATAACAATTACATGTCCTTTGCGGGAAAACAGATTTACCGATTCTTAAAAGCCTTACAGCCAATACAATTCCGAAGATAGTTGCTACCCCGGGAGCACGTAAATGCAACAGGCACAACTCATTCATGCGTAACGCCCATGAATCGAACTTTTCCGTCCGTGATCGAATTCTTCGATAGGAAAGGAATGCGGATTTGATCGCATATTGTTTTATAAGGATTGAAAGTTTTTGAAAATCTTTTTCGAGAACGAACATACAATTGCAAATATTCTCTTTAAAAAATATATATTTCTTCCATTTTTCTAAATTTATAAAGTGTTTGAAAATAAACACCTAGAATAGACATGGAAGAATATAACTGTATATAATTCTCATTAATAACTGTATTTAACCTGGACTGAAATGTGGAAACATGATTTATTATTTTAGTTTGCGTTTTTGGTGTGTGACCAAACGCTGCGACCCTGTGACAAAATACATTTGTTGTTTTGTTTTTTAATGTAAATACGCTTTTCTTTTCGGTGCACATAGCATACGGAGTCGAATAGTAAAAAAAACGAAATTTTAAAATCCGTATAACTCTACGTGGAATCATATATGGATAAATTACATTTTTAAGCCATTCTGACATTTGTACCACGTGGAGAGGGAGCTTTGGTCAACTGCAGTATACGATTCCGCCCCATAATTCTACGTGGAAACTTCTTATGGGGTAAATGACATACCATCTTTTAGAAAAGGTTGTGCAGTGTCGTTCAGGCTAATTAGTATTGCCAAAGTTTTCTATAGAATTTTAAGATAGGTTTTTCCCATTTAAGTTAAATTTTTGATTTCGCGACGCATTTACTGGTTAGCCATTAACATGTTTACTGCCGGTGTCTAAAAAGATGCATGCCGACTATTGTCTTTTGTGTGTTATTTTGAAGCAAGTCTCACGCGCCTGTGCGTGGCTGGCTACGAACGTGTTAAATACAGGGCCTGATAGATAGATAGATATATTTATTGTAGTGGGCCGTAGCCCATTTACAAAGGTTGGCAACAAATTTTGACAAAAGCGGATACAAAGTTTGATAACACAAAATACAATATAATACATTTTTAAAAAATTTAAAACACAATTTGAGACAAATATACAAAAAAAGACAAAAATAAATTACATGAACAATTATAATTGGGTTTTAAATCTGTTATTCCTGCACAAGTTCACTGATCAAGTGATCCTGGAATTTTAAAACAGAGATTGCATAATTATAAAAACAAAAATATTCTTTATTGTAAAATTTTAGGATGGTTGAAATATTACTGGATTCAATTGATGATAAGTATTTTTGTCTGAATGCATCGTAAATAGGACAGACTATAAAAACATGATCCCAGGTTTCATTTTCTGTTGTGTTACAAAACTTACAGGACTCGTTAGGAAAAATTTCGAAAGCAACTCCTTTAAAAAATATATGGGATTGATTGCAACGAATTTGTATAATAATTCTTTTTATAGTGATGTCTATATTTGAAATTAAATAGTCTTCGATTAAATGTGAGTTTTTGATATATTTATACTGTGAGTGGTTAACACTATTGTTCATTGAAGCAAGATCATTTTGTGTGTATTGGTCATGGTATACTTGTACTATCGTTGAAATGTAATGTTGAATGAAGGGCCTGATTACCGAAGCCCAGGTAATTTACTTAAATGCCGTACTTTACATTTTTGAGAGGCCCCCAATTCACATATTTTATATAATATTTAGCATCCCTAACATAATTTACCTTTAAGAAATTGCATTACAAACTTTAGTAATAAAAAAAAGTTGCCAGTTGTTTAAATTTGTTAAAATATTGGAAAAAAATAAAAACAAACATAATATTAGGAATACTCATTACGTTTTAATATATTTTGTTACATTATTTATGATATGTTTGGTTTTAATCTCGTTCAGGGACTAGGATTTTAGTGCATGTAATGTTCAATTTATTGTTACAATGTCTATTTGAGAGCAATGGGCCCCATTTAAAGGCGGACTTCCCTTGCGTCAATGTCTTAATCGGGCCCTGGTTAAATAGGACATGTGTAACAGCGCGTATTAGTACTGAATTTGATTAAAATACATTTAGTCCCTTTAGAAAGAAAATGTACAGTTGAAGTGGCGAAAATAGAAAAAGTGGCGAAAATAAAAATTGGAGTTTTATCAAAAATGTTCTTAAACTATTTCTAAGGCATTTTCTCAATTGAGGTATCTTTCTGAACAAAACTATACTCATTTTCATTAAAAAAAAATTAAAAACTATTAAATTTTTCATATATAACATAATTTAAATTGTTAAAAGCAATTATAAAAAGCATTAAGTTAAAACTAATATATCAAGCTACAAAGACCAATCAATTTTTTGCCTTTCTCATTCTTAAAATCTTGCTAAAAAATTGACTTTTTGTTGTTGTCTAATTAAGTATATTTTTCTTGTAGGAATGTCCAAATGGTTATGTGGAAGAAGACACATTTAGGCTCATATTTTCCCACTTCTTCCCTTACGGAAGTAAGTACTGACATTTATATTTAGAACGAAGTATTTCTTAAGTTGAATATAATAAAGTATTATTAATAAGTTTAATAATAAAATGTAAGCAGAAGCATTTTTCATAAAATTAAACGATTTTATTGATAACATCTTAATTAGAAATATCTCCTGTCGAACCGATTTTGATGAAAATTAACAAATGTCAACAAAAATTTGAAATTGCGATTTAACTGTATGTATATTATCATTTATGTGCTTTGAAAATGGTTGTCAGCCCATGATCTTTAGACAAACTTTCTACTTGGTTTTAGGGAAATTATATATTAATCTAATTTAACTGCGATTACCGTTGTTTTAGAGTTGCATAAACAGTTGTTGATACTGGTTTGAGATTAACCTATTGGTTGATACTGGTTTGAGATTAACCTAGTCCGTTATTTTATCAATTCTATTCCATCGAATTATTACTTTTTATCTTAGCGTATACTCAGTTGAATGGATTTTTATGCTTTAAAGTTTAAAAGCCATGGATAAATGGGGTCATTTAAATATATAATAAGAAATTTAGGGGAAGAGTTTGTGATTTTCCCTACCCAAATCTCATAAAATAAAGATTTGAATTTGGCGAGACAGTAAAATCAAACAAAGTTTTAATGTTGTTTTTGAGATATTTTAATTATATGACATTTATAACTATAAACAGGTATTTCCGGTGTATTTCTGTAATTGACGTAAAAATAAAATTTTGAACGCGCTAATTTCCGCATTAGTTTGATCTATCTTAACGAAACTTGACAACTTAAAATAGTAGTTCAGGAAACAGTTTTTTAATATTATTTTGTAATATGTTAAAGAATAACCGATTTATTATAATTTTTTTCACTTTCCATTTTTTGACACGCCTTTTTTTTAATGGGGGTTTTATCCAAGTTTTTTCGAGGGAAAAGCAAAATTTGGAAATACCACTATTATTATTTCTTCGTATAATTAGAGGACAAGCTTATTTATTTATATAGTGAGCCGTTTTAGTTAGCCCCTTGCAAAAAACGGGTATTTTTCTAGTAGGTACTTCATACACGAAGAACAGAAGCTGATTTGTTGCTTAAAAATAATATCACTTGAAAAGTTTTTAAACGATATCCTTCCTGTGGTCCTTAACGTTAGAGAAAAACACAGATAAAATCTCAGTACCCCAATTCCGCCATTCCAGAATATAACCACGCCAACGTCTCCATAAGATGGCCATAACTAGGTTCCTCCTACGCAAACTCCCGTTTCCTTTTCGACGACCAAAACTCTTAAGCCAGACCTCAACGAATAATAGCCCAACCATCCAACATCTGCCAATCACAGCCATCTGTTACCGACTAACGACGAAGGCAGGATCATCTTTTCCCAAATTCCGGAAAACCATCCCGAAATTCCCGGGAGCAATTCCCGCAGAGAGGTTTCAAGGAAAGAAGCCATCTTTCTGGGCAAATTATTGGCGAGCTATTCACTCACGATTCCGCCATTTGTTTTGTTCCAATAAGCTGGCGACACAATCAAGGGGGAAGGGGGGGGGGGGGGAAGGACTTGAAGTATGTCATTAGCGGAGTTAAGGAATCCAATTAAGGGATTTGATTTGATAATGGGCCCTTCCTGTTCTTCGTTGGAACCGGTATATTATTTGTCTAATAAAAGTCGGCTCTGCTGTTGGTTTTGTTATTCACCGTTAATGAGATTAAAGTGTAAAATACCGAACAAGAAGTTTTTTATAGTGAATTCTTCAAAGTTAAGGCTCTGGTAACGTGTCTGGTGTTATATCTATCAATTTTTATTTTTATTTTTGGAAAGATAAATGTCTTGTAGTTTCCTAATGACGCTATTTTAAAAAGTCTGGCGTGGCTGTTGTTGCACAGCCAGAATGGCTGTACTTATACGACATTTCAGCATATTATACACATGTGAGTCGGTCACCAACAAAAGGAATAGAAACTGGTTGTTCTGTCTGACACGCCGGGGACTCCCATCTGCGCGGGATACAGGCTTTGCTTTATTTTAAGGTTTTAAACATATTGGCACCTAATTTTCTACGAACGAGGCGAAATTTATGTTATTCATGATATTTGTCACGGAGTAATAGTGCCGGAAGGGATCGCCCTAAAAGAGTAACATGGTGTTTCTGTTTTGATAACAAATGTACTTGATTTTAAATACGTTTTACATAAAAAAATTTAGAAACTGGGTTGCTATTTAGTGGTTTTGAATAACAGTTATTGACTAGCAAATATATATATATTTCCAATTCAAATTTTAATTATTAATAAATGTCAATAAACCATATAAATACATATTCTGAATTTCCAAACTTGTACATTGTTGGATTGAGATATAAAATACTAATAGATATATACAACAGGATTGTAAAAGCATCAACGCTCTAGCTATTACTTAAACTTTTATTTTATGAATTATTAAAGTAAATAAATTGAAAAGCAAAGATCAGAAATAAAGAGCAATGCAGTACTTTATATATGTCAAAACAGATTTAAATAAGTTTGATATTTGGACTGTAAAAAAAGGTACTTAAAAAATGAATATTCCCTTTTTTCTTTGAGTATAATTGCATCGTAAATGAGTGACGACGTACTCAAATTAAATGTAATCGTACTTTCTCAAAAATGAGCAGTGTGATTTAATATTGCTAATCTCAGCTTCTGTTCAAGCCATCTTAACAAAAAGACCTGAAAAACTTAAAATAGTTGTTCAGAAGATGGTTTTCCATATCATTTGATATCGATTGCTTAAATGGAAACTGAGTTATTACAACTCAATAATCTTAATACCCATTCTTTTGGCGCACTTTTTTTTATAATTTTTTCTGTCTATAACTTCTTCACGTCGCCCTGGTAGTACAACGGACAAGGCACTGGACTGCGGTGTCTTGGTTGTAATTGTTGATATTTATTTAAAGTGATTTATTAAGGCTGTCTACGTAGGCAATCAACTAATCTTTTTATTAATGGTATTAAGTTTTGAGTACATGTCTTTTCATAAATGAAACTTATGTATTCGGAGCTATGATAAGCATCGAATGTACTAAAAAATGAGTACATTTTACTTATTTTTGAATACTTATTTTAAACAGTGTAGTCAGTTTGATTTATTATTTGACCAAGTGGTTTAGATCCAAGTTCAATTGATTGCCCAATAATGATTAAAATGTCATTCCACTTAACATTATAGCCAACGCTAGGTAAACGCTCTTTTCTTGATTTTGGACTTATATCGATTGGCAGCAAAGCCGTCCATTTATAAGTTATTGTTAACTATCTATCTTCAAGGACTTTAATGTTGTATGGATCACGAATTTTCTACAAATTTTTAAAAGATAGTGTTGAAGCAAGGAGAAATTACGTTTTTTTTTATTATTAAATTTTTAACACCATATACAATTTTTACTTGGAATTCATAGCGGCGTAACAAATGGGCCCACAAGGACCACATCGAGGGAGCTGAGGCTTCCATAAGGGCCCTGTGTGAAGAAGATGAAGAACATTATTAATGTAACTGTTGGGCCCGCAATGCGCGAGATGGACTATAATAAATTATTTTGTAGAGATAATGTCTCGTAGCGGAAGAATTGAATTCAATATTTTTTTTTCCTTCTAAGGCTGTCTCGCGATAACGTCGCACCCAGGTACGAAAATAGTATGAGGATAAAATGATCAAGAAAATAAATATTCAAAAACAAATATGAAATTAGAATTGAATGGACGAAAAAAAATAATCGAGTTTGAATGATGTCATGGTTTTTTATCTGATAGCTGATAAAACAAAATATATATATTTTAAATATTCCGCTATTGTATGTTTTTAAGTTTGCAAAGTTATCTAGTTGCATTGCTACTAAGTGATTAAACAAAAGATAGAATATTGTAGAATGCAATATAAAATATACGAAAAAAGTTATTGCTTTTGCTATACATTATATTTGTTTGAATCCATAATTGGAAAAGAGAAAGGTTTATGAAAATCGTAGTGCATTTGAAATGGAAATAGGTTTGAATAAATTTCCTATTCATTTTATTTTATTTTAGTATAGATGCCATTCAGTCCTTAAAAAATATATCCATTTTACTTTAAGTATAACAACAATTAATTTTAATTAGTTGCCTATTTACCCTTAAAATAAACTTTTAACAAACATTTTTGGTCATTTTGTTACATAAATATGTGGATGGGGGGCCGCTGAAAGATTTTTAAGGGGAAGCCCTTGGCTGAAACGCTAAGCTACTGGACATTCACTTCTATTAATAACGCTATCATTCATCTCTTTGTATCTTATATTTAATATGTAATTTGTAAAGTTAATTTTTATTATATAACATTTATTACTATAAATATTAAGTCAGCTTGACATTAATTTTCTGTATGCTAAAAATATTCCGTTAATTATTTTTCTTATATTTCCTATTATTATGTGTTTCTAAAAAATCCCTCCTTCTATCAGTTCATTTACTTTTACTGCAAATTTTTAACCCGGGAGCACGGGCGCTACTTAGGCGAACACAGGAACGTGCAAGGAGTTGTTTCCCACCCTAGTATTTAATTTTATTACTTTAGAACAAATTCCAATTTTATAATTAAAATATGCATATTCCTTACGCTACACTTATCATTTAGTTAAAATTAAAACTAATTACGAACAAATGAAAAATGATAGGGAGAAGCCCGGCAACTCAGACGAACAAGTGAAGTATTTAGTTTCGTTTTTTAAGAACAAATACCACTTTTAGAATTTAAATTACATTCATTTATGGATTCATCATTTGTAGAAACTTTTATCAGCAATGTTTCTAACCGTTTCATCTCTTCCGTGCAAATCGAATAACGCGACAAACTCAAGCAAGGTGGAAAAACAAACACGCAAGTAGTGTCTGACACCTTATGACTCGAATTCTACTAAACTGTAACAGGAATTTACTAAATAAGCGTTTCCCCAATTTGAAAGTTTCTCCTCTTTGAAAGCAGCTACACCGGGTTTGACCTATTTTAAAATAAAGGAGATTTGGAAATGTATGCTATCACTTTCCGTGGGGTGTAAAAAACACCCTTGCTCGTTTTTGCGAGTATACTTACAAAAATGAGATATTTCGAATTAGTGTGAGAACGTCTACCTTAAGTTACTTGAATCAGAATCATTCACACTAAATTCAGACATCAAAGTAATCACAGGGCTTAAAAGGTAATTCTTCTTGGTTGTTCCTTTTCACACTACCTGAGCCTTCTGTGAATAAATTTGAAATCCTTGAACGCTCGATCCATTTCGATCTTAAAACTTAATCCATTAGGACCATCACTTACAAAATCCGGATGTGTGTTAAAGGTGGAGCGATATAGAAACTTCAAAGTGTGTTTTAATTTATTGGAATTAGTTAAGGAAAGAGAAGAGAGATTGATTGTAGTTTAATCTTGCAGTATGTGTATATGGTATTGCAAAACCAATTTTAAGAATATTAATCATGGGATTACAGTAGAATTACATATATATATATATATATATATATATATATATATATATATATATATATATATATATATATATATATATATATATATATATATATATATATTGTTATTTATAGGATCTATATTATATAATAATTAAAAATATATTTCGAAAAAAATATATAAAATACCCTATAGAGGAACGTGCATGCAAAACCAAACATGTTAAAAAATATCAAAAATGAAATAAGAATTGACGTTTATAAAAAAAAGGTGATATCCTTCCCTTTTTGCAAAAAATAATTTACTTCTCCAAAAATATCCCATTCATTTTAAAACTTGAAAATCCCGAGATCCATAGCAATGCATGCATCTACCAAATGTTTTTCCTTGATTTGCGAATTTATGACATGTTTGTTTTTATATAGACCATATATAGAAATACTTAAAAACTTCTGTAATAGAAGATTGTACCATGTGATTTTTTTTAACCAAAATGTACTGTGGACATGTTTTATTTAATGGTTTTTAATTCCTCTCTTTTGTTTTACAGATGTCACTCCTTACGCCCATTACGTATTTAGAACTTTTGATCAGAACAAGTGCGGTGCCATCACATTCAAAGTAAGTTCATTCCAACATCAAAATGCAACTTTCAACGATTCAACAAACTTCCGACGCCATTTGATTCGGTGTGTGATTTTCAATGAACAGAACATCAAGCTCAACACTATTGTAGTCTTCGTTTTCCGAAAAAAGATTATTCGAAAAGTTTAACCAAATTTCGATAATCTCTATACGTGCCTTTAAATGACCAGGTCCGTGTAAACTGTGCTTTTCCTTACAAATGCATGAATCGTACTTTACTATTTATTTATTTATAAATACCCTATTGTAACTCACATTCCCGAACAGTATCCCACTTATATATATTTTTGCTTGAATCGCGTTGAGAAGACATGAGCTGGTGTTATGCACTCACAGAAATATTACTCTATTTATTTAAAAAAATCTGCGAACGTCAAAGGTACTTTTGTCATATTGGACATTGTTTCGTCATTGTTGCACGTGACTTATGACGAAACAAGAATCCTCATATTTTTAAAGAAAAGTAATTTACAAAAATTGATTTTCGGTCTTTTTCCTGATTATCACCTCATTTTTGTTTCTTATACATATATTGTCAGAATTCAACCGAGCTATTCTGATCGAACAATTAGACTCTGGATCGAGGGGTCCGCGGTTCAAGTCAGCCCCCATCGATATTTATTTTAAATCATTCTCATTTGGGTCGAAGTAAATTCCATAAAAAAAAAAAAAATGAATTTTATAATTTTGACGAAATATTTAATTGGAGCATATTGAATGCGTTTGTTTCGTCAAAAATGACGAAAGTTTATTCGAAGTGAGCATGCATTTTTAACAATGCGCAGCAGTAACTTCTTAATATATTGATCGGCAAAATTTTTTACCTAGAATGGTTAGAGTTGATATTTAGGTTTAACTTAATAAGGTTTATAAATATAATCGTTTTTATTATTATTATTTGGGAGCAATTTTTATTATTATTATTTGGGAGCAATTTTTATTATTATTATTTGGCAGCAATTTTTATTATTATTATTTGGCAGCAATTTTTATTATTATTATTTGGGAGCAATTTTTATTACAATTATAGCGGGTTTATGACATGCGGTCAATGATGAATGTCACTGCATTCTCCACCAAATGATCATATCGTCGGCTTAATTCACAAACTACATAGCTATACCATGGTAAAGACCTAGCATCTAGCGGCTTGGCATTTTTTTAGTAAGTCGCCAAATGATCCAATGCATTGTGCACATGCGTCACTTTCTGCTGATCTCTTTCTGATCGCAGTAGTTGCTTCTCATTCTAAGGTGAACAAAGTTTCCCAGCAAAAAAAGTCAGCATAAAACCTTCATCAAAATTTTGAAATTGAAGGTTTTATGCAGGAAAACTGCAGTTTTTTTGAAGATCTATAAAATTAAAGGTTTTTGTTTCAATATCCTTCATAAAAACTGTAAAAAAAAACTTCATAAAAACCTGCAAAAAACCTTCATAAAAACCTGCAAAAAACCTTCATAAAAACCTGCAAAAAACCTTCAATTTTTAATCATAAAGGGAAAATGCAGTTATTTTAAAGGTTTTATGAAGGAAAATTAAAAACTTAAAAAAAACTGCAGTTTTTTGTTTCATTATCCTTTACAATACCTTCAAAAAACCTTCAATTTGACAATTTTGATGAAGGTTTTATGCTGACTTTTTTTGCTGGGCTGTATCCATATCAACCTTAAAATTGAGAAACGCGTTGCTGTTTGTTAGCTTAGTGTCACTTGGAATTAACGTAACTTTTTAATCTAATCCCTCACTTACAATCTAAGCTCAAGTATCCCGATCACTTCTTGTTTTGTAAACAATTCCACATTTAGAAGTGAATCGCTTGAATTTGATCGCCACTGCTGAATCCTAGCCATTGGAATTGCATGGCTTGTGAATTAAGCCGATTTATGTCGCTTTCAAAAAATATTCTAATGCTAACTCGCAGTAATACGGAAGTATCATGTTTTTAGTGCTGCTATCAACCTCTTAGCGTATGTTTGCGAATAAAAAATTGGGTGATAAAGATATTCGTCTTGTTTTTGACTCTTAAAATACATTTTCCTTTGGTATGGTGGATGGCATGCCTGTAGAGGGTGGGTCGTCTTACTGAAGGATACTTGAAAGGGTTTTTCTATTTCAATTATCACTGGCAAACTTTATGTCAAATCTTGATAAGAATGGAAAAAATTGATCAGAAAATTATAGTTCATGAAAAGATTCTTTCATTTTAATAATAATATTTTTAATTAAAAATAATTTATGTATAAACGTCTCCCCTGTGATATAAAAACTGAGAAATATGATTAGAGATTATGTTTATAAACCGGTTTATATTAAAATAACAATTACTTTAATTTTGTATGAATTTTTAAAGTTTTTAAATATGCAAATAAAATATAATTGTCACCTTTTTCATACGAGTACGCTGCAGCATATGTAAATGTTATCGCCTCCAAAATCCAACATACTTATTTTTATGTCGCTTATGACAACTTTAAGTGCAGTTTTAAATAAAGCTTATTTTACCTAAAGATATAAAATCACTTGAAGATAAGTGCAAAGCCTCTACAAATTTTTTTGTGCGTTCCCAAAATAACTCAAAAGCAGCACTATGAATTCCCAGAACTCCAATTCATTTTCGAGGAAGACAAACACCTTGTTTGTTGCGAGGTGAAAGAAGAAATATCTTACACCGTGTACGACGCCATTTCTGTCTTATTGAATGGATCGAACACCACGAGATAAAAAGGAACTTTGGCACCATTTATTATTCATGACAAGATATATGAGAGCAGGATCTGGTTTCTATTCTCGGAGAAGACTTAAGACTTAATAGGAAGCTTATTAATGATAAAACGTACGTTCCAAAGACTTCTTTAAAACGGTATAGGAGGGTATTTGTGGAAAATGTTCTTCTTCTTTTAAAACGGGTGTTTGCATAGAATCGTGTGAAATTTGTTGGTGGATTTTCAATATTTACCTAGCAATGGGTTGTTTATTCATGAATTGTTCAAGCGATTTCTCTTTCGGGATTGCAAAAATAGGATTGCCATGATAAACGGCAAGTAGATAAACTTTGATGTAATTCTTTGTTTCGGTTTAAGGTGTGCGTTGGAGTTGGTTATTTGTAATTGCGTGGGTGTAGGTAAAATTAATGTTGTTCTAAGTATAGATATGTGTAAAATGTAAAAAAGGGAGGTGTAAAAAATATTAAAAAAAAAAGATTGTGAATGGTGATTGCAAAAGAATATCACAACTTTGAAAAGAATATATCTCCGCTACCAAACAATTTCTTAGAGTGCTAAATTTCCTATTATTGTAAAGAGGACATTCAGAAATTTCATTCGGTTGGCAACAGATGTTTATAGAAGGTTTCCCTCTTTTGCTTTTGCAACGATAACCTTTTTCGCTAAATAGTCGAAAATATCGTACGAAACTCCACCTATCGATAATAGTAAGGTCGCTTTTACATTTAACGACACGACACCGATAAATCGTATACGATTTCAGCGGCGCGATATCGGGGTATGCAAAATACACATACGAAGCCAGGCGCTTTTTCACTAGCCGATACGATAACGGTATTGTCGTTGCCGATCAGACGATACAATTTATCGGAACGTTTTATCGTGGGCACGCGCCTTTCCTACTTCATCGTGACGACATTTTGAGTTTGTTTCCTAAAAACTTGTTGCTGTCTGCTATAGTCTACTGTGTTTTTTCTTATTTATATTATCAATATGGCTTTTAAGTTCGATATTGTGAACTTGTGTGAATTAGTAGAAGTAAAGACCTGCATTTGGGATAAGCGAGATGAATTTTACAAGAACAAGATTGTTCGAGAAAAGGCATGGGAGGCAATATTTAGTCAAACCGTCGCCAATAGCCCACTGTGCAGCTCTAGTGGTTAGCTCTAGCTCTTTGTAGACGTTCAAATAAAACATAAAAATCTCCTTCAACATGTCTTGCTTTCATGATATCATGCACTCAGAAGCGTTTTGTTACTGATCCCTTCTTTCTCCTTAAATACAGCAAATACAACAATCGCAGTTTGTTATAACGTAATTTGTTGCGATGCGCCACATCGATAATAGACGTTCTCTCGGCAACAGACGAACACGCACTGAATGTAAAAATTGTCGTTTTCGGCGAACGATATCGGTGCAATGAAACACTGACCATCAGACGATACGATAAAACGTTGTGTCGTCACTTCGCGATCGTTCACGATTTATCGGTGTCGTGTCGTTAAATGTAAAAGCGGCCTAATTCCGTATTTGTAGAAACAACTCATGTTGAACACTTGAACAGCCTTAACCAATTCAATTTAGCAAATTCAGTGCCACCGAATGCCCACTGTTGGGCGGATGCCATCTCGAAAGCGAACAGGCAATAAACGACAGACTCTTTTATAGTGTAAAGAATTACGTTCTTGGAGACGTTTCTCGCCAAAACAAATTAAATTCAGAATATCTTCTTCGCAATGATATATAGGTTGTACTTCTGCTGAGATATAGCCTTTCAAAGTTTTAATATTCTTTTGTAATTACCCTGTTTGTTATCACCCTGCTGGACCAACCTTGTTGTGCCTTGAGCCTGTTGTTAGTCGTCAATATTTGTATTTGTATTTTTAAAAGAGAAATAATATATACTACATACTGTAACGTCGCCTTCACACACCTGTCGATAAAGACTGGAACTCCGGTGTTGAATGCAACTCACGCTACATGTGTACGAAAACAAAACTTCTGTCCCAAAAATGAGAGACTTAAACTTGAATTTTAAAATATTTAATTAAAGTTAAAATTTTAGAACTTAGAAATAAACATTTAAATTACAGGATATTTACAATTAAAACAAAAGAAAAACAGAAAGGACTCCTAGTGACTGGTCCCTTCTAAACGACAATCACGTCATTCCAGCTCAGTGTCCTACGAGTCTCTGCCGGTTTTCTCTTAGTTAGAAAACCGCGAAGTTCTTAAAGTATGAAGCCTCAAGCTGGTGGCTCCACCCAGTGTCACTAGATAGCGATAATAGTCCTTGATGATGGTAAAATAGAGAGTTCTTGGGATGGTACAATAATGATACCTTATTCGCAGCGGTTTCTAATTAGCATTATGCCACGGACCTCTAACTAAGACTAAAATAGGACCAGTGGACCCCTTTACGTTGAATTTTACACAGATTTTACCAAATAATATGGACATAAATTTACTCAACAAATTCATAGAAAAGATAACACCACAATCAGAAATTTAATTACTTTTAGTCCCTTACTTGTACATTTAACACTCATTTAAACTCACATGAAAACATTGTAATAGTCACGTGTTATCGTTGGGAATATCGCTTTTTACAGAAAAGTCGCAGAGGGTGACCGTTCAATGCATTTGCCTATTTTTTCTTTGTGACCCAGCGGACCCCCCGGGGGACTACGGACCACCATTTGAGAACCACTGCTTTATTGCACAGATGGGGTTAGAGACAATTGACTGATATTTCAGGACATCAATTCGAAATATTGTAGTGTTATTACAAAAGGGGGAAACAATCGTCAGGGAATTCTCCGAAGAAAAATAATTGCCTCCCGCCCTACTATGTAGATTACAATTTGAGGATTCAAATGAGATGTTATCTTTAAATTCTGGAAAAATGTACTTAACACATCTGTGCATAAGGAATCAATATGTGAATCTTCTTTTTTTGCTATTTATTTGGCAAAATCTTTTCTCAAATGGATAATAATTAATTTTGATATTAAATTCGTTTTTACTTTTTAGCGGATAGTTTCAAATCGCAGTTAAAGTAGGTTTTTCACACAGCACGTTTATAGTTTGATAAAATACGTTATTTCATTATAATATGTATACATAGATGCATACGGTAAATGAGACGTAAAAGTTCACTTGTTAACCCCCCCCCCCCCTCTGAAAACGATCTTAGTTAAAATAAAATGTTAGTTAAAATAAAATGTGGTGCCACCCGATTATCAGATTTTCATTTAGAAAATAACAGTTAATATTACTTTTTACTTATTTTTCTTGATATTATTAGTTACGTTTATTATATGAAATTTACAAAATTGTAAACTGTTCAATTGCGTGTTTAATTTTACAAACCTTACTTTATTTAAACAAAACACGAATGCCAATCGTTTTCAAATAAAATGTATATTAAAAAAAATTTAACAGCCTGTTAAAGAAATTTTAAGAACCATTTAAAATGAAACATTTTCTAAGGAACATTAGGAAAAACTCAATGACTTCTAAGTATTCCTTTTATACCATATTTTATATTCTTCTTTATGCAAATATTTAGTTGGAGGGAAAGTTCTGTCGTATTTTAAAGAAAATATTTGAATTCATTTATAAAAATATGCGTTTAATATTAATCAATTATATATGCTCCGTTATTTGTTACAACCTGTTGCCATCTTTCAGGTAACCTGTTAATTCCTGTTTTGTAGAAGTTTTCATCCTTGGAGTTAAAATAGTCAGCAACTGCCTTAGAAACACTTTCAAAACACGTGAATTTTTTTTCCCGTTAGATAATTTTGGCAGTCAGATTTTTTTCTCTTAATATTCTCGTAAAGAATCCACTTTTCATCTCCAGTAACCAGCCTGTCCAAAAACGACTCCACATTGTGTCTAATCAGATGTGATGAACACATTCTTACACGATCAGACAAATTCTTTTCCGTTAATTCATGTGGAACTCAAACACTTTGATTTAACACAAACCCAACAGATTTAATGTGGTCTCCAACAGTTGTATGATGAATGCCAAACTCTTCTGCAATTTCTCGACTTGTTAAATGTGGATTATTTTCCAACATGGATCGCAAAACATCATTATCGATCTTGGATGGTCGTCCAGATCGATCACTTTCTTTGAGGCTCAGATCCCCGGAACGAAATTTGCTAAACCATCTTTGACAAGTACGAACATTTACAATATCTTTTCCAAATACCGCACATAAATTTTTACATGCAACCGATGCATTGCTTCCTTTTTGGAATTCTTATAAAATGCAGTGTCGTAAATGCACATTATCTACTGACATGTTTTTCACTTTAAATATCACAAGTAAATGATGAACGGTAAAAAGGGCACCTTTTATATTATACAGCAGTCTAAAAAAACAAAACAAAAATCATATTGACTCACTAGCCAGATGTTCTTTTTATTTACAAGAAAAATCACCTGCCTATTTAAAATACGACAGAACTTTCCCTCCAACCCAATAGTTCAATAGGTTTAATACCAGTGTCCAAAGGTTTTGAATAACACCTGTGCAAGTTTAAGAAACCTGATAATAACACTCTCATGGGGTAGCCTCTTATCCTATTAAGTATTTGAAAATACTTTATTTTTTATCAGCAGTAATGTAGGGCTTCACATTACACACTAGGAACTCTGAAATTTGATTTTATCTCTATCGATCAGTGAAAATGACTCCCTAGTACTCGACAGAGCTCTCGTAGAACTGATGGCTTAGGATAGTTCTTGAATTTATAGTTTACTGAGTATTTAAATTTGTATTATAGGTTAAAAAAAAAGATAAGTTAATTTGTTTGTTTAATTGTATACATTTGTAATTTTTAAAAATATATATTACTAATGAAGGTAATAGAGAAAATTCAATAAAAATTTAAAAAAATCTGGTTTAAACTTTTAAATCAATATACAGTCAAGGCTTGATTTAGAAATTTTAATACTATTGGTACAATATCACTGATGAGGGCCCCTCTTGTAAAAAATAGTCTCGAAGAATAAAGAATCTATCATATTAAGTTTATTATTCTTTAACAAAACATGAAATTACAACGTTTATGGAAATTTGCAGAAAAATTATGAAAAATTGCAATATTGATGAATTTTTCAAAACATAGGCAACTCTTCTACAATTCATGTGTAATTAAATAAAAGTTGAGGCCCTGAAATATCGGGGCTCAGGGTCTAATGTGCCTAATGGTAAACGAGGTGCTGTATACAGTAGAATCTCGATAATATTGAATTATAGTATACGTTATTTACCAACTACATATTAGAAATAACTGTTAGCATGTTTTATAAACATTGACATTTTCATGCTTGTAATTTCGAAAATGATTCTTTTTTAGACTTTGAATTTTTTAACGTTTCGGATGATGAATGGTAAATAGACCCTTAATTACGTTTTACATTGGAAGTGGTATTAACAAATAAATTATTTAGACCTAACGCCATATATTTAATAATAATATGTTCTTCAAAAATAGGTACTTGGGATATCAGGATAGAAACAACATGTTACTTTTTATATTGATCCATTCCGACGCTTTAAGGCTCCGAAACTTTTTCCAGACCGAATATGAATTTAGAAACCGTTATTATTAGGTTATTTTTTATTAAATTAGAATATATGATTATTTATTTGTAGGTAGCATCTTTGTAATAAACCCTGTGAAAAATAAAGGGTAGATTTGCTAGTTTATGTTTACAATTAGTGCGTAATTGGTGTAATTTAGAAAATGAATTTCTAAGACATTATTGAAATCAAGTTCAACTTTTTAATTCGTAACCTTCATGGTTAAAGTTTTTTATTTAACAATATTACTTATATTTAAAAGTGTTTAATTCAATATATGAATTTAAATCTGATAAATCTTTCCAAATATGGATAAAATATATTATATTCGAACGTTTTAAATCGATTAATCTCTTTCATGCCGATGATGCGTACATGAGTGTCTCCATTTGAAAAATTAATTTCCTTTTACTTTTTAAAAAGTAAAAAGTATTCCTATGCACTTCTAGTTTGAAGCATTGACCTTGTAAGTCAATTTTATTTTTTTCCAGTCTAGAATCAATATCCTTGCTCTATCGTCTTTTAAGCTAAACAATTATATCTTTCGCGGAATCTCTTAAAGCTGCTATCTTCCACAAATCTCCGAAAAGGGGAAATTGTTCCAGAATAATTACTTTAAGAATGACGTGTGTAATCTTTAAAAGAACATAAAGAAAAAGGATGGGGGGAAAGGTGAGGATTCAGCAAATTTCTTGAAATATAGAACGAGATAAAATTCTTCCTGTATGAGGAAAATTAAAACTTCTCTTGACACATATATAAAGGTGTCTCCCTATGAGCTGTAACGCATTTTAAAACGTTTTGTGAGTAGAATACAGGAAAATAAATTCTATATTATAATTCCAATCCAGCGATTCAAACTTGTTGAGGAATCGGTAGTCAATGTTATGGTCTCACTAAAAAAATTTAATAAACATTGTATAAGTAAGTAAAGCAAAGGGAAAGAGGAGAACGATTTCAAATAAATATCGACTGCTAGAATTAAACCAGGGATCTCTTGGTACGAAGTCACGTGCGCTGTCTTCCACCTTATTATTGCTATTACAAACAATATTATCCCTCATTTTCATCTCTCTAACCTCCATTATGCACGAACATTATTTACGCTTGCCATTTTTTGAAGATGTCTTTGTGATTGGATAATATAAACCACGTGGTTTGTATTCACCAATCGACGAGCCATCCGCAAGAGTTAACACGTGTAAATAACGCTCGGTCTCAGTGTCATGCAATACTTTTGGGGTTTTCTTCTCTATATGCTTGAAATATTTATAAAATTACTCAATAAAGCAAATATGTCTGTGACTATTAATCCCGGCAGATTAATTTCTTTATCAGAAATACTAAAAATCATTTATTAAAATAAATTTTATAATAAACATTATTAAAAATAAATAGATTTACCATTGACAATCTGAAACATAAATTACTTCAATACAAATTTTCTGCTTGCAGAATTATCCGCAAACGAAATGTATAAATTGGTTCATTTAATTGCAAACTCACGGTTATATGTTAATTAAAAGATGTGGGTCTTAACAACTCACTCAGTACGTTTAAACAAATTCTGAGAAGTTAATAGTTTCCTAAAATTCGATATAACACGCCAAATTATTCGGTCTCTTACGTAATTGGCTTATTGCCTTTGATTGGTTTAGAGACGACTAATCAGGTTAAAGGGTTCAATTCAAATCCCGAAACCAACTAATCAAATCAGCAGATTCAATTCAAAGTCCTGAATGAGATCGAGGTGGTCCTATCATGAACTGTCATTATGAATTACTCTCGTATCGCCAACTCTGATTGGAGGGTTTTGTACTCGATCGCTGAACATTTAACCATCGTTTGTTCGCCCTCTCTTATCCACTGTGAGAAAGATAAATGTACTAGCTTAATAGAAATGGAATGGGATGGGGTCAGAAGGATTGTGTGATTGGTTGGTCAAATTAACGACGCCATCGAAAGCTATCTAGAGGAAGGAAGTTCATAAATAAAAAAAAAATATTGTGAGAATCAACGGTTAAACGAGCGGAAATCGGAAATCGAAATGTTTTTTTTTGTACTTGCACCTTTATCGAATGAATTCCAGTAAATAGAAGAACTTCAGTGCGTTATATTGACGCTAGAATTAAATTATGGAGAGGGATGCCCGTGGGCTGGGAAATTAGCTCGCACTAATAAATCCTGAAAGGGAATAACAAGGTTAGTACATACATTCAATAAAGGTAAAATAATTGTTTAAAGGACATACACAATAATTTTTATGATTTTTCAAAACCTTTTATTTGGTTTTTATTGTATATAGAAATATAGACGAGATACCTGTTCACATGCAAGTACAAGCTGTTGAATTTTGATCTGTCATAAGACAAGCAAGTCTAAGTGCTTCCTACAGTGTGAGGTCGTAGTGAATGGTCTTTAGACGTTTATATTTTTGTTTTATATGTGATTGTAATCAATTATATTTTTTAATCTTCGAAAGATTGTTGTTTCGATTTCTCTGCTGTAGTTATGTGATATTGCCAAAGTAACTGAATCTAGAGTTTCTATTTTAAAGTCCCTATGTTGTAGTGTGTTCCATAGTGCATTTGTAATGTTTCTGATTGCTTTGTTTTGAAACGTTTGTCTGCGTGCTCTTATTGCAGTCTCTGCTGGACAGGCATGCGACATAACTGGTTTTATCCTTGACTTGTAAAGTGTAACTTTTTTTATTAAGTGACATTTTAGAATTTCTCTTAATGAGGGAGGGGACTCACTAGCCAGAGCCGCTAGCTTGAACTGAGGCAATATACGTATAAGAACTAAAACCATCGGAAAGGAATATGAATAAATTAGTTTATGAAGATTCCTATTTCTTCAAAAGTTAAGTGATTCAATGGCGAAACGATTGTGAAATGTGACGAACATTGCCTCGACAATCACAGCATTTTTTAAAATGCGAGTTAATTATGAGAGTGATGTCGATGGAGCAATCCAACATTAAGGAGAGCGCAGGAATACCTAATATTTTGCCACTTCAGTATAAAAGTATATTTAACTTTCAGTATTACTTTTAATACTTACCATTTATCGCCATCTGCCTTATATATAAAGTTTCAAAGAGTAGTAAAATAAGCCTATGTGGGTATTTTATTTCTTTACAGGAAAATTTTTACTAAGCAAACTCATGAAACAAAAGAGTCGCTTCCAGCAAAGGTTTTGATAATAAAATTTTGGGTAACACTTTATATAGATTTTAAAAATGACTTGCGCTTCATGAGTTTCGTGTCTTTGTAACATTTAGTACGACATTTAGTATCAAGAGATTGGACTAAAAGGGTTTATGGAGAACATATAACTTTCGTTATATTTAACTATTACAACCTTATATATTTAGAAATGCATTTTTAGTATACTACATATTTTGCTTTAAACATTCTCTGCATAGCAATATTCGTTTTATTTATTTTAATTTTAATATATTAAGTTTACACTAATTGATTATTAATAAATTATTATTTTATGTTTGCATAATATTTTTATAATATTAATAACAGTTATTTCTTTGCAATAAAAATTTGGATGTTTCGGAATACTACAATTGACTACAATAATATCACCCTGTGTTCAATACCATGTAGTCAATGATCCTGTTTTCAATTGTTTATCGTTTTGAATTTAATCACGCTCCATAATTCGCTGACATTACGAACTTTTGATGAAACTTACGCATAAAGATTATTATTTGTCTTATAGCTATTATAATGCGAATGCCTACACTGTAAAGAAAAGGTACTTAAAAATGAGTACCTGAACATATTCGTTTTCTTTGAGTACAATTGCATCGTAAATGAGTGATGACGAACTCAAATTTAAGCACCCGTACTTTCTAAAAAATGAGCAAAATCACAAAATTAATGTAGTGATTAAACTTACATGAAATAATCCTTTATGCATCTGAATCTGAAAGCACAAGGAAATGCACATCGTCAGTCAGTACATTGAAAAGATAATCTATGTGGTTCTAAAGATCTTGATTTTAATCAATAAAATAATATTTTTTTGAGTTTAATCCCTAAAAAAATTTGTGCGTCTATCACAACTTTTTTATATATGTTAGGCTGTTAAAAAATTGACCACAACAACGAGTTGTGGTCAATGAAACTGGCTAATTCAAAAGCTCCATAACATGAAATTTGTGGCACTTGCTTAACACAGCCACAAATCGAAATACCCATCGTCGCGCTTGTAAATTGACAACAACGCGTTCTGACAAATTCAAAAAGGCCACAACGCATTCTGAACGATAATTGATGCAACCCATGATGTAGTATTATAAATACAACTAAATAATTGACCTTATTGACCGATTGGTTGTATCAATTATTTGACGAAATTCTCGTGGTGGCCGTTTTAATTTATCCACAAAGCGCCCGCTGTTGTAGATGTTTT
Source organism: Troglohyphantes excavatus (assembly GCA_963932185.1). Taxonomy (NCBI): domain Eukaryota; kingdom Metazoa; phylum Arthropoda; class Arachnida; order Araneae; family Linyphiidae; genus Troglohyphantes; species Troglohyphantes excavatus. The sequence continues at coordinate 51,463,530 of OZ010675.1, forward strand.
CGCTCAATGAGCGTTGGTCTTTGATCCTGATATATATATTATTCCTGTTTTCTGCTCGAACATATATATTATTCATCTTTTCCTTCTACAAATGAATTTGTTGCTGTTTTTTTTTTTACGAAAATCTTCTTCTTATGTCTTCTATATTTTTAATATGAAATTTGATGTCATTCCATTAATTAGTTTTAGCTATAGATGTTTACAAACAGGTGAACTTATTTTGTGACCAACTTGAATTTGTTCACTAGCATTATGTATACGTATCAGTCGTTCAAGTTCAATGTATATAAAATAATTCGAAAATTTAAATTACTATTTTAGTAGTTTCATATTCTAAGGGTGATACCCAACGGCTGGTATTTTAACATTAGCAATATTCCCTCTTTCACAAAGATTAAAATTTCAAATTACAGCTGTATATTCATTATGTACAGAATTGTGAAATGTTGTAGCTTACTAAACCAGATTTAATACTTGCATGTCTACATTATACATTCTCATAAAAAATTAATATTTATTAATAACTATAAATCATCAAATCTAATTGTAAATAATTGGAAACTTGAAATATCGTTAATTTATCAGATTCTATTTCAACCTTTGCAGAAATGACGACCGGAAAATATATTCTATTTTAATGAGTCACTTTAATTTAAATGCAGTAAAATCTTTAATTAATGAATTTTCAATAATACTCGCATTTACAAATTAGCCCGAATCCATTGCAAATAAGCTTAATATGCATTCACATTGAGTTCCCAGAACGTCATTGATATAACCCGAGTACCTTTCATCTCTAAATACTTCCGACAAGTCCAACTTCATGTTGAGTATCTAATGCTTTGATATGTCAATGCTATCACCTGAAGAGGTGACAAATTCACAACGATGATATGTTTACAGTGGAAGATAGGAGAGTCGCCGTTATTGCAGGAATCGTAAATGGATATCGCGGAAACGTGATAGTTTGGAGGAATGCCATGTTTCTACTTAAGGAACCTTGTCAAAGAAGTGGGTTCGTTATAGAATTTGTGAGCATATCACAAACCGGAATGCGCCAAATTATGTCTGATAGTTAAGGCACTTTCTGCTTGTGTGAAATTAATTGCCTTTGACGGATGTGAATTATTCTTCAACTTTTTAGTGTTTCTTAAATTTCTTAAATGAGAATTCCGTGATGAGTTTGCATATATTACTTGTAGGTGTTTCTGATTTTGCTTATAGGATACAGTCATGGCCCCTTGTACTGTATTGAGGGTTAACAGGTGATAGACCATTATTAAAATTAGCCAATTAAAAATATTGAGAATTCGGAAGTAATGAGAAGTAAACGTTTACCAAGTCCATGACTCCGTGTGTCTTAAAACCTCCTAAGTAAAAAGCTGAGGTGCATTATAGATATATGTTGATTGGTTTGACTAACGTCGCACTAGAGCTACACACTAGCCAAGTGAAAATGATTTGTGAGTTACTAGTAAGTTATAAGAACTTTAGACCTCGCGACCAAAAAAAACATATTAATTAAAAAAAACATATTCGCCAATTTTAATCTTATTTCAATCTTAAAAAACGTTGCATTACAGCTATACACTATGCAGGTGAAAATGGTTTGTGAGTTACTAGTAGTTTTGGCAACATTACACCCTTCGACAAAAAAAGGTTAATTAATTAAAAAATATATACGTCAATTTTCATGACCTAAAGGAACGTTCCTGACAAACTTTGAACAAATTTACATACAAACAGACGAAGTGCCGAAGATCGAGTTGAAACAGGACCTCGCTATCTCGGCCAATGAATATGAAAAGACTCTAAAACACTACCTAGTAAATTTGAACCTTAGTCAGATTATGAGGACAATACATGAGCTGACACCTAACTTTCAAACCTCCACACCACGTGCAACATTAGGAGATATTTGATGTACGACATAGAGATGAGGCTGTAGGGAACATTGTATCTGAAAGGATTTAAGGGAGAGAAATAATTTGATAGAGCACATTTCAAATTTAACTTAAGTTTCGGAACAATATTTAGTAACTAAAAATGTATTGTGGAATAAAAATAGTTTTGTTGAATATTTAAATAATTGTTTCACAAAATTTCAAAAAGAGCATATTTTTTATCTAAAATACTAATCCCACGTTAAATAAAATAAAATCTAATATAAATAAATCTAAAATACTAATTTCCTACAATCACGTAGGAAATACTACACTGCACGATCGAAGACTAATTTTGTTCTCAAATACAAATTACTTGCATGAATTTGTATTTAAGTATACAACTTGATTGCGATTGAACATGAATTCAAAATAATTAAAGTTCAACAATTCAAACGTGTCCTTCCAATTAGGACTAATGACTCTATTTGAACAAAAGGCGACACAATATCCCTTCCAGAGCCTCAGTTTTAAAAGAATAATTATTCACACAAACTTCACCTAATGAATCCGTAAGATTTCCAAGCAACATTGTAGAGGATAACGCAATCATTCCACATCAAGAGCTTTAATAAGTGACGTGACGTTCTATTCCAAGGCGACAGCTACAAAGTCGCAACTTTTTGATCCGTGCTACCCTCGAACCGGTTACGAGAAGTAAGGCACCCTAATAACTTGAAGGTAATTAGTATCTCAAAATCCCTCGACGTGACAATGGGACTTTAAAATGGGCATCTACTGCTTCTTGTGCGTTCCTTCGTCTTTTAAAATGAGCAGATATAAAGGAAATAAGTTGGGAGCATGTTGATTGTGTTGTTTGAGAACGTGTGAAAATACGTCTAACTATGATTAAGGGAATTTAGCATTTATAAAGGGAATTTAGCATTGATAAAGGGAATTTAGCATTGAAATTTTATCACAAGGATATACTGTTAGATAACAACCTTACAACAGTGAAAAGTCTTCTAAAATGTTTTTAAACCAAACGTAACATAAGATTAAAATTGTATCTGTTTTCAGTAGTATAATAAGTGCCATTGGAACTTTTTAAGTAGGTTGTCTACAATTAAATATAAATATTTAGTTGAAAAGATGTGTCTTGCATACATAACAAGAATCATTCTTAATATAAATACAAATTTAACTTTTTGATATAAGAACATTTTAATACAGAAATTTGTAACAATTAGATCGTATTAGAGTATATTTAAATATGTTCCCTATGCAAATACGCTTAAAATTCTGTTATTGTTTCCAATACAAAATTTGCCGTTTAATTGTTTAATACTTGCATAGTGATGTGGAGATAAAAGAATAAAGGATTTCAAGTATACTCAGTATGTGTAAATAATACCTGACTAACTCAACCGTTTAGAAGGTGCTGGTGTAAGTTAAATCTGTCGTATCGGAAATGTCGTTACAGTAGTCTAGATATAATAGAGTACAGTGAAAGATCAGGCCATGTGTTTAACTCTACGTATAATCAAACAATGTATCACAATCAGGTTGTTTGGATGGTTGAAACAACGTCACACAAGAGCTACACAATGTGCTATTGGTGACATTTTAATAGGAATATGTATAAAGATTACATGTGCTATGTTAAGTCTACGTAAAAGATCCCCTATTTACATCTTCCGATTCATTTCTGAATCGACTCAAAACAAAAGACCCTGCGGAAACGTTGGCTTGGTAATTTTGAACCATGATCAAATGACGATGACAACACATTATCTGGAACCCTACTTACCAAAATTACACACAATAACCAACAAGAGAACATTTATACCATGCCATATTTCCAGTGCACCAGCTCTCTCTACACGACGATGTTCTCCTAGTCGACGAGCGCAATCACAATCAAGAACAAACCCAATTAAATATCACTCTATAAGTAACTGCATTAGAATAACATTGGCTGCAGGACGGTGTTACAAATGCAGCGATATTAGTATTTCCATTGCAAATCTACCAATTTCAAGTATTTTAAGGGTATCATGTGACCTTCCGGAAACGATAAGAGTAGGCTCCCATCTTTATTTTCTCTATCATGGGTCCAACCGAAAGCTATTAGTAAGCGAGCTGCGAAAAAGCAAGAAAGAAGCTGTAATCCTCTTATCTTCGCTTTAAAACCCTAATGCCCTAATCCCGATATTATTAGAGGCGAAACGAGTTAGATTGGGGTTCAGTACACAATAAATCCCGACCCTTTAACTTCTGAAAATAAAAAAGCACAATTTTCATTTTGGAAATATTTGTGGGAATTGCTTAAGGAGGCTGAGTTTTTTGAGGGGGATGTGGATTTTTATTTAAGCTTATTTTTATGTGTACAAACTGTTTGTTTTGGATACGTACCAAAATTCGTAATCGTATATCTGTCAAAGTCTTATAGGATATTTGAGGGATCCAAAGATTCAAAACGTGTTTAGGGTAAAAGTTTCTAAAAATTAAGTTTTTACGTTGCTGAGTTCGCTTTCGAATTTTGTATCGTACTAAGGTATTTTAGTCGTCCAAAGTATGTTTTGCCTCATTGAATTTAATTGCAAAATTTTGAATTATTGTATGAGTCAATGCATTTAGGAAAAGTTTTGCTCCTTTTTTATCAAATGATGTAAAGCGTAAAGATGAAATAAATAAGCTGTTTTTTTCCAATATCGATATTTCCGAATTTCGATTACTGTGATACATTGACGATGATTTTTCAATGTATTATTTAAATGATTTTTTTAATAAATCAAAATCCGTTTTTTTAATTCACAAATAATACATTTAAATTCAAGTATTAAAATCTCTAGATATAAATGCAAAAGCCCTCGCCACTCACTGACTGACTCATCATCACTCATTGTTCATTCTCCTATTTCTTTTGTACCCAGGAAGATAAAATTTGGTGGAGTTGTTCCTTGTACTTAAATAGGAAAAGTAAGCTATTTGCAAACTTCCAACTGAAGTACGATTTCTGCACACGAGATTAAAACATTCAAATAACCCTCACCCATTAATCTAGTAATTATATTTATTGAACGTTTAGAGATGAAATAATTAGGTATGTATTTTCGATCGCTTATAAATATTGTATTTGTATCTGTATTGTGTGTTATTTTCTAACGTAGAACGGGCATTTCAGATGGTGCAATATAAATTTATTCTCACGATATATTTGGAACGCTTTTTGACTTAATTTTTTTTTTTATTTCATTGAAGTCGACTTGGGAAACTCGTTGAACTAAGAAAAATTGCTAAGGCAAATCCTTTTGGATTGTCAAATTCTTTTTGGTATAAAATCAATATGACATTCCCATTTCCAAAAGGGTATAAGTAGATGAACATTTTTATTATGATAAAGTAAACGTTCTAATTTACGTCTATTAGAATATGCAATGCCAAATAATGATAAAGTAACACATATTTACAAGCATGCCCGTGCGGTAATTATCGTATTACTTCCCCCCCACACCCATTCGGGTGCAAGATATTAGCGAATATTTTATGATAAAAAACTTTAACTTTCTGTTCATAGGTGGCAGCATTATCAACGGCGTGTTTAAAAAAAAACGTTAAAATGAATTATTTTAAACGCTTTAAAAAAAACTGTGATATATATGGATACCACAATTCATATTTATGAGCTGAAAGTACAATTCGTCACTGGTCCATGAAATTCTCTTACTTTTGATACCTCATGTGTTTAGATCCGTTGCGTCTAAGGGATTTTTACTACAGAACTAATATATATGATGGACTAAAGGCTGTATATGTCGTTTCATCCTCTAAGAAAAAAGGTCTGGTTACGAAAAGCAAGCAGTTTTGTTCAGAATTACAAAACTTTATTATTTTAACATTGAATACACATTCAGTTTCTCTATCAAACTAACTTTTTTTTTTATTGAAATTATGTTTTGTCCCATTGAAATTAACTTTCAAAGATTGAAATCTGGATATGAGCCAATGCGTTTGGGAAAATTGTCTTGCGTTTTCCCACAAATCACCTCGAAGCAACAAAACACGTTTCGAATGTTTGCTCTTTAACTGGTAAAATACCGACAAATTGTTTTACTTTTCTCCTTAAATACTTAGGGCAAAGAACAAGCGACAAAGTTCTTTAAAATATATCGCTTCCGAAAACAAGCACCAAACTTTTTGGATTGATGAAATAAATATTTCAGACTGAAAATTCGCCGGGAGAGAAGCGGAGAAAGGATTACGCCCCTTGCAGTGGCGATTTCAAAATGTCCGCCTGGCAAATATTTAGAGTCATCTCAAAACTATCGAATACATTTTAATAAAAAAAGTTTTAAAGCGCATATTGTATAATATAAAAGATTACTAATTTATACTTTGCTGTAAATATGATACTTTTTGATAAATAGGTAAAAAAATAATATCTCTAGACATAAATGCAAAAGCCCTCGCCACTCACTGACTGACTCATCCTCACTCATTGTTCATTCTCCTATTTCTTTTGTACCCAGGAAGATGAAATTTGGTAGAGTTGTTCTTTGTACTTAAATAGGAAAAGTAAGCTATTTGCAAACTTCTAGCTGAAGTACGATTTCTGCACACGGGATTAAAACATTCAAATAACTTTCACCAATTAATCTAATAATTATATATTCTGAACGTTTAGAGAGGAAATAATTAACTATATATTTTCGATCGCTTATAAATATTGTATTTGTATCTGTATTGTGCGTTATTTTCTAACCGGGCGTAGAACGGGCATTTCAGATGGTGCAATATAAATTTATTCTCACGATATATTTGGAACGCTTTTTGACTTAAATTTTTTTTTATTTCATTGAAGTCGACTTAGAAAACTCGTTGAAAAAAGAAAAAATTCTAAGGCAAATCCTTTTGGATTGTTAAATTATTTTTGGTATAAAATCAATATAACATTCCCAGTTCCAAAAAGGTATAAGTAGAGGGAAATTTTTATTATGATGAAGTAAACGTTCTAATGCACGTCTATTAGGATATGCAATGCCAAATAATAATAAAGTAACACATATTTATTAGCATTCCCGTGCGGTAATTATCGTATTACTTCCCCCCACACACTCATTCGGGTGCAGGATATTAGCGAATATTTTATGATAAAAAACTTTAACTTTCTGTTCATAGGTGGCAGCATTATCAACGGCTTGTTTAAAAAAAACGTTAAAATGAATTATTTTAAACGCTTTAAAAAAAAAACTGTGATATATATGGATACCACAATTCATATTTATGAGCTGAAAGTACAATTTGCCACTGGTCCATGAAATTCTCTTACTTTTGATACCTCATGTGTTTAGATCCGTGGCGTCTAAGGGACTTTTACTACAGAACTAATATATATGATGGACTAAAGGCTGTATATGTCGTTTTATCCTCTTAGAAAAAAGGATTGTTTATGAAAAGTAAGCAGATTTATTCAGAATTTAAAAAACTTTATTATTTTAATATTGAATTCGCATTCGAATTTTCTATCAAACTAACTTTTTTTTTTATCGAAATTATGTTTTGTCCCATTGAAATTAACTTTCAAAGATTGGAATCTGGATATGAGCCAATGCATTTGGGAAAATTGTCTTGCGTTTTCCCACAAATCACCTCTAAGCAACAAAACACGTTTCGAATGTTTGCTCTTTAACTGGTAAAATTCCGACAAATTGGGTAACTTTTTTCCTAAAATACTTAGTGCGAAGAACAGGCAACAAATTTCTTCAAAATATATCGCTTCCGAAAACAAGAACCAAACTTTGGGGATTGATGAAATAAATATTTCAAACTGAAAATTTCGCCGGGAGAGAAGCGGAGAAAGGATTACGCCACTTGCAGTGGCGTTTTCAAAATGTCCGCCAAGATGATAATTAGAGTCATCTCAAAACTATTGAATTCATTTTAATAAAAAAAAGTTTTAAAGCGCATATTGTATAATATAAAAGATTACTAATTTATACTTTGCTGTAAATATGATACTTTTTGATAAATAGGTAAAAAAAATAATAGTTTTTCCCTATTTTCTTTCCTATATAATATCAAATGAATATATTCAGTTTAAACAGAATTTGAGATTTTTCTAAACTGTTCATAAAATACACCAATATTTTTTTTATGATATTTTATTCACATATTTAAGCTTCACAGTCACACTCTACGAAGACGCCCCTTCTAAACACGGTACATTAACACAGCAAAATGCTGCACAACAGACATTTAAAGACTCAAAAACTACTCATGAGATTTCAATAAAACAAGTATCATATTAAAACAAATTTTATATTCTAATATAAAGTTAACTTACGCTTTGTTCTATATATAACACTTTTTGATAAAGGTTTAGATTAAGGAGATTTTTTTAAAAACTTTTCCCCACATTTATTGAATCCAAACAGAATTTTACCATTAATAAACTTATCTCTTTACTCTTATACTGTTAAAGCAGACACCCAAAATAAATATTTCCCTGATTTAAAAATAAAAGACTAAAAGGTCTTATAATTGGGACTTATAATTAAGCACTAATTTAATTCTTACAATGATGGCTAAAAGTGTAATCTACACATAATTTAATAAAATGTCAGATTATGCTCCACGTTATATATTAAGAACTTTCGCTTTTTAATTAAGCTGTTCTTGAAGAATTCTTAAAGTTGGTTTTGATAGAAAATTAAAAATGAATAAAAACAATTTTATATCTTCAAATATTTTTATAAGAACTTTGTTAGTTCCCAGTATGCAATGTTAAATCATCCGCATTTGAATCTTCATTTCTGCATTATTTAATTACTTCGTCTTAGATGCAAATGCCAATTAATTATGGCTAATCAACAGCGACAAATACCTTTTTAGAAGCAAACCAGTCAGCTCATGCCGAAAATGCGTTAATACCCAAATCGATGACAGTCCTATACTCTTATTACGCCCAGAGAAAGTGGTTATACTTCACTGAGTGAACATTTAATAGAATTCACAGAACATGCTAATTAAATTGTCACTAATTGAATAAAGTCGAATTTAAGAAAAGTTATTAGATTTGGCATTGTATTTCCCAATAAATAAAATTAAAGTCTCACACTCGTAAGTCTATGGGCTACGGTGAAACAATTCCAATTAAACCTAGAGTACAGATACCAAAGAACTATTCAGCATGATACCAAGATTATCTAATTATATTTATAAGCAACCAGAAAACAAGCATTTTGTGCACAATGAATGATACACTGTAAAAAAAGGGAACTTAAAATTGAGTACTTGAACTTACTCGTTTTTCTTTAAGTATAACTTCATCGTAAACAGGCGTATGACATACTCAAGTGCAAGTAACCGTAGTTTCTCAAAAATGAGCAATGTGATTTAATATTGTTAATCTCAGTTTCTGTTCAAGCAATCTAAAAAAAAACATGACAAACTTAAAATAGTTGTTTAGTTGATAGTTTTCCATATTATTTGATGTTGATTGCTTAAACCGAAACCGAGTTATTCCAACTCAATTTTCTTACTTCACATTCTTTTTGCAATTTTTTTTTTAAATTTCTCCGGTTTATTGTTTTGTTGGCGGTTTATTGTTTGAATGACGACCTGGTAGTTTAACGGATAAGACACTAGACTGCGGTGCTGAAGATATGGGTTCGATACCCGGTAAGGGTTGTATTTGACCATATGTATCGAAAGAGATTTATGAAGGAAGGCTATGCAGGCAAGCATATACTCATTGTACTCAGTTTTGAGTACATGTCTTTTTTCAAAATTGAAATGTTGTACTGTTAATTACATCGTAAATCTTTTAACAGTGTACTGTTAATTGCATCGTAACACTTGTAACAGTGTACTGTTAATTGCATCGTAATACTTTTAACAGTGTACTGTTAATTGCATCGTAACACTTGTAATAGTGTACTGTTAATTGCATCGTAACACTTGTAACAGTGTACTGTTAATTGCATCGTAATACTTTTAACAGTGTACTGTTAATTGCATCGTAACACTTGTAATAGTGTACTGTTAATTGCATCGTAACACTTGTAACAGTGTACTGTTAATTGCATTGTAACACTTGTAACAGTGTACTGTTAATTGCATCGTAATACTTTAACAGTGTACTGTTAATTGCATCGTAACACTTGTAACAGTGTACTGTTAATTGTATTGTAAGACTTTTAACAGTGTACTGTTAATTGCATCGTAATACTTTTAACAGTGTACTGTTAATTGCATCGTAACACTTGTAATAGTGTACTGTTAATTGCATCGTAACACTTGTAACAGTGTACTGTTAATTGCATTGTAATACTTTTAACAGTGTACTGTTAATTGCATCGTAACACTTGTAATAGTGTACTGTTAATTGCATCGTAACACTTGTAACAGTGTACTGTTAATTGCATTGTAAGACTTGTAACAGTGTACTGTTAATTGCATCGTAATACTTTTAACAGTGTACTGTTAATTGCATTGTAACACTTGTAACTGTGTACTGTTAATTGCATCGTAATACTTTAACAGTGTACTGTTAATTGCATCGTAACACTTGTAACAGTGTACTGTTAATTGTATTGTAATACTTTTAACAGTGTACTGTTAATTGCATCGTAATACTTTTAACAGTGTACTGTTAATTGCATCGTAACACTTGTAATAGTGTACTGTTAATTGCATCGTAACACTTGTAACAGTGTACTGTTAATTGCATTGTAATACTTTTAACAGTGTACTGTTAATTGCATCGTAACACTTGTAATAGTGTACTGTTAATTGCATCGTAACACTTGTAACAGTGTACTGTTAATTGCATTGTAAGACTTGTAACAGTGTACTGTTAATTGCATCGTAAATCTTTTAACTGTGTAGAGAGTAGGCGTTTCATTCTCATTGCATGGAAAATAAATACGTCTTCTTTTGCATACATCACATATTGCAATATAGGGACATATCAAAAATCTTCATTGTCTTCATTGTAATCTTCATTGTATGTATTCTGATGTCATTCCCATAGGACTGCTTTCATATCCATTTATTTCAGAGGCTGAAGAAGATTGAATTGAGTTCGGAACTAAGGAAAAAAATTGTAATATTTCCCATTCATGAATTATGTTCTAAGCTTCCCATTGGTGGAACTGAGCTCACTCCATTCATTCACTGGATTTGATAAGGTCTTGGCATTTTATGCTATACGAATAGAAAATATTGTTAGAAAAACTTGGATGTCATACCCGGGACGTTGATTTGCTTTTCAGGAATTTTCTAATATGTCGACAACTGTAAATTTAGACACCTAAACATTTTCTTGTTTAGCAAACATGTTAATGTACCATGCTTAGGAAGGGCGTTTTTTAAATCTCGCATGGCCACTGCCGGATCTAGTCATAGGACAATATATGCAATTGCTTCTATTCCGAGAATTTGAAACTTACACTATTTAAAATGGATATTTTTCGAATTTTTTAAATAATGTGATAATTTCACACATAATCTCTATTGTAACAAACTTAATTTTCACAACTTAAATCAGAAACCTTCGGAAATTCTGCCTCCTAATTTAGAGCTACCGATAGATGATGGGAATAATGCCAGAGCTGTCATCCTGTTCTACAAAATTCCGTGCCAAAATAAACGTGAGTACAAATAACCACGAAAGATTAAACGTGCACATATTCCCCTACACATTAAAATGAATGAGTATAAAAATCCGGTTATTTCACCCTTCATTTTGCTCTTCTAAACAGCTCGCTTCTGCAAAGGTATTTTCGAAAACTATCTTACAATTATGGTATTTAACAGTGGTATAAAATCATTCCCATTTTTACTACTTAGCTATAACTACAATAATTATGTTGCCTAAATAATATTAAATATTAATTAATATATTGTAAAATATAATTTTATTATTAATAGCAAATATTTATAAGAGGTTTTTAAAAAAAAAATATTTTCCCACTGATTGCCCCTACCGAGTTTAAATACTAGATCCGCACCTGTGTAAGACCTCTGAGGCCTAAAGTGTTATTGTAAGGGTTAAATATGCAAATAAACCATCCTAAAATCTATTGATGTGTTTTATCAACTGTTTCAAACTATCACATCTTCAGTTTGAAGTGAATATATTGTTTTGAGTTTATATAGGAAAGAATATATAGGGGAAATAGTCAATTCATTTATTTAAAAAAACTATCATATTTACAACAAAGTGCGAATGGTCTTTCTTTTAGACTATAAAAATCATAATTTTTTAAAAAAATATCTATTCAATGCGACATGTGATTTTAAAGAATTGGTTGTATTGTTCAAAATAGGTACTTAAAAATAAGTAAAATGTACTCATTTTTGATTATTTTCTATGCTTATCATAGCTCCGAATACATAAGTTTCATTTTTGAAAACGACATGTATTCAAAATGAGTAGAATGATTTGAAAAAAAAGCAGTTGCTTGTCTACATAGGCTGCCTTTATAAATCACTTTCAACAATTACAACCAGGACTTGTCGGGAATCGGACCCAATCCGTCTACAAGTCCGCACCGAAGTCCAGTCCCATATCCGTTGCACCACTACATCGATGTGAAGAAGTTATAAACAGAAGTATTGTTAAAAAAGCGTGGCAAAAGAATGGAAAGTAAGATAAATTAGTTGTAATAACTCAGTTTCCGTTTAAGCAATTGACCTCAAATCATGTGGAAAACCATCTTCTGAGCAAATATTTTAAGTATGCCAGGTCGCTTTGTTCAGATGGCTTGAACAGAAGCTGACATTAGCAATATTAAACCATACTACTCATTTTTGCGAAAGCACGATTACTTAAATTTGAGTACGTCATCGCTCATGTATCTTCACACGCATAAAATTTTTTATTTTGATATATATATATATATATATATATATATGATTGTTTTTCTACTGTACTTTTAAATTTTCTGTGAAGCCAAAGTATCAAAACTTCAAATTTTTTGCAATGCGCGTAATAGGTTCCAGTTTTTCTAAATGTGTGGCAATGTTTTGTTTGAAGATTATTTTTCAGAGAAGTTTCACTGTAGTTACTTTTTTTAATTTTTCTTAGATATGATATACATTTCCTACACATTATACTCATACATAATACCCACTCTGAGTTAGACAATATATACAAAAAGTAAAACAAAACTATTTCGAAAATCAATTTTCTTAGGAAAATTTCAAACTTGGTATATATATATATATATATATATCTGTGTGTGTGCGTGCGTGCGTGCATGCATGCATGTATGTATATATATATATATATATATATATATATATATATATATATATATATATATATATATATATATATATATATATATATATATATATATATATATATATATATATATACCTCTTTATTACATATACCTCTTTAAAAAAAGAACATGAACAGAGAGAAAGAGAGAGGATCTAACCGTTCCATTAAAAGAACGCACATGTGTTTTCTTTGAGTGTAAAGGGTTCTCCTTTCCTGTTTATCACAACCTGACTTCCTGTGTTTTTCTCTTCCCCCCAGGACTTCCTGGAGTGCGTGTCGGTGATGAGCAGGGGCAGCCTCCACGAGAAGCTGGAGTGGACGTTCCGGCTGTACGACCTGAACGGGGACGGACGCGTCACGAAGAAAGAGCTGGCCGACATTATGTGCGCGGTGTACGCACTCATGACCCGCAAGGCCTCGCAGACAGAAGAGAGGGCGATACGGGAGCACGTCGACAAGGCATTCTCGGTAGGGGGCCGTCTTGTCTTTATTCTGTTACACACTGTTAAAAATTATTACGACTTTGCGCTACATTTTGGTACCCATTTAGCTGCAACCAACATTTGGTGCTTAGTTTCACCTTTTTATTGTGCTATCATGTACGTTTTAGTGATGAAACGTTGCACCAAAACTCAAAATTCGAGTGTTCTTAATATTGCAGTAGTAGTATTTTTGTAGCTAAGCTGGCAACCCTCCGACTGCAAATGAGAAGTTGTCAACGACCGGGCACGAACTAGGAATTATCTGATTCATAGCTGAATGCCTTTATCCACTGGGCCACGGAGACCCATGTTTGGCGTTGTCTTTCTTGGAGATACTTGTTGATGTAGCGACAGCGAAAATTTCGGATGCAGTTAAAAAGGTTGAACCAATTATCGGTAAAACCTCTGTTTTTTTATAAAGGATATTTGGTTCAACCTAAATTCCACCATAATATGGCGTAGACCCCTGTTTTGTACCAATATATGGTACATCGTTGAACTGAAATTTTTAACAGGGTACTGTATCGGTGGTAAAATGGGTAATCGAATTAATAATGCTAAAGAATATGAAATTCGGAAAAATGTTACGATCTTCGAAAAAAATGCAATATTCTATCAAAATATAATATCAAAGCTTATAAATAACAAGAATTATCTATAATATGTAAAACTGTGTGTATGTTATGTATAGTATAGTAACATACTTATTTATAAAAAATTAACAAGTAGAGAAAACATTTTGATAACAAAATGGATGCCATTTGTTTGATTCATTAGAAATAAACAGAATGTTTTAAATGAAATAAATAATCGTCTGCGGGACAAATTAAAAATAGCGTAAATGCAACATAAATATCCGAATCAAAATAAAAGACAAACTCTATACTAGCAGATATTCTTTTTCAAAGGTAATAAATCATAAAAAAGTCGATTTCTCAAAATGGTTGATTATAACTTGTTTTTAGAAATACTGTTACAATAACCGTACCCTTTAATACAAATATTTTGAGTTTTTAAGAGTTGGTGATTATTATTTATTTTATTTTATTTAAGTTGCTAATTTGACTAAACAACTTGTTTTAATAATGCCTTTTACACGAAAAATTCCATGATTCACACTATTACCCATTTTACCCCAGATGTGGAGGAAAGAGGGTATAAAAAGAAACCAAAAAAACTTTAAAATGGAAAATATATTATGAAACATATAATTCTCTATTGCATAAATGCACCAAAAAATTTGCATATGAATAACGTTTATTAAAGTAATACTAACTTTTAATGAAAAATTGGCAGTATTCTTACCCACTTTACCCTACTTCACACCAACAATTAACGAAAAACCTATAAAACTCGAACTAAACAGGAGTACGTTCAAACTTATTGGTGCAAAAGATAAGATGCTGAGTTATACAGATCTGTACAATAAATAGGAATGTAAAACAATGCGGTTACAGTTAGACAATAGAGTTAAAGACGGTAATTTGCATAAGCTTGCGAAGGGATCGCCAACCTGTCCATCGGAAAACCGGTGAACCGTGGTGGCTTGCCGGAACAGCCACCACATATCTACATATTCAAATTCGTTTAGGAATTCTCTGCTGACATAATAAAATATACATAATAAACCAACGCAAACTTTCCAGTTAATATAGCTTAAGTTTAATTAATTCAGTTCACGTTCAGTTGGAAACCTTACTTAAGGTTTGTCTAATAATTTTCTTAAAGTATTCCAAACGAATATCTGTAGAAAAATACACATTAAACTCTTTTTTGATTAAAATATATTTCAAATATCGAGATTCGAATAATACGCCTATGTTTATTTGTGTTACGTGAGATATCGAATGAAAGAGAGTTTCAAGGATTAAAGAAAACCAGTCCTCGCAACATATATCCGATTTTTATTACGCTGTGCCTTAACCTAAATGCCCTCTGCTGTTTTAAAGTTTGTTTACCGCATTTAATTAAAAAAATGTTTTTACAAACATACATTCAAATATTAATACACAGACTAAGCATAAGGTGTGATTCGTTATTTTTAAGATATTGTAAAGATAATTTTAAGTATTGCAAAGAAGAGATTTTAAATTTATGAAAAAACTTTAAATGCAAAGTAAACAATGAGATAATAAAGTTTTTATATAATTGTCCTCGAACAATTCAATGCTTTTCAGTAAAATGGTTTTTGCGAAATGCATATTAAATGGCTATGCGTATTTCAATGTAAAAGGGTATGAATGTTTAATTCTTCCCTCGTTTTCAACTAGTAAATTATTCAGAACTATAAATTCTTAAAGAAATCGTAAATAACTTTCATATATTTAATTTTTATACCATTTATATTTATTTCCTACTAATTTTGATCTATTTCGTCATCTTAAAAATAGTTTTACTTCTCATTGTTAAAAGTAGGAAAATATCCTATATGAAGTATAAAAGAATAATTTTTCTTTGATTTTACCCTTAATGATATAATTTATTAATATTTTAATTGATATGTTTAATATTATTAATTAATAGGTTTGTTGTAATATTCAGGAATTCTATAAAACACCTGATTTTATACTTTACCTATAAGTCATTTATATTGATATTACATTCTGATTAGCATTGAATTACATTCTGATTAGCATTGAATTACATTCTGATTAGCATTGAATTACATTCTGATTAGCATTGAATTACATTCTGATTAGCATTGAATTACATTCTGATTAGCATTGAATTACATTCTGATTAGCATTGAATTACATTCTGATTAGCATTGAATTACATTCTGATTAGCATTGAATTACATTCTGATTAGCATTGAATTACATTCTTATTAGCATTGAATTACATTCTGATTAGCATTGAATTACATTCTGATTAGCATTGAATTACATTCTGATTAGCATTGAATTACATTCTGATTAGCATTGAATTACATTCTGATTAGCATTGAATTACATTCTGATTAGCATTGAATTACATTCTGATTAGCATTGAATTACATTCTGATTAGCATTGAATTACATTCTGATTAGCATTGAATTACATTCTGATTAGCATTGAATTACATTCTGATTAGCATTGAATTACATTCTGATTAGCATTTAATTACATTCTGATTAGCATTGAATTACATTCTGATTAGCATTGAATTACATTCTGATTAGCATTGAATTACATTCTGATTAGCATTGAATTACATTATGATTAACATTGAATTACATTATTAATATTACATTTAACCGTGCTATCTGACTATAACCGTATTATTTTACATTCCAATTTATTATACATTAGTTTCTGTTAAACACAAGTTACTTTAGGGCATTTACTGTATGTTTTTTTTAATGTTTGTATATTTATTTTTGAATTTTTAAAAAACTTTTATTTTTTTTCAGAAAATGGATATTAATAAAGATGGTGTAGTGACAATAGATGAATTTATGGAGATATGTGCAAAAGTAAGGAAAACCTATTATTCACAGAGTGAGTTATAAGAGTTTGTTAATTTTGTAATAATTTGTAAGAAAAATATGTTTGTATTGATATCGGATTATTCATTTTTTTTTCATAAATCGCAGTTGAAAGGAAGTTTCCGGTTAAAAATATATTACGTCATTTTCACTTAAAGAATTTTATCATTTATATCATTCTAAACTAATAATTAAAAATAACCTGACCACGAAGAAACATATGTTGGTGATTTTTATTAATATTCAAAATATTTCAGCATTGTCTTTAAAAAAATAATTACATTTTATCAAAAATATAAAAAAGAAAGAAAGAATTATAATTTAAATAGCCTCAAAACACTAATATATATGATCTGAAAAAAGCTACTTTGTTATTTCGTTCGTGTTATCTTTTTTTATTTTTATTCTCTTAACTTCGATCTTACATACAATACATTACATCGACAATAAGCAACAAAAAAAACTATTGTGATTCATTTTCGTAACTGTAACACAAACAACAAACACAAAAAAAACTCAGAAAATTGGAAGATATAATCTTAAATTACCCATTTTTTCTTTTCTTAATTTAAAACAGAAAATTGACTCAAACCTCAGACATTCACTCAAAACACGTCGAAGTTTCAAATCTTTGTTCGAAAGAGGATCATGCTTCAAAATGAAAACCACTAAGTCGGCGGAACCGGGATTTTCCCAACTAGTAAAATAAAACACAAAGGAGAAAAAAAGATATTTTAATCAAAAAATTCTAAAGAAAACAAATATGTTTTTCTCTGCAGACGAATCTAAAGCACGCAGACTACTTCTTCATTTGCAATATTCGAAATTTGTGGCGCTTCGGGGCAACATGCGTCTATTTTTAGAAAGAACCAATTTCATACTATCGAAAAGATGGAAATTTGTAATTTTTGACAAAGATGGGATTTTTCATTCTCTAAACTGCACATGTAAAGAGTAGCATTTGTAAATTAATTTATAAATCTTATACATAAAAAAAGTATGACCAAAATTATGATTTAATTACATTTACATGAAAAAGTATGAAAGCGTAAAAGAGATATTTTTTTAAAATAAAATACAATTAATTACCATAACATGTGACGTATCAAAGTTTCCGTTTATTAGCGTGCAATTGAACTTTATTTATTCAAATATACATTTTTAACTAAAATATAACAAAAGAAGCCAAAATCTCTAATTAAAATTTTTTTTGTTACATCTTTATTACATAATTTACGCTACCTGAACACTGAAACATATAACTAATATCGTTTATGCACTGTAAAAAAAGGTATTTAAAAATGAGTACCTGAACATACTCGTTTTTATTTGAGTACAATTGCATCATAAACTTAAGTAATCGTACTTACTCAAAAATGAGCAGTGTGATTTAATATTGCTAATCTCAGCTTCTGTTCAAGTCATCTCAACAAGCGACCTGACAAGCTTAAAATAGTTATTCAGAAGATGATTTCGAGGTCGATTGCTTAAATGGAAACTGAGTTATTACAACTCAATTATCTTACTTCCCATTCTTTTGGCAAACCTTTTTAACATTTCTTAAGTTTAAAATTTCTTCAGGCACTTGGTTATGGTGTCTGAGGATGTGGGTTCGATTCCCGGTAAGTCTTGGTTGAAATCATCGATATTTATGGAAAGTGATTTATGAAGACAGTCTATGTAGGCAAGCAACTGCTCTTTTTTTCATTTTTAATCATTTTTGAGTACATGTCTTTTTTAAAAATGAAACTTATGTATTCGGAGCCATGATAAGCATCGAATGTAATCAAAAATAAGTACCTTTTACACAGTAAATTTTTTTAAGTAACTCTTATTTTTAGCAGTGCACCTTGTAGTTAAATAAAATAGTTTTTTAGATATTAGGCGGTGAAAGTAAAAGTGGTGTAAATCAAAAGTGACTTACACCACATTTGCTTCAATGTCTCATATATAAAATGCCTCGGATGGTTACATTGTCGTTGGGTGTCTTTTCAAGTGCAAACAATAATTAACATATACGCATTCCAAAGCATATGCTGACACGACCCAAACTAAAATAAACATATTTGTAAAGATCTGCAAATATGGCCACGAATCTGGGTCTGGTTTGCATTAGGAGTTCGCAACAACTTTTTAAATTACCAAAACTTGTGTTTATGTTTCGAGATCTTGTGATATATAACAATAATTATAATTTAAAAATTTGATACTAAAGACAATGATACAACAGGGGACCAAAGTCAAAAATATTAGTCAATTTTTGTAACTGTGTTCTATAAAAAAATATATAATATTTTCTAAAATAAATCTCACATTTCATTATACAATATGTCTTGAAATGTTTGGTCTTTTATCTCTTAATTGAAGATTATAAGTTTTTCAATTGAATATCTTTGTGACGATCAACCACTGGTGTTCTATGAAACAAATTATCAGAATATTTTTTTTTTGATTTTTGCACTATGCAAACGTAATTTGTTACGATTTTAAAGTTGAATTCATTACGTTTGAAGCGATTTTGCTACTTCAAACATTTTAAATTCGAAATCGCTCCGTTGCATAAATTCGTTTCATAATATAAAATGTTGATAAAATTTGGAGCTACGTTGTTGTTTTCTTTCGAAACACCAGTGCTTTATATTATTGGTTTACAAGAATATTTGCGGATTATCGAAGACTCAAATTTAATAATAAAGTTATTTACACAAGTGTTTTATTTCTGTTTTATTTCGTATATCTTATTGGAAGAGTACTATTAAGTAAATGAAATGCAAAAAAAAAAAAAAATACGTAGCACTGATGGCATTAGAATGCAATCGGAGAAAATTGAATTACATTTCTCTTGCTTGATGCGTAGTACTTTATATAATAGTTTCGAGGAAATAGCATAAAAAAAAATATCGATTTAATATCAAAATTTCATTTACGTAAAGGGTCAGATGCACATTACGCATTCGGATATTTTCGGAGCAAACTTTACAGTTAAGTTATTTTAAATGACACAAAACTATCAGGCAATTTGAGTCGTTGGAATTTTGAAACGAAAATAAGCTGCCGATTTGGGCGGGTTAGATGACAAGTTGTGTGGGCGGGTTAGAATAATCCATTACTAGGCAGCTACTAGATTTATCATTTTACCAAGTGGTGGTGGTGGGGAGGGGGGGAGGGGGGGGGTAATTCGATAGGCTACCCAAATAATGAGTTGGGGATGTTAGTTTACTAAACATAAAGCGAGCCGAATTACAAACTTTAAATTAGCTTTTCTGGAAGAAGTCTGCTTTTGAACTTATAATATAAGTGATTTGTCCAATTACATATAAATCATTATTTAACATTACATAAAAAATTAGCCACTTTTTCAAAGCTTTATGCTTATAATTGACAAATATGCTAATCAAAGCTTTATGCTTATAATTGACAAATATGCTAATCAAAGCTTTATGCTTATAATTGCCCGTGCGTTAGCGAGGTCCTGTTTTAATTCGACCGTTCGGCATTTCGTCTGTCTATCAGTAAATTTGTTTGTTACTCAGCCATGACCAAAAGCATTATTCAATTTTCTTCAAATTTGTCATGAATGTTCTTTGAAGTCATTAAAAAAGACGTATGTGTTTCTTTAGATTCCATTTCAAGATGGTGGCCATTTTTGTGGCTAAACTTCATGCAAAGTTCAGCCTTTCTTTTACTGTTTTTACCTTGAGATCTACTGTGCTCAGAACTACTAGTAATTAATATGTAAATGCATTATTCTTATACAGGAATTTTTTCGACTTTTTTTTGCAATAAATATATTTTTAGTTATTTTTTTTAATTAGCGCAATGTATTAATACAAATTTCATTGCATACATATTATTCTTAAGTTCTTCTTATTAAGTTATTTTTAAAAATAAAACGGGCTTTGTAAATTGATATTTTAAACTTTCCTACCAAGTTTGAAATTTTCCGAACATTGAAGTTGATTTTCGAAACAGTTTTGTTTTATTTTTTGTATATTTTTCTAACTCAGAGTGGGTATTATATATGAGTGTAATGCATAGGAAATGTATATTATATCTAGGAAAAATTTAAAAAAAAAAGTAACTACAGTGAAACTTATCTGAAAGATAATCTTCAAACTAAACATTGCCGCACATTTATAAAAACTGGAACCTATTACGCGCATTGCAAAAAATTCGAGGATTTGATATTTTATTTCACAGAAAATTTAAAAGTACAGTAGAAAAACAATTACCCGAACTCTAGTTATCTGTATCAAACAAAGCGGATAACCAATTATCCGGATCGCTTTGAGGAAAAAAAGAAATCAGCAAAATCCACATTTTAAAAGTTTCTTATTGGTGAACTATATTTTGTTTAATAGTCATTAAATTACATTACATACTAATGCAAAGTTCGGTTTTCAATAAGAAATAGCCATTTTTTGTGAATTATCCGGATATTTGATTATCCGGTCCCAATTAATCCGGATAATTGGAGTTCTACTGTATTTGGATTGTTATAAATAGACAATTCTCCTTATCCGTGCGTCAATATATTATAAATATTTTTTACCAAAATAAAATAAAATGTTCTACATGTCTTCTTGAAGCAAGTGTGTAAAATGTTCTCATAAATATTATATTCATAAAATTTTGCATGATTTTTTACTTCTAGTAAAAGCAAGTGCCCATAAATTGTCATATATTCCTAGAAAATAGCCTTTAGATGATGGCTACTTTAAATGCGTCTATGCTAACACATATTTCCTAACATAACGTAGGCCCAAATATTTATTTTAAATACATTATACGCGTATAAATATATTTAATATTGATATACGTAGAATTTGGTGTTGGAATTCAAGTTTGTGCAAATTCCGTTTCTAGTAATTCTCATTAAAATAAACGTGAAAGCAATAGCGAAACACAGCAATATATATTCATGACTATGTTTATAATACTTTGACTTCATGATCTGTATTTTTGGCAATGTCGTTAAATATTATTTTATTATTTAGTGGATCGCTAAATATATGGAGTGAATATTATTTTTTTTCTGTGTGCAGTATAAATTTTAATATAGTTAAGGATCAAGCCTGGATGGATTTCGAATTTTATATTCGGATTCGGATATTATATTCCATCTTAGTACCTGATGACTGATAACGGAAAACGTAGGATACTATGAATTAATAAAAGTGATTGGTTGTTTATTTACACTAGTAAATATCAGATGCATAAGCAAATAAATGACATTTTTTAGTTTGTCAAAGTAATATAAGTTTTAGTTGTTTTCATTGTACATATTTCTTCAAAAACGATCACGTTATTTGATTAAAAAAATTCCATCTTAATAAAAGAAATAGCTCGTTCATGTTAATGAAATTAAACATCTACTCATAACTTTAACGCCATATTACTTGGAATATAATTATAATTATCTTTAAAAAGTCAACAGAATTGTTGTTTATGAAGTCTTCAACAAATATATTTTAAAATATGTATAGATTAGTATTATTTTGAAAAACAAATTGATACGTAAACAAGTCATTCCCATCTTGTATGGACCACTAGTGATTTGTAAAGACTATTACTTTAAGTGGAATCCCTTTTACCTGCAACATTAAAAGGGGGTTTTCAATTTAATTTTTACCCACTGTTCACAGGTACTGTTACACTTTAAAAAAAAACTAATTTGATGAAGCCGGATGGAAACTAAAATACCTATACACAAGCACGTATATATTTATTTGAAATGCTACTTTAAAGAATTAAAAACTATAAATTGTTTGTTATTATTAATTTTTTGTAAAAAAAAATGCAATATTTAAAAAATTGAATTATATTTTGCACTAAAATATTAAACGACACCTGATTTTCAAATAGTGCTATTATAAGATAGTTTTCCGAGCTATGACTAACTTTTAACTTGGTGATGCAAGGCCCTATAATTTTTTTTAACTACTGATGTCATATTAATGTTCAATGCAACAGTGCCAGAAATTCGAATTAATTGATTATCCATTATGATAGCAATTCGTATATCAATGAACACAACTTAACAAGAGATTTCCCTTAGTAGTTTAATGTTAGTTTAATGTATAGATTTTTCATGGGAGGGGTTCAGTGACTGAGCAACGGATTTATTTAGGTAACTTAATTCCCCCCTCAACAAGAGTCGGGAGGAATCCTCCCCCCAAAACAACAAACTCCCCTCCCCCCCTTTTATTTAAAAAAGAACTTATTAAATTTTTTTAAGTAAACAGGAATATGTTGGCAGATAAATATCGTAACAGTTATCATTTATTTTTCATAAAATCGTTACCAATATCAGTCATTACCTATTTTTAAAATTAGTAAATATCACTCCCTAATTATGAAATAAATTTAGAGAACAAATTTAAGTTTTGAGAATCATTGTTTAGAATATAGTTTTGGAGTATCTTGTTTATACGGCCCCGTTTGATGATCTTTTCCCTCTGTCGCCGAAATCCAAATGCTAGATAATGAACCCGATGATTTTATATTGAGCTTAGTTTGAAGTAAAATTTGCCTCAAAACATGGTTTTGAAAGCTCTTTTCCGGGGCAGGACCCCCGGAAAATACCAACTTTATAATGAAAGTAAAATTTTTCTAGTTTTTTAAAGTATTTTTACAGTAATTCGAATTTTAATTTTTGTCTTCTTGACATTCAATGGGAGGGGTTTGAACCTCCTGAACCACCCCCCTTACCTACGTGCCTGGACACCGGTTATGTTTACAACGGGTACGCATACCAAAACCTCTACGTCGAATTTTGGACCCTAAATTAGCACTTTCATTATATTTCATATGGGGGTAATAAAAAGTTAAAAATAAAAGAGAAAATCTGTGTTCGGGAGTGAATCCTTCTGCCAGCACACTCCATTTTATGGCCCGTTTGAAAGTCCCCACGGAAGAAAGGCAAGAAAACGATTTTTTCGATCTCTTCAAGTCCAGAAGATCTCTTATAAAGGCAGCTTCCTACGCACCTAGTTTTTCAGGAGCTTATAAAAGAAGTCACAAAAAGCGGCTATTAAACGAAAGACGTAAAAGTTTGAGAAACGTCGAGTAACGACGTCTGTGTTGGGTTTATTATTTCTTTGACACCCCTTTCTTGTATAGTTAGTTCTAGCTGCACGTGTATTTCGTAGGCATAAAAAACACATTTCAGGACTGATTCTACAGATCCTGATTGAACAAAACTATCACGCATTTTCTGAAGTGTAAAACATGTGGATATTTTTATTATAATTTTTTAGAAACCTGATTTTGAAAAAAATAAATAATAATAATTAAATGTGTATTTATAATAATTTTGCATGAGTGTCTTTCATAAAAGAAATTAGTTCTTTATTTGTGAAAAATTAAATCTCAATTTCAACTAAGAGTATAACTGTCTGCTAATCGCGTAACGTCATATTATGAAACTATGGTTAAGACACATATTTCTTACATAAAGTTTTAAAAGGATATCATTTTATAACGGTAGGATAGCACTTGGGCCAAGGCCAGTACATATTTCTTTTTTATTATGGTTATTTTTAAATAATTATGTGTAAATGTGAACTTATACGTAAGTTTTTAAGTATACGGTACGTGCTCCAATTTAAAGATAATTTTCATCCATATTAACATAAAACTGACTTTTACATCAACTACAAAATTTTGAGTACATTTCACATACGGGTAGTGCGGTTGTAGAAATATGAGCGGTTTTAGCATAACATGTTTTAGTAAACGATCCCTTATAACCGAAAGAAAGACGTTTCACGTGAAATTGTAACTATGTATGTTTCGCTGTTTAATGTTAAATTGCAATAGGCGCTCCACACGTGATTCACAAAAACGATTATCTATTTAAATTTTTAGGATGTCTGAGCATTCTATTAAAGAAAATATGATCCAATTTGGTTAACAAGTATGACAAACTATCTTTATATGCAATTCTCTTACGCGGCGATTGAAAAACGATATTTTTCTCTACTCGGAATGGCAACAGTTAGTTTGTTTACAAAAATCTGTTGCGTCCATATTTGTATTTTGCCATCATGTAAGCCATTTTGGTTGGCGGAGCCTCCTAGTTTAATGAATTCAGTTATCATCTTGCTGTTAACTATAACCCATTGTTGGAAAGATTAACCTCCCCGACAGGAAACACCGCCAATCAAGGAGTCCTCAACCATTCAGGTTATCACATCTAACTGAAGTGAACTCTCACGTCGGCGAGATAAAGGCTTTGTGGTGGGTTGAGGCCTCAAATTCCATCTCCATCTGCAGTTGACGGGCCCACAGGGAAATACCCAGACATCGCACGGGGAGAGATAAGAGACAAACATTTCCTCGGTTGTTGGAAACGCGGATGTGGATATTACCACGGTAAACAGGAGTTGGGTCGCTTTTAGGAAAGACCCATTTGGAGAAATAGCGGTATGATATCCGAAAACGTGTCATATATTATGATATATTTCTTTCGAGTGGTAATAAGAAGGTCATGTTTGTATTCTCTGAATTACAACTTTAAAATATAGAGGCCGGAAAAGTATGGGTATTACCACGGGCCTCATATAGTTTGGTCACTTTTCAAAAGTACCCATTTAATAAAAATGTGGACAGAGAGAGCGGGTATACTAGGCGCGCACCCTCTTAAAATATTTTTTAAAATCGTATGCATTGCCGAATATTGAATTTCGCATTGTTAGGAACTACTTAGATTATTCCTTTACTGTAATATTTTTAATTAACGTTATGTCTCAATTAAAAGTACACTGTAAAAAAGGTACTTAAAAATAAGTATCTGAACATACTCGTTTTTTGTTAGTACAATTGCATCGTAAATAAGCGATGACGTACTCGAATTTAAGTAATCGTACTTTCTCAAAAATGAGCAGTGTGATTTAATTTTGCTAATCTCAGCTTTTGTTCAAGCCATCTGAACAAAGCGATCTGACAAACTTATAATAGTTGTTCAGAAGATCATTTTCCACATTAATTGATGTCGATTGCTTAAATGGAAACTAAGTTATTACAACTAAATTATCTTACTTCCCCTTATTTTGCCACGCCTCTTTAACATTTCTTCTGTTTATAAAAAATTCACGTCCCCATGGTAATACACTGATAAGGCACTGGACTGCGGAGCCGAAACATCTGGGTTTGATACCCTTTAAGGCTTGGTTGTAAAAAAATTATACTGATATCGGCAAAATAATAATAATAAAAAAAAGTTAAAAGTGTCCCATATCCCTTAATCGAAACTATTTAAAATTCAAAATATCATCGATTCCGATTTCCTATTTGAACTTTATTGATTTAAAAAAAAGAAACAATAAATAAATAATAAAAACTTTTAGAAGGTAAACATATATAAAAAAAAAGGTAAACATTTTTTTTTATTTATTTAGAATTATTAAAGTTAAAACATAATTTATATTGCTGTTCGGAGGGTGTGTTATTTATTAATACGCATTGGAATCTCAGAGACAGCTATGCTATGAAAGAAGAAGATTAAAATTTTCCCGTCTTCTATTTTTATGTATATTTATTTGAATATTATTTGCATAGGCATACGTAATAGAATCACTACTTTTTTATATTTATAAATTCTAACAACGTATTTTTAAGATTTTTTAGTTTCATATATTCTTTTTTTACGCCTATTTCTATCAAAAATGTTATGCTAAAACACATTGTAAGTGCATGGTATCTTATAGCAAACTTTGGAAACAGAAAAGTGAATATAATTTTACATAGCAATCCCTGGAGTACAGCATTACACTAGGGGATCAAAGTATCCTTGGTTTCTTGTAAATTTACATTTATAAAATATGCATTTGCTCTTTATTTATGCTATAAAACATTTTTAAAAATTTACAGAACACAATTACTTTTTTTTATTGAAAATTAGATTTTTTGTTTCACATTTAAAATAAATGTTATTTATCTTTCAATAAAGCATAAAATGATTATTACAGTGAACTCATTTTATACTAGTCTTGTTAAATAATTATATTCTACGTAAAAAAATAGCTTTTGATTAATATACATTTGATACGGCATTAATACTGTAAACATTTTTCCAATATCATTAGAAATAGTGACATTTATTTTGAGTTTTTCTACAGATCTATCGGTAGGCGAAGTCATAGCATTCTAAAGCAGCTAGATAATATTCGTTTTACGGTGTGAAATTAAAATTGTTTGCAAAACACCAGATTCAAAAGCAGATAGATCAAAATCCGCCTATGTTACTGCACACCAATCGCAGCTAAGTAATCAATTGCAAAACCGGATAGATCCCATAGCTTGGTTGCAAAACCAGATAGATCCAAAAATGGGGGTGAAATATATCTCAAAGTAATATTTATTCAAGAGCTAAATTAGTTTAAGACCTGTATCTATCTAATACCAATTTATATAAAATAAGAGAAGATAAAATTCTTCCATAAATAATGCAATTTATTAGTTTTTTGTTCATTTTAAAATTTGAAGGCTAATATTATAATTTCTATCTTTGAATGTTTAATTGTGTATTTGGGCGGATTGTCTGCCAAGTAGTGCAAGAGAATAAATTACAAAACGGATTAACAACATTTTCTATTACTAGGCAGCTAGATTTATCATTTGGACAAGCGGCGCGGTTCATAGTTCAATAGGCTGCTCATTAATAAGTTGAATGCCATTCCACTTAATATTATACCTAAGGCGAGTTGCAAACTTAAAACGCTCTTATCTCTGAACTGTTTTTTTTAGACACCACTTTGCAGTCAACTCGCGAAATTCACGCTGACGAAAGCTTTCCGAAAATCGGCTCATTTGAATTTTTTTTTATTCATTTGGCGACATTTTTATTTATTTGGTGACATTTTTATTTATTTGGTAACAGTTTCATTCATTTGGCAATATTTTAAATTCCTTTGGCAACATTTGGCGATATTTTAAATTCCTTTGGCAACATTTGGCGATATTTACTCACCAGCCAATCAAAGTACATCGTTTATCCGTGTCGTCGAAAAATATTTTTGGTAGCCAAGGTGATTTTTAACAATCATGTTATGAAGGGAAGGTCTACATGTAAATTTCCAATAGGAATAACATATGGGAAAATAGAAAAAGTTTTATAACTTTTGAACGGTTGCAGATATCGACATGAAGCAAAGTGCAGATTTTAAGTTGAGAAAATATTGTTAAAATGGCGCAAATTTCATAAAAATCTGTTCAGCCGTGTTTGAGTTAAATCTGGACAAACAGACAAAAAAAATTAATGTGATTTTCTGAATCAGCGTATCATAATTCTTGAAGAAAACTTAAAATGAGTGGTTTTGTTCGATTCCACAGACAAACACTCCATCCTTATATATAAGTATTGATACAATTTATATTAAGGAAGACCGAAGCAGATTATTACAAGTATCAGTTCTTAGCCACTGCTGCCACAAAACGGTCTAAACTAGAACTACTCAATGTTTATATCATGTAGAGTTCATATAATTAATTTCAAGTGCCTTGCGACAATTTGTAAGATTTAATTTGTGTTTTTGTAGCTGTAAGTATTGATTGAACGATATAATTAACTCTGATCATTCACTCTCTATTCAATGAAAACAATATTTCAACTATTTTCTGTTATTCTATAACATTTCATGATGCTATTCTTTATCAACATCCGAGGTTATGTTCTATGGTGCTTCCGCCAAATCGTGATTTGTTTGAAATATTCGTTTGGGGTTGGTTGTCCTAAGAAACCCGAGAATGGTTGTCATGTGTTGATTTGAATAAATTTTATACTTGTTAAAATTGGGAAAGCAAACTCAAAAGTGACTAATGTAATATTAGCTTATGAATCTGTACCTCAGAGGCAAACGAGGCTAAACTACATTTTCGTACCTTTACAGGAGAGGGGAAAAACTTAACCCTACTCTAAACTAAAAAATTGGACTTGGGCTTTTATAGTTTTGGCTAAATAATTAAAAAATAAATTAAGTGAAATTTGATGGTATGGTTCCATAGAAAACGAACTTTTAAGATATAATCTGCAATAAAACAACAATTGCCATATTTGGAATTAGGCTCGTGAGGCCCTAAGGTACAGAAATATGCCTTTAAATTTTGGTATGCTGTTCTTAATACTATTATTTGAAAATATTTTTTTTTTATTTTTCTCATCTAAACAATTAGTGACACCCAACCCGTTTCAGGTGTAGGTTGTTACAAAAATTTGCAGAGACCAAAGCTTTTTTCTTTCTTTCTGAATATACACTTATTGCTATGGTTTCTAAACTGCAGGAAGATATGGCCACACTATATAATCTTCTAATTATTGAAAGGTAAACTGTAAACCCTGACTTACCAAAACTTAAAAATCAAAAATTGTGACAACCTGCTCCTGTCTGCCCTACCAATGGATGTTTTCTAAAACTAACATTGCTTAATTTCAGGACGAGACCATATCTAAATCCTTGATGTTGTTCGACACCGTGCTATGAGTCCATGACAGGTTGGAATCCAGAACTATATGAACATGAAATAAAGGCTCTCCTTATCATTCCAAGCTCCAGCAAGAATTGCAGACGATACTTTCACAATCGTTGTCCCCCGACACTAATGTCGACAACAGACTACGATTCTAGAGCATTCCGTTCGGAGCAGTTACGGAAATAGAAATCAATGGATATGGAATCAATAACAGTAATGGGAATAGAAGCCAAAGGTTATGAAAGGTGCTTTCGTAACAGACACCATTGTGAAATATTGAGGTTTGTAAACGCGTCCGCGTGATATGAATTGGCGCGAAAAGATATTCGCACGAGATTATAATTTTCTACTTTTGTGAATTCTCTTAGTTATAGAGTTTCAGCTAATAAAAGTGCATCGTATGCAAGCAGAAGTTGAATTTTTTGTTTATGGGTATATCCAGATGAACGTATGCAATGAACGTGGTTGAATCAACATTACCAGATCGAATTCTTCTGTTTCTTTGTTTTTTACCATTTTGAAATATGCCAATAGATACAAATTCGAAGTAAGGAGAAAACTGATATTAGGAAGATTTATTTTAAGGTTTGAAATATTTGTAAGTTATTTGGAGGACTCGGAGTAATGCTAACCGCGCACTGCTAATTATCGGACATTCAACTAAACTGTTTAGTCAACCACAATAGGAAAACTCAAATTGTATCTGCTCACTAAACAAGTTTTAGTTCACTGTATTAAATTAATCAATTGCCCTTTTTAGTTAAAATATGTATTAAATGAATGTGTTCGACATTCTCGACCGTGGCTGGGGGAGACCTTAAGCTTCATGGCGAATGAGGTCTTCCACTTCCGATCACGGCTTGAGTTGAAAAGTTTTAGTTGGACAAAATATCTTTTCGCTCGCTAACAGCTTTGACAAATAATAGAAAATTTGGCATTTTTGAATGTATTGTGGAATTACAAACTTGGCGGATTTTCACTTTCAAATTGGCGATTGCTAAATCTAACTGACCTGGCAGTCCTAAGTTGAATGCAACTAAATAATCGTCCGTGGTTGATGTGAGATTTTTAAGTTGGTCAGAGAATTAAAAGTTTGAATCCAATTGTTGGTAGTGCGTGTTAGCCTTAAAATGGACTAGTCGATTTCGAAAAATAGGTTTTCGAAGTTGAATAACTCTATTAATTTAACAAAGAAGGTAAGCAAGAACTATTAGCACTTAGTGGTTAAAAATTAAACTATGGACTTGGTTCTTTATTACACTGAAAAGTTACGTATTTTCACTGTATTACGATGGCATTATCTCAAATTTAATAAAAATTGGGTTGGTCCACTTTAATTTTTCGGCCTTCATTTAAATTGTAGAGGAGACACCGCTTCCTAGCAACGAAAATTCAAACCAGTTCAAGCAGTACACATTAAATACCAGTTGCCACCAACTTACTTTGTCACTGCATATTGTTTGTTTGATTTACGTATTTAAAGATTTTAATGATTAGTTCCAACATTAATATTTTAGTTTATAACTTCTCAATGTACATTGATACAAATTGAAAAGTCTTCAATGAACTCTTTTGATACCTTATTAAGTAATAAGTAAAATTACACGTTATGTAAGTGACTCATTAATAATCTAAGGAATGGTCTCTTTTCTTTCAAACGGCATCCCCTTGTATTTTGGATCACATAACATCATATCCCGTGGATGGTACTCGACTTTATATTATTTGTACTTTTCTGCTTACAGGAGGATGCCGAGAAGCAAAACAGAGAAGGAAAAAAAAGGGATTCTATTGATCCTTATTCCATAAAAAAAGGCCTCATCGCTTAAGAAAATAATTTCTATTAGAGAAACAATTTAAAGTTTTTAGAGTAAAATTTGCTACTTTAGGGCGGCATTTTAAACCATTTGAAACATCTGGAGTTGACCAAGTAGGCCAAATGATTAAAAACGTTATTTTCCCTTGCTTTTTAAGAGTGGTCCAAGTTATATTGAGTTGTGATTCAAGGTACAAGCCAGTCTTATACTATTGATCAATCGTGTGCAATTAAAAAAATATTTAAGAACTAAGAATGTATATTATTAATACTTATAAATGAAGGGAAATAAAGGTATTGGGAGATTTTGTGGGTTAAAATAAAAAATAAATAAAAAAAAAAAGATAAATAGGAACTTTCCGATGAGATTTTTAAAAAGTGGTCCAAGGTACAACTGTATTCCCTGCAGTAAGTAAAAATTATGAGAAAAATCATTCTGAAAAAAATAATAAAATAAAGATTAATTTTATTACAGGAGATTCTCAGTTTTATGAGAATCAGAACACAGACTCCTCCAAAGAAACTGAATGTCATGTTATAGCATAAAAAGTAAATGATATTGATATCACATTTAAAATGATTATCTTTAAAATTGTACCTATTTCAATAATTTTGTTACGAATCGATATGTTGTTAAATATAATCAATTAACGTAAATGATTTTTAATAAAGTTTCATGTATTGTGCGTACTGCTGCTCAAATGTCAAGTAATATGTAATCAAAATATCAGTGGCTTGAAAGTTTGAACTGGGATAGATTCGGCGCTGATCTGGATGAGTGGGTTAAATATTAAATAAGTCATCATTAGAGTAGATTAAATTCAATAATTAATACACTTAGAATTGATTGTGCGTATTTAAGTATTTTTTTAGTAATTATAAATATATAGTTTAAAAAGTTTGTTCCGTAAAATATCCTTAAAAAGAACATAATTGTTTCTGATATTGAAGCAAAGTTGTAAATTGTACAATAACTAGTTTTTAGTTCTTTAGGTACGATATATTTTTTAAAAAATATTAAAATTAATGAACAATATTGAAATAAATTTCTAACATTTATGTTAAAAGTTTACATTAATGAAGATACTTCTAGAAAAAAATCAAATGCCAAATTAAAATTCTTAGTTGTGTCCACTAAATATTTTTAGGTAATTAGAATAAAAATATTTTTCTATTAACTATATAATTTTTATTTTTAAATTTCTATGATGACAGGATAAGCATTCATATTTTAAACATATACACATATAGTATTAGAAATAGATTAAGAAAGATTGAAAATTGTAAATATTGCTTAACTGATGGTCCATACAACATTTTCATATACTAGCAGACAATAAAATATGTTTTTCAGTTTAAAAATATATAGAATTATATGTAATTTTATTTTATAAAATATTATTCTTGCTATTAAAATACTAAAAAATATGAAATAAAATGTGATAATTCAATTTTCGATTTAATAATTATAAAATGAATTATAATAAATGTAAATATATAAAATGTATTAAAGAATGTTATAATGTGAATATATGTTATATTTATTTATAAAATATTCTTTTTAGGTGGATCGTTTTTAATATCAGCTACATGGCGTATCAGAGTAGAAAACCACGTTGCGCTTTGAGGGTAATTTATTCTGACACTATAACTCCGTTACAAATAGCATGTTTGACATACATTGGGTTTTGTTTGATAGAAAATTAGCAACCAATATTTATATAAAATGTAGAAGTAAAGTAAAGCATTTACGAAATGTGGATTAGGCCTGCGAAGTCAGACTAAAGAGCTACCAACGAACAGCTAATTTTTCTTATTTCTAAAATGTTTAAACGATGTTTAACGTAAAACCTTTCTGGTCATGCTGCAACATAATCACACCCGATTTTATTGGATATGTTACAAGCAAAGTATGAGACCTAGGTATTCTATAGAATGCCTGGAGTTTTCAGGCAAAGTATGAAACAAAAGAATTATTTTAATCTATTATATGCCTAGGCATTCTATAAAATGCCTATTTAGGCAAAGTATGAAATTAGATTTTTTAAAATGCGCTTTTATTGAAAATATGTATTTGAAAATGACAGAAATACAAAATAATAAAATATAGGACTTTCTTAATGAGGAAAACAAGAGAAAATAAAATATTTATTGAATCCTTGAATTTGAAAAAATATATATTTGTTTATTAAACTTCCTTTTCTTTCTCACAAACAAGTAAATTTTGAAACGAGAATTATGAAAAGGTTTTGATTAAAATACATACAGGGAAAAATAAAATATAAGAAAAAAATAATCTATGAATTATTTTAAGAGAAAACACAGAATAATTCATTTTGGTTAGTTTCAATTCTAATGCAAATTAATCATAAACATAATTTTAAAAAAAAATTATTACAACACTAAGTTTGATTTTTTAAAAAAAATTATTAAAAAAAAAATTAGTTCAGATTTTAACATATGAGAACATTCACGATACAAGATCAATTTTTATGTTAACAATTAACTTTTTAATATAAATCTTCATTAATTTAAATACTACTGGATTTAAATATTAAAAAAAATCCTTTATAAAATAATAACAACAAATGTATTATTATTTTTCTTATATTTTTTTCAGTAAAGAAGTTCTGTAATTTATTTGATATTTTCTTTTTTCATGTATGTATTTTAATGAATCCCCCTTTCCCCACGATTGTATGCATGTCTGTACTTCATATAAATCTATAGTTTTATTCTGATTATGATGGAATTTTGCACACATGACCTGCAAAGTAAGGAAAAGATGACTGTCTACGTGAAATTTCGAACAACCACCCCGTAACGTGCCATTAACCCCATTGACTTCTTAATAAAACCTATTTATAATAATGCAATACTGTAATATTTTAACATTGTTACATATTTTATAGTCAGCTATGAGGATGTATTCTGATTGGTTGATGAGTAAATATAGCAAAATGAATAAAAATGACGCCAAATAAATTTAAAAGATTTCCAAATGAACTAAAATATGGTCCTATATGTAAATCTAATACCAAAATGGCCAAATTATTGTCAAGATGGTAAAATTAATATTTTGCACACTTGAATTTCAAAACAAAAGGAATGCCACCGTCTACATGAGATTTTGAAACACTTCCCCATTCCTCCCCTTGATTTGCAGAAAGGATTTCTTACTAAATCCGCCAAATAGCGCCACGGTAAAGAAATCGGCAAGCCGAAACTCTCTCTCGCTATGTATAAAGAAAAGTGTCTGTGTGAGTTTGTTTTTTATGCAAATCTAGTTTTATTCCAAAGCAGCAGTTTTTTTCCCGTTCAACGTCGGGCACTTTAGCTAGTTTAAAATAAAACGCGTTCCTTCAATTATAAGTAATTTAAAAACATATATATATTTTATGTTTCTCAATAAGAAAGTCCTGTACTTTAATATTGTGTATTTCTTTCATTTTCATACGTCTTTTTAATAAAAGCCATTTTCAAGTGTCTAATATAATATTTTGCCTAAATAGCATTAGGCGTTCTAATGAATGCACAGGCAAAGCATACGAAAAGATAAAAAAAAAATATATAGATTATAAAAATCCTTTTTTTTTTTAATACACAGAATGCTTGGATTGCCGGTAGCAAATACATTTCCCTACACTTATTTGTTAAAACTAAACACCATCACATAAAATATTTCATTTCCGAAACATAAAACGTCCGAATGGGTTTCATCAAAATTACAAAGTGTCCGCCCCGTTTCCCAAACATTTCTGCGCCCTGACAGGATTAGAAACGAGTATGATGTATGGCGTGTCACTCTTGCATTGTGTTTGTTTAAATAAATGTATATATGTGCCAGACAAAGCTTTCGATGTGATACCCAAAACAGTTTGTATATTCTTGTACTGAAACAGAGCTTGCTGTGTAAATTTATTGCTTATAAATTTTCATATAGCGTACATATTTTGAAGCATTGTGCATTTTGAATATCTGAAAACAAAGACGAAATCATTTTTATTTGTTATTCTCTGATGAAAAAACTTTTCAACCTATAAATCAAAAGTAACGATTTTATATTTATGAAATAAAAGTGAATAGTTCTGTGATTGTACGGTTTGGTTAATTAACGTCGCACTAGAGCTGCACAGTGGGCTATTGGCGACGGTTCGGGGCCTATCTCGAAGGAAAGACCCGGGAACGATGCCTCGTATTTTTGAACCATGGTCAATGACGAGGACAACATCTGAGCTGGCACCCGACGGAACCTCAATAGGTGTCAGGGTTTTGTTCAGATTTATCGTACACTAGTTCCCGTATTCACGCCGATAATTTGTTGGATGTTCTGGACGACTTTCTAGTATTTTTGTAGCAAATCTACAAAAATGGATAGTAAAAAAATATCACTACTTTTTTTTTACTTTTCTTTGTTAATTCCACTGCACAAGCTCGAACTTGCAATCCTCTGATTACCAGCTGAACGCCTTTACCCACTGGAGGTCCGCGGATATGAAGGGAGAATTCAATAGTATAGCCATTTTTTTTTAATATATATATATTCGATTTCTAGATGACACATATAAAGTAGTAGATTTTTTTTATTGATTTCTCCGTATTTAACCTTATTCAAGTAAGGATGAAAATAAAACATTTGTTGAGTTGACATTGGATGCAAAAACTTTAGAAGAATTTTTCACGAAACCAGCGTTTGTTGAGTTCGCCCTTTGTTCAGCAACGCCACATATGCCATTCGCAGATCCGTTCTCACAACAAAGTGCTGTGTCTCTATGGTCGGCATCGCATTTCATGCGACAGGGGAACAAATTGCTTTACGTTTTAGAATTTTGTCGTTACTTTTTCTATTAGTCTCATTCCGTTATACTATCTATATATCTAGTTGAGACATTTTTTTTTTTTATCATTTTGGAAGCTACTTTAGTAGTGAAATAAAATTATTTTGGATAATATTTTGTAAAACATTGCTTTATGAAAAAAAAAAGTTTAAAAGTTTTAGATTTAATAATATAAAATAGTTTTCAGCAATAAAAAAGACATTAATGTACCAGAAATTTGATTTTTTTCCCACCAAATGTTTACGGGTGAAGCTAAAATTTTGCCAAATAAAATCCAGAATGAAATGTATGTTGTAGTTAAAACTGTCATTTACTTTGTAAATTGTACAAGTTTTTACTTCATCTAAAGACCATAAAAAATCGTCAGCGAATAAACATCAATCCCGAAATAGATAAATCTGTATACTTGCAGAAAGTATGTCATTCGAAAGATAGTTTACCACAATTTGCATTGAAAGTGCTTCCATAAATTACTTGCATAGCCTTTAAATAAACTCCGACATGCATTTAAAATAAATATGTTTATACGAATAGCCACAGTTTATCACTTGAAATATATCGAAGTACGTATTTAAATTAAAGTAATTCCGTTGGATTTAAGAAAAAAAATATATTTACCTTGAACAAGTAATCATATATAAATAAAAAAATCTTAATGAGATGGAATCCTTCAATATAAATGTAAATACACTCACGAATCTATTTGCATTAAAAAGATTTTTTCGAAGTTTGGAGAAAAATATTTGCCGATGAACCTTACCAGTATTCGCCAAATGATGAATTAGAATTACTTGGAATGTGCTTTACAAGTTCTTTCCGAAATGCAGATTGCTTTCAACCATAATAAAAATAGTCGTAAAATGTACCGTAAATGCTGTTAATAATTATGATGTTATTTATATAATTGTAATGAATGTCGGCATAGGTATTTATATCAAATGTATAATGTATGAATAAAATGGTTTGTGTTTAAATGATTTGGGTTATACTTACTTAAATAATACTAAACGGGTAGATTGTGTTTTGAAAATTCTCTAATTTCAAAAAGGGTATAGGGGAAAATTGACGAAGGTCCACTGTATGTTGAATATTATGTCTGTACTTTCATTGTACTAAGATATGAGTAGGGAAGAATGATGATAGTCCAAAATTAATTTGGTTTATATAAACCAAAATCTTTACACAATGTGTCTGTAAGACCTAAAATTTGTTTTTCGTTATCTGGAAGATACATTCGGTTGGAATGGTATGATAGTATAGTGATATTAGAGAGATTATAGTGATAGTGGCACTATATTTCAACTGAGCGCGTTTTGTATATTTAAAACTACTGCATCAATTTTCTGATTTCCATAACTTTCTAAATCATCGTAAAAGTAGATATGAAATGCTAATACTACAATATTTTGCTTTAGAAATATTCAATTTGAAAAATTCTTATTTTAATTTTCAATGGTGAAAATGACTTATATCAGAATTTTTGTTGTTTAACAATACAGGAAATAAATTGGGTTTTTGAAACTTCTACTACTAAAAACAGGGCCTTAGACAGAAAATCTTTATATAAAAGGATTAATTCACCACGGGGCTTTTAGCAGCATTCTCAAAATAAGAATAACTTAGAAACAAAATTATTTGTTTGTAAGATATAAAAAGCATCTAAGAATATATATTGCTTCACCGATTTAGATAAATCGAATCATTTATTAATCCGAAAATAGACTAAAACCAATTTCCATTTCTAGGCAGCTGATCTATCATTTGGCTCAGTGAAGAAAAGAATTTTTCCTCTCTCAAATTCAAAAGATTGCACAATAATCAGTTGTTATACCAATTAACATTATATCCAAAGCAAGTTGCAAACTTGAAACGTTCTTATCTCAAAACTGTTTTGGAACTTAAAATATGTTGTAGAAATTGGAATTTTTTCCAATAATTATTTTTATTACACATTGGAATATGACAAGAAAAAAAGTTCATGATAGTTTGATTTTTTATAATTAGCTGTGCATTAGGTGCATTTTTAATAACAGTTACTCTATTATGAAATCTGTTTAACATAATATTCGAATAATCTGGAAAATTCTCAAGTTTTGGCACTAAGCAATTTTTGATAATTCAATTATCCGGTTTTCTTTAATGTGATTTTTAGAAGCTTCTTCAAAATATGCATTATAAAATATTTGTTATAAATCGCATTTTATGAATGTGTTCTTTTACTCAACCTTAATGCGGTCATTTTCATTTTACTTAGTATCAAAATCGCCAGAAGTAATGGAAAATAATGAGACCCATCAAGGGAAGAATTTTAAGGGAACTGTAATTTTTTTTCTCCTTTTCTAAAAAAGCTTTTAACCTTGATGGGATACGAGCATTAAGTACTGTAATGTGGACATTGAGACTGCACTGGCGACCTTCGAAATGTTGCAAATTAAGAAAGATGAACTCTCTTGCAATCGGTTAAGATTTTATTATATCCTTTTAATCGAGTAAGTTTTAACGAAACTATTCAGTTACGATTTTAACCTTCAAGCTGGATTGTTGGTTGAATAAACGTCGCACTAGACAATGGGCTATTGGCGACGGTTCAACATTTACCTAGAAGGAATAAGATGAGAACACTGCCCAGTAATTTTGAACCAGTTAGACCCCGCAGAAAAAAAAAATCAGCATAAAACCACCAAAATTGAAGGTTTTATGCAGGAAAACTGCAGTTATGTTTTTGAAGATTTATTAAATTGAAGGTTTTTGTTTCAACATCCTTCAATTTTGAAGCACTGGAATTATGGAAGGGAAAATGTGGATTTTTTCAAAGGTTTTATGCAGAAAATTAAAAACTTACAGAAAAAAAGGCTGTTTATTGTCTTAAATTCCCTTATAAAACCTTCAATTTCACAATTTAATTAATGTTTGATGTTAACTTTTTTTTTCTGGGGAGGCTAAGATTTTAATATGTACAAACATACTTGAATGCACATTTCTGCAAAATATCAAAACTCACCAATTTTTTTTTACCAAACGTCAATTTTTGTTCCAATTTGATTGAATTAGATATAAATTATATTCTTCGATTTTACTGAACTATACCAGGATTCATACACATTTAGAGAAAAAAAAAAATCCAGGAGTTTTCCCAGAAGGCATCGGAAACTAACAAAAAAATGAAAAAATCATTCACCTATTGGTTGATAAAAATTGAATGCATTGCTGCATAAGTCAATGGAAATCAATACTCTCTAGCCCATTTTCGTAATTCAAGTTTAAATATATTTAGTAAAAATAATGGGTGATTTTGTTAACTCGTACAATGTGTAGATTATAAATAAAACTATTTTTAATGAAAAAAATGTTTATTCAACAATTGGATAAAAAAAAATTGATGACTTTCTAGCGAATTTTCGCAATTAGTAGCATATTTATTAAAGTAAATCCATATACCTTAAAATAAAGAATAAATTAGCTTCTAGACTGGATGGGATTGTTCGACATAAAATCTTGAAGACGAACTTGGCGACTTTCTCACTTGCAATGTTGATTATTTGGCGCCGCTATTATATAAAAATTTCGATATTGATTAGAAAAACATTCAAAATTGGCACATATCGTCCGAATGTCGGGGAAACCAAAATTTTCAATTATCTAATTTTGGATTTTCAGGTTTGTGACAGGAGTACAGAAAAAAAAATCAATTTCCAGAAGGCGTACGAACCCTGTTACACAGCTAACAATAATTTCTATTTCATATGGTTTTCTATATAATTTAAAAATATTTTGTTAACCATTCCCATGAAAGCTTCAAAATGTTCCATCATTGTTAGGAGCCTCTGAATACACAGTGCATTTGTAAAATAATATGCTTAGGGGCTTTAAATAATTTTTATGATCTATTCAGTGAACGTGTTTAATCATTTTTAGGTGCTAATGTACCTTTTTCTAAGGGACCACCTTTACAAATCATACGTTAAATATATAATTCATTGCATATTTCCTGTTTTTATTTTTACATACATATTTGAAAAATAGCACAATGAAAAAAGTATTGTATTTTTTTGCTTCGTAAACACATTTTTTCCGTTCCCCTTTTTAATTGTTTCAAAAACCTTTTTGATGGTCAATCTCTCTCCATACATTTTTTTTTTGTCGCGCGTAATTTTTATCCCATTGATTTTTTTTATTAGATATTTAAAAGTATTAAGAGTTAACGCAGAGGGGAAACTTTTGTTAATATTTTATAAGGACATCTTAATTAAAAAAAAAATATCGCTAAAAAGTAATGGCAATATTTTAGTAGCAACTGCAATAAAGTTTTTTTTTTAAATAAATGCTCTTAATTTTTTTTTATGCAAGTCGAGGTTAAGTTTTACATCAAGATTACAGATTTTTCGAATAGATGGCAAAATATTATTGAATCTTTAAAACTTATTTTAAAAAATTACATACTAAATAAAATACTACACAACTTAAAAAACGTTTACTTACGAGCAGTTAATCAGTCAAAATATCGATAGCTTTACATAACGAGAATAAGGCTAAATATCGATTTGTACCGAACGATTACAATTGTAAAGTTCAACTTTAAAAATGTTTGCAATACCAAAACTGAAATTTGCTAAACAGGAAAAGGGCACTTCTTATTTTTGAATTTGGGAGAGCGGGAAGCATTGCATGCTAAAAATAATCTGCCGCGTAAATTTGGTTTAGTTAATTAACATCGCACTGGAACTGCATAGTGGGCTATTGGCGACGATTCGAGGCCTATCACGAAGGAAAGACCCGGGAACACCTGAGCCGACACCCACGCCTTCATGGGCGTCAGGAGTTTGGACCCTGAAAGATTTATCGTGTACTAGTCCCGTATACACTTGTTGAATGTTCTGGACGACTTTCTAGTATTTTTGTAGCGAAACTGGCAAACCTCCGATCACTACTTTTTACTATTCTTTGTCAAGTCCACCGCACGGGTTCAAACTAGCAATTCTCTGATTACCAGCTGAAAGCCTTTATCCACTGGGCTACCGGGCCCCCTCAGCCGAGATGAAGGAAAATCCGTTGTGGTCCAAACGTCCTCACGCTTATGCAGGTTGCGTGGGGTACCAGCTGGGGTGTTGTCCTCGGTCATGGTATAAAATTACGAGGCAGGTTCCCGGGTCTTTACTTTCCCGGGATATATGTACGAAAATGGTGCACGATAAATCTGATCCGGGTCCAAAGTCCACTCTTATTGAAGGAGTGGGTGTCAGCCCAGGTGTACTCGTCATCCGACCATGGCTCAAAAATAAGAGGCATCGTTCAAGGGTCTTTCGTTCGAGATAGGTCCCGAAACGTCACCAATAGACCACTGTCAGCTCTAGTTAACCAAAGTATTTTAACTAAAGTACCTTCTCCAAAATTTCTAAAAAATTATTGGCCGTGAAAGTGTTAAATGTATTGTCTATTGTGCGGCTCCGATAAGGAGAATATATAACAATTTTCAATAGTGGCTTTAGGGGCCACAGAAGCACTTCTATAACCGTGTAGGACAAATAATATTTGACAATTTTAAATTACTACAATATTTTTGAAATAATTCAAAACTAAATTAAAATTTAATTTTTTTACTAAACCAAATCGGCAAGTAGTTCTAATAAGACCCCGTACAAAGCCGATGTCTATTTATGAATATACCACCTAAAATCCAAAATATGACGATTAAAAATGTGTTTTCGCTAAAAACCGAATTGATAAATAGCACCACGTACAAAACTGATGAAAAGGCTACTTAAAGTCAAAATTTGATGATAAAATGTATATCTGGTAACCTCGCCCTAAACTATCTTCTCTTAACAAGTTAGTATTTCATATGTTGGCATAGCCAACCAATAAGGATTAACTGAATGCCATGCGCTTGAAATTAACAAGGAACCATCGGGATTACGCAACACGCGTAGTTAAAAATAATCTGTTTTCTGTTGTCATCGTTAACTTAATTCCGATTTACATTAAAAAAAAATACAGTTAGGGAAGCAAAAACGATTGTGTTTGACTTGGAATGGGCGGAATTTTTTTTTCAAACCTGACATGAGGGCACTATGGAGATGAAAAAAAGGATAGGCAGGGCGGGTTTCCCTTCAAAAATCACCTAAGGTCAACACTGAATATATGATTTAAATTTGACAAAATTTTGGATACTTAACATTACATATTTGAAAGATAAGGATAATTAATTTAACAATACCTTTCTGGAGCAGATTAAAAATATGTTCGGAACGAAAAAAAAGGAACAAAAAATAATATTCTTTTGTACATTACCATGTTTTTATCTTTATTACTATAGAAACTATTAGTTTCTATGAATTTATAAAACAAGAGTGTGACACAAGCTTCACAAAATGTGAATTTCTAATTGCAAAAGTTGAATCAAAAATTCTAATAACCTCAACACAAATTCCCATAAAGTTTAGTACTTTTTAATAAAATGGCCTATTACATTCCAAATTTGTTAGTAAACTTTAGACTAATCATTTGAACACAAAGGAAAGAAAATACATTTCCTTCCATGGATATATATATATATATATATATATATATAAATTATATTGATTTAATTAAAAAAAAATTCAGTTTCTGTAGTTTTTCCAAATTCTTTATTTAAATTGAACAACAGTTTGAAGAAGGAAAAAAACCATGCATTTATTAGTTGATTATCATTAAAATAATTTGGTAAATGAATATTGAAAATCATTATTTACAGTATGAAGTATATCTCGTTAAAATTTGTTTTTCACATAGCAATGTTTTTATTTCCCCAAAACACATTATTGAATTTGTTCTTTTGCCAAATTGCTCTTTCAATTATGCGTTTTAACATTACTTACATATTACTGAAAATATTTTTTTTTAATGAAGTGTTAAATAGTCAAATATGTTTAGCTAAACATATTTGAATAATATAGATGGCATCTAAAAGAATGTCATGTCATTAAGGCAATATTCAATGATTTTAATTATGATATTCCAATTTATGTTGTTTATGAATATGCTTTGTATGTGTGCTCTTTAAGTGGATTGCTTAAGAAATTTAAGAAAATAAATTACTAAATTAAAATAACACCATATAAAAAAATATGTCTTTATTTGTTTACGAGTTTAATACATTATTATTAAATCTTAACGAATCAGGCTTTCCAAATTCAGAAAAGCATGAAACTTACGAAAATCAAACTTATGCAAGGTGACTAAAAGTTCTGAAAAAAAACTTCATATTAAAAACTATATTTTTATGAAAAAGCAAAGTAAAAGGTTTTAAGGTTATAAAAATACACTAAAAAAAATATTTAATAATTTATGAGAACTGCAAAATAAATAAATTACAATTTACCTTAAGGATGTGGAAACTATGCAAAAAAAAAAAAAAAAATGAAGCATATCATACTTACCTTACAAAAATATAAACCAACGAAAATATTTTTCCCCCTTTAAAAGTTACTGTGACTTTTTTTATGACAACTTCACAGGGCAGAAA
The DNA here is from genome assembly GCA_963932185.1 of Troglohyphantes excavatus. Taxonomy (NCBI): domain Eukaryota; kingdom Metazoa; phylum Arthropoda; class Arachnida; order Araneae; family Linyphiidae; genus Troglohyphantes; species Troglohyphantes excavatus. The sequence continues at coordinate 51,507,284 of OZ010675.1, forward strand.
GGTCTGAATTTATTTAGTAGTATTTGAAAGCTGACAATTTATCTGAGGAAACATGCCAAGGATTCTGCAACAGAGGTGAAGTTTTACTGAATATCTCTATTCCATTTGCTTCATTTTAAAGCAATAGCAATTGGATCGCTGATTTTGCAATCAGAATTGCTTACAACTTTCCCGAGGACAAAATAAAATATTTCATATAAAATAAGCACATATTGCAAAAGCTATCTTCATTAATAAAATGCAGATTTTTTTTTGATGAAACTAACAAGTTACATATAATAGAAATTTTAATAAGTAATGTTTCAAATAAAAAAAAAACGAAGGCTGGGCAGACTAGAGTTTGCTATTTATAAAATAATACTGATGCAAATTTATTAGAGTTTAAAGATATTAAGCTACATTATTTTAGTTTTATCACATTAATAATCTTACCTAGAAAGATAGATCTGGAATGTTCATTATATTTTTACATAAGTGAAATACAAAGTTTCACTAACATTTATCTAGAAAAATAGTTAACCTAAAATAATTTACACTCTGCTTGAATAATACCATACATTCATTGTGCATAGCAGCCTGTCAAGTGCCTTGTAAACATGAAGTTACTGAAATCCAAATCGCAATTAATAAAGAAAATGTGAATGTAATGAATAGCAGGCAAGTGCATATTTTCATATAAAATTTTATCTAGGTAGGTAGTCTCGCATGTAAATTACTGGGAGATTTTATTTTGTGTAGAAACTTGTGAAAATATTTTTTTAAAAAGATGTGTATTAAATTGATAAAAATAGTTTAGAATTGAGCACTTAAAAATGAGTAATTTTGATTGGAACAATGCATTAAATTCTATTTACAAGATTATGAGTCATAAGCATTGAAATATTATTGAGGTATATAGACATATTATTGAAGACTAAATAATTTGGCAGAAACCAATACTATCTTATAAAACAAATTTTTACTTGATACTTTAAAATCTGGTGCAATATACACAAAAGTGTCATGCAGTCTTAACTTTAATTTAGAACTGTATTTGTTTTAGCAATTTGATAAATCTGATAAAAAAAATGGTATATTTAAAGAAATTTTGCAAAAATATTAAAATGATATCCTAAAATTGAGATTATGTAAAAATATTTAGCCCACAGGTTGTTTTGTCAATTGTTAAAAAAAAATTTAATCTTACTTGGAAGAAAAATTTAATTGTATAAAATTAGAAACCTTAAAAAATAAACCCTAATAAGTTCTAAAATATGGAAACTTGGTTTGTAAGGGTAACAATAAAAAAGCCCTTTTTAGGAACATCAAAAGCAAAGGGAATCTAAGCTTCCAAGCACCATAACTGCAAGCACAATTGCCCATACAAAATAATAAAACTTATAACGAAATCTAAAATCACCAGAGCTGAAAAGGAATTTGTTATTAGTAAGGTTTTGAACATGTATGTGAAGGATTTCAAAAACATATTCAATTTTTAATGACAAGCATAGTCAATAAAATTTAGGAATGCATGCTTGTTGCAATATACATTGAAAATTAGAATTGGATAAGTAACTGCTCAAATATTTTTGTCGTGACTTTAGTAATTGAAATAGCATTAATTAAAACTATTTTTTTAAATTAATCAATAGTGAAAAAAAATTTCGAAATTTTTATGGAAATGTATATTGATGCTTAAAAACACAATTATTGTATATCCACTTTTTTAAACCTTCGAGAAAATGCAAGATTTCGAACTTGGCCTGCACCACAAAACTATTATTAGCAAGAGTCTTAGTACGTTTGTGCAGGAGGCTAGAACTAGACTCCACCTTTACACTGATACCAATATATCATCTTGTTAAAAATGGACATACATATGTTTGGATAGCCTTTTACGTGATTATAGCCTATATAGCCTTTTATTAAATTTAAAACATAGCTTTAGAGAAAATTGTCAATCTTTGGTACTTTTGTTTCAATGAAAAATTGGCGATTAAGAAAATTTACGATCTCAAATTTAAATTCGTTAATTAACCTCTAAATTGTTACTGCCCATCGAACCTATTGCTCTATTTTAAATGTAATGTTTTGGTATTATTTTACTAGAATAGCCTGCAACTTTTCTTTTAGAACAAGTCATTCACCCAGGTCGGAGATTACACTTTTAATTGGCAAATTAGAGAAAAATTTCGAAAGTAATAAATTACTAAACAGTTATCCAACTTTTTAAACTAAATCTTTGAACATAACCATTAGTGAGATGAAAAGTTAATGAGAAATGCCACAAACCAACACAAATTAAAAAGGGTTTTATCCATCAACACTCTCACATTGTTTAAATATTTGTGTCCATTTTTCAAAAGTTCAATTAAATTATAATCAGCGAGTGTGCTTCAAAGGAGAAAACCTCTTTTAAATTGCAAGACCTTTTTGATATGTTAGAATTAAGTATTTTTTTTGCTTTAAAAGTGTGATAAATGCTCACTTGATGTTTGGTTGCTAAATGAAGCAAACATCAAAGAGATTTCAGACCTGGATTTTACTTCAGTCTTCACAACTTCAAAAAACTTCACTTCTGTTTTTCAAATCTTCGCTTCTTTTTTCTAATTTCCCCCATAACTTTTTCCTCGCCCTTTTCAATTTTTCTCTCGACATTTTAAGCTTCACAAATAAAACTTCGGACTTTAGCTTCGAAATAGATTTTTCGGCTTCAAAACATTTTTGACATTCATCTTCAATATGAAGATATTAATTCTTCACAGATCTCTTCTTTATTCCATTGAGCCCTTAGGAATTCAAACAAAAACAAAGATCAATGTCAGTCAGTTTTATTCTATCAATGAAAGATAAGACTTTCTCAGTACATACATTAAAACAAAACAGGCCCTCTATAAGTACATACACAAAAAATCATAAGATACGGTTCATGTAATTTCCGAGCCATACAAAGTTGTTAAACACAAAGATCAAAACTTTTACACATTGCTTACAGTGCAAGAATAAGAAGAAAATGAGATATGAATGAAGCAATATTTACAAGCTTCTAACTGCTACACGGAAAGTGATCTTTGGCATGGCAATAATGGCCACGCTTATAATTAATGGAAACATGTCCATAAACACATCAGTGTCGTTTCTTATCATCTGCAAACTAAAGATACGTTACAAGGTTAGCATATATATGAGCGACACTTGGACTCCCCCATTCCATCAGTAGTACCCGTACTTACGGGGTGAGTAGGAGCGGGATCTTGAGCGAGAGTAGCGATGCTTGCTGTAGTAGGGCGAAGGGGAATGGTTGCGGTAGCCACCACTGCTGCCACCTCCTCCTCCTCCGTCACCACCGCCTCCTCGGTGGCCGCTGAACTTGGGACTGATGAATAAGCGAACATATCGGTTAAATATTTAAAAGAGCAATAATGTATACACTAAAACCTGTTTTTGTGCGGTATATGAAAATTTAAATCAAATTGGAACTTAATTGATTATCTGGCTACCGAGACATATACAAGCGCCTAGTGAAACAACAGTCGTCGTAAAAACTGATCACTGACTACATGGTAACTTAAAAAAAGTCAACTTTAAACGAGTGCTAAGTAGTATCTTCAAGCGACGAAAGCGATTTTGAACAAAATTCATGTATTGTCAGACTACGAAGGATAATGGTTATACGTTTTGAAAAGTTTTGTACGTGTAAAATAAGTACATATGTAAATAAAATATTTAAAAATGTTTGCATGTGTATTTTCTAAACCAGATTCCAAGTAGCTGCCAAGCCTTGGTGTCTTGATTTCGTTTAAAAAAGCAATTCCTAGTTATTTCGTAAGGTTTTGAGTTATTTTCTATGCAAGACTTTTTTTTATGTGGTCCCTATCCACTGCATAAAAGAAATATTTTTTAATTGTGTTGCGAAAACTATTTTTAAATTTTTTTTATGCGGTCCCTATCCACCGCACAAAAACAGGTTTGAGTGTACTAATACTGTATTTTTTACATGACATAATTAAGTGGTTTTCAAATCTGTATTTGCTTTTTTTAGTTGAAAATTTTAGAAAAATGTTTTGCCTACTAATATAATTTTATTTGCACTCAACTTGCCTTATAAATACAAAAACATGTGCAAAAGTTAGCAAAAATATCCAGGACTTCATAATTTTACTTATATTCATAAATACGCAACTTTTTGCTCTTTACATTTAATTTAAAATAATCATGCTTTTGTATAGGTGATATAACTAATTTGCAATGACTAAAATATTTCATGTAATATAATGAAAAATAACCATTCAAATTCAATGTTACTATCTAATTACTACCTCCTTTACTGGAATTTACAAGATTTGTGTCTAGAATTAAACTTAGAATCAAATAAGGAACTGTGAACATGCATTTGCTTGCATGCACATGCATACTTACTATGTTGGTTTTCCCATGTATATCCCAGGAGTTGGTGTATGAGCACGTTTTGTGATGGAATAATCAACGCGAATCTTACGCCCATCTATCTCTGTACCATTGCATCTTTCTTTAGCCTAAAAAGGGAGGAAAAAATCACAAAACATTTTCTAAAAAATGTCCATAGATATAATTGTAATCTTTGGACTAGAATAAAAATTAATGACTTCTAAGGGTTGTCATAAAAAAAAAAAAGTTTTTAAGGACTCTTAAAGACATGTGGTTGCTCTAAGACTTTAAAACTTACAATAAACATGCATAACAAAACTATGTACTAATTAAAAATAAATCAAGTTTGATAGCTGAAATCTATTTGCAAAAGTATTATGGATTTGTTAACCAATGATCTATCAAATGAAAACATACCATTTTGGAGTCTTCGGTTTCTTCAAAGTATACAAAGGCAAACCCTCTAGATCTCCCACTCTGAAATTGTAGAGCTTTCATTTTAATATCATAATTTGAAACGTATGGTCACACAAAAATTACTATTAAGTTATCATTAATTTCAAAACAAACCGATAATCTTTAAAGCTTCGGATGTAAAAGAAATGTAAATACCTGAGCATCATAAACAACTTGGACATCTTCAATAGGACCATACTTTCCAAAAACATCTCTCAACTCCCTTTCTTGAGTGTAAAGACTCAATCCAAAAACACCCAAGCATCTACTGGGTTCTGGATTGTCCTGTAGGGGGAACCAAGTCTTTCAGAACTTTGAAGGACAATTCAAGATGACAGACAATTTAAAAATAAAATAAAAAAGAATAAGCTATTTCTTCTTACAAAATTAATAGATATCTGCTCAAACAAGGCTTTGCCTTAAGGCACCAAAATGACTACACAACCAAATGTCCTGGGGTCCTTGTCCTATAGGTACTCCGACCAAACCAGAACAGTAATTCAATATTCGTTTTTTTCCTTCTATTCTATATATAGCATGATTTTTGCTCTGATAAATTTCTATTACAATATTTTTTTTTTATTAAAGAACAAATCATTTATAATCATATGCAATTAAACAGGGAGAAAATGTTAATCAAAAATCAATTACAAAAAATTGCTTTAATCTGAATGAAATAAAAAATATCAGAAGAAAATATTAAGTTCCTGACAGCTGTCAACCGTTACTGCGTAACTTATGACTCTTGTTACTTGGTATTAAAAAAGAAAAGTAGGCAGGAAATATTTCAGTTAAACCCTGAAGTAAAAACATTATCTTAAAGAAGTTACTAGAAGCAAATTGTACGACATAAAAAGTATATGCTATTATTTTGCATACATTTTATTCTCAGGTAATATCTATGAAAAGAGTTATAAATGACTAACGTGGCAACAGACTGGTGTGCAGTAGAATAAATGTATCAAGTCGGGGTGTGGGAGTTGAAAGTTCGAAAGACCTAACCGCCTGACAGTTTTCATGACAACTGTTTTTTACACGATCCACATTCGGGTCAATTGGTGGTTTTGTGAAGTACACCTCTTTTTTAAACTAATAATTATTGGGCATAGAAAGAAAGCTTTGAGATTGCATAATGATCGAATTACATGAATCACCTGGAAATGGTTGGCAGGTAGCGTGGCTGGAGTGCCTGATCATTTATAGGGTTTTCAGCGAAAGAGGCACATGTTCAGTGGCGTGCACTGTGCTACTAGGGTTTATTTAGAACCAAACTGTCTCTTTAAAAAAACATAAAACAGAACAGAAGCCAGTTGTGTTAGCTTTTTTAATGCTCGGGGTTCAGCCATCCAATGCATGTCATATTATATCATTTTCCAATAAATTATATTAAGCTCACTTTGACTTTCGTCTATTTATAAGTGGCCATTGTATTTGGATTCCACGGACAGGTTACAAAACGTTTAAAAGAAATAAAAGTACACAAATCTTAAAACTTATAAATTATTTGGAATAATTACAAAGCTAAACAAACACTGAATCAGCTAAAATATTTAAAGTAAAAAGAGATTTCACAAAAATAAACTAAGTAAATTACAATTAACTCCCAAACAAAAATATCATTTATGGTACTGCTAGCATTATAACAGATGCAACTGGAGTAAAAGTTTTAAATTGATAACCAAAAATATTCATATATGGATGTTTAAAGAAATCTGGCTGAATTTGTTAGAACTCATACAGAGCAATTCTCAGAAGATAAAAATTAATAATTTTCAGCAACAACTATATACAAGATGCAGTCTTTATTCAGGATGGCAACAACATTCTGGAAAAAATTTCACGGATGGTGCCACAAAAATATCCCCAATTTTACAATTACATTAAGAAATGTTGCATACTCTTTAAAAAACAAAGTATCCATGTAGTTTTGTTTGAAGTTTGTATAGAAACAAAGTATCCATGCTACAATAATGCAATAAATATATTGCATTATAAATTATACAATTGCGAAAGGCATAATAGCAATTAAACATATTATCTGGAAGCAGATAATGCAAAAAAAAGCAAGTTTTCCATTTATTTCCTTTGGAGATAATTTTAAACGTTTTATATGCTTTCTATTTCTTATTCCAATCTTCAATAAATCGCATATTTATTAGCCCCTTAAATGTTGCTTACAATCTAAAGTCTTAACACACTTTGCTTCTCCCTGAAACTGTGGTTTATGTTTTTACAAAAATAAAAATATGGAAATGCACAAAACTATGCTTTTTTTTAAAAAAAAATTCTTTCAAAACTAAAAGGAAATATAGACAACTAAATTATCCAGAATGAAGGGCATAATACACAATTGCCGTTTTATTGATAAAAATTTGAAAATTCCCTTGATTTTTTGTAAAATTTTGAAAAAATTCCCCGACATTTCCAGAATAAAAAAATTCTCTAATTTTCCAGGTTATGTTGCCACGCTGTTATTTATCATATAAATGTTTGCTGAAAGGGATAAACATCGGGACATATCCAATTTGGTAGATTATATGCATTTTTTTTTGTTATGTCAAATAATTTAAAGTTCTATTAAACGATTCATTCAAAGATTGTTATTAATTTTTTTAGTTGCAAAATAAAAAATATCCAAAATATTTACAAGTAATTTTACTACTGAATATAATGTTCATTAACATTAATAAGAACATTAATAAGATAATGAAGTTATTATAATGATCGATACGCAATTAAATTATGTAAACTCAATATATATAAATTTCAGCAAAGATTAGAAGGTATGACAAGTTATAGAAGTATATGTAAATATACTTGTATTTTAAAAATGGTAATACTTAGTTTAAACTTTAATTTTTTTTTTACAAGTTGCATGTGGTCTAATTAATTCAGGGTGGCAACAAAATTCTGGAAAAAAAGTTCCCTGATTTCCATGATGGAGTCACAAAAATTTCCCTGATTTTACAATTACATTAAGAAACGTTGTAATATATGCTTTGTGTATCCACGCTACAATACAATAAATATATTGCATTATAAATGAAAAATTATAAGCAATACTTATTGTCAGTTAAACTATTAATTTATACACAATAAAGTGTACAATTACAACAGGCATTATAGTAATTAAACATGTTCTCTGGAAGCAGATAATGCAAAAAAAGAGAGCAAGTTTTCCATTTATTTCCTTTGGAGATAATTTTAACTATTTTCATATTTCCTATTCCAATCTTCAATAAATCGCCTATTCATTAGTCCCTCACATGTTGCTTACAATTCAAGGTCCAATGCACTTTGCTTTTCCTTCAAGCAGTAGTACAAATTAAAAAAAAAAAAGGGCCTTTTTAATTTTTTTTCAGAACCAAAAGGAAATATTGACAACTAAATTACCCAGAATAGGGGGCATAATAGACAATAATTGCTGTTTTAATGATTCAAATTTGAAAATGTCCCTGATTTTTTGTGAAATTTTCCCGATATTTCCAGAATTAAAAAAATTCCCTGATTTCCCGGTGTTCCAGGTTATGTTGCCACCCTGTAATTTTATACCTGCTAACACTTTAAATTGTGTTAATCTTAATTTTTTCAGATATAGTTTAGTATAAATTACAAGTTTAATTTGTTGCACATTTTTTAAAGATGTTTTTCCCATAAGTTATTGAACAAATTTACAAAAAATGGGTACATATTAATTATCACAACAACCTTGGCAAAGTTTCACAACTTTTTTTTACAGGAGAAAAACCAAGCCGTAGCAAAATATTGTACTCTTATAAAATAATTTAAAGGTTTCTATAATTTTACAGTGTTTAACATAGTTGCCATGAATAACTGGCAACTTATCAGAATTTGCCACACTCCTAAACTTTGGTGACTTTTACCAAGGTGGTTGTGATAATTTGCAAGTATTGTTAAATCTGCACAATGTACAGCAATTTATATGGTAACTAATACTGGTTAGATTTTAAAAATAAAGAAATTGATATTGACATACATAACGTACCCTATTTCCCACATGCCTTCGTCGGCTGGACATAGGGGAACGATTGTATCTTGAGTAGCGACCTCCACCTCCGCTGCCACCACCACCACCGCCGCCTCCTCCTCCTCCACCGCCTTTACCTCCGTACTTGTAATAATCATCATAGTATTGCCGTCGGGGGCTGTACTGTGGCGAGTAGGATCGCCTTGGAGAATACGAACGACTGCAATAAAAATTTGCACAGTGAGTAAACAAGCAAAATGTTTATCTGTAACAAATCAAAATTTAATTATCTGCTTTAACTAAAACAAAAATAATAATTACCTCCTGCTTCGGCTCCTGGAACTGTAAAAGACAATAATTAAACTTTAGTAAGAAACCAATTCACAGAAAAAACTAATTAAACAATATCTGCACAATGATGTATTTGTCTATTAGTTTGTAGGATTCAATTTGAATAATAAAAATATATTTTTTATTTTCAATTATTTTTGAATAAAATATATAAATGTGTTGTACTACAATTCTAAAATAACATATTAAAAGAACAACTTTCATTATTTAAACACAGAATAAGTTTATAAGTACAGTAGATTTTAAAATATTCAAGGATCATTCTGCATGAACAAGTAAAACAAGCATGAGGTTCTCTTTAATTCGAGAAATTAAATAGGGTATGAATTATTTAATCACCCAGAACCTCGCACATATTTTACTCCTGCCTGTAGAATGGGGTTAACATATTATTAGTATTTATTATTATAGTAATGATATATTAATGCCTCAGAGCAGAGTTAACATTGAATAACCACATTTTTTAGAATTTTGAACAATATATAAGAATTGTTTTATGAATAGCCATTTTATGGTACTGTATCAAACTTGCTACTGCTATACCAAAAGACAGTTTACTTTTTAAAGACATAGAATTTTTTTTATTAAAGTGTCTTCTGAAGAAGATTTTTTTTCGTCTGAAAATAGTGTCCCCATGCATTCTTTTTAGAAAAAAATCAATCGTAATAAAATTAGGAAACAAGTAAAAAAATTACAACATAGATCAGTCCAATTTGATATAATAAATTAAAACTGAAACCTAAAGATTATCTTAGATTCACAGGGTGTCCTCAGGGAAAGCATTTTGAATTTCCCTGATAATTCCCTGGAAGCCGTACTTTTTTTTACGGCAATATTTTTAAAATGTATTATTATTCCTTATTATTATGCAAGATATGCTTTGGCATTATCTTATTATTTCCTAAATATATATTTATTTGTAACATTATAAGTTTACTAACTATTTCGCTTGATTTTTTAACTCTCCAAAAAGTGCAACCAAAGTTTAACATCCAAAAATCAATGCATAAAAATTTAATGTACCCCAAATTCAAAATTCCAGAGCATTTACTCAATATCAATAATTCAAAATGCTACTTAAAATCATAAAAGTCCAAGTAAGTGCAATATATCTCTTAGATTATTAGTGATTGTACTTTAAGATAAAAGACTAGTAACCTCAATATTAAAAAAAAAAAAAATCCAATACACTTAAAAAGTAGAAACCCAATGAATCCCTAATAATAAAATTAATTTATTAAATCTAATCCAGTATCTTAATATATACAGCTTAGTACACAAAATATATATCCTAAGATCTAAAATGTACCAAAAAAATAATAAAGGCAACAACAGTTTCGTCAAGTTTAACAGGAAAAAAAAATCGTTTTAGGGATGTTCAAAAGAAATTTGAATTTCACTAGGCACTTCGCAAATTTTAGAAACATTTGAAAGGTCTATTTTTAAAATAAATTGAGTGGGCGTGCAAGTACCTAGTTATAGATAACCAATTGGTTTGTCAAATTTTAGAAACATCAGCATTTTGGTGCGGTTTCTACGACCTTGAAAGAGAAAATTTTCACTTTTGCACACTTTTAAAAGTCCCATATGCAATTTCCCTCTTTTTGATTGCATGGTATTTGAACATTTGCAATCAATCAACGATGTTTCACAGCCAGAAATCAAGTTAAAAATATTGTTTTTTTTACCAATTCAATGATTTTTTCAAAAAAATCCCAAAATCCCCGATATTTCCAGAATGGTCAAGTTCACTGAATTTTCCCTGTTTGTGGACATCCTGATTCAAAACAATTTTTAGGAATTGAACAAGTATCTTATCTCTCAACTACAAGATAGATAAAAATAAGTAGTTTTAATAACCATATTTTAAAACTAATGATTTTGCTTATTTAATATAAAAAGTATTTATAAAAAGTAAGAACCCTGATGATTTCAATCAAAATAATTAGGCATAATTGAGAAAGATATCTTACTATCTACGATGCTTTGGACTATGAGACCTAGAGCGGCTGTAATGCTTATATCTGTGTCCAGCGCTGCCTCCGCCACCTCCTCTGGAATGACTTCTATAAAAGAAAAACACAAGTTAGTATTTCTTAAGCCAAATGCAAAAATTTTAAAACGGTTGAATAAATTAGTTTTTTTATTTATTTTAATCTGAAGTATTATATCTAATTTAGTTTAATCTGCAGGAGTTATCTCAGTGATTGGTAAATTTGCATTAGTTAAAAAAAAATATTTTTATAAATAGTTCAGTTATAGCATTTATTCTAAGTGTTTTTTGAAAGGCAATCCGTCTTTTTTAAAAAAAGCAATTTTAGTTTTCTTGCTAGTCTACGACAAAATCTTTGCCTTTTTGGCTCAATCCAACAATCTTAAAGAAATATACATTCTTATCCTGTTTAACTCGCTAACAAAAAACATTCCTTTTATTTGAGAAGTAATATGCGAAAACAGGATTGTCCGCATATTATGCAGCATCTTGAGAAGTTTGGAGATAGCGATTACTCTGTCTTTCTTAATAGTTATGTTTGATTATCCTATATGCACATTTTGGAAAAAAAATTACACTATGTTTCACAATTTTCAAACTTTTTATTTCTCTGTAAGATTTTAAATTCATGTGCAAGATTCCCCAAGATTTTACATTCATAAAAAAATGGGATAATGCTGTAGTTTTACTAAAATAATCCTCTGTTCCTTTTCATTTCTAGAATTAACTTCATTAATTGCATTCTAAAATGTTTTCTTTAACTCACTTAAGCTAATACAAAACATTAAATTTTTTTTGATTGCAACTTGCGGAATAGTGAAGGATTTATTAAATGACCACAAAGTCATTAAAGAACACAGATCAAAAGAAAATACCGTATTAATAAAATCTTACTCTTAAGCCCCGTTTACACATACTTAAAAAGCTGGGGGAAACCCGGCAATTTTCCGAAATCTTCCCTACTTGGAGAAAAATGCGGGTACGAACTCGTTCCTGCTCTCGACTAGGTGTAAAATCTAAAACCCGGTTCATTCCCATGATCCTTTGCGAGCCCACACCGCGAGATTTCAATAATGGCGGCTGTATTCAGTGTTTAGATAACTGTACATGTATAAACTGATATGTAAAACTTTCAGAAATATTGTAGTTTTAAAAATCAATCGGAAAGTACTCGGGCGAAAGCTATTAAAATACGATAAATGAGATTGCTTTATAAAAGCAATGTGGGGAAGTGCCTAAAAATATTTTTCCCCCCAATAAATTGTTTGTTGCACACCAGTGTGAGTTTCGAATTCAAATACTATAATAAAACAAGATATTTCTTAAATATAGGGGGATTTTTTAAAAGCAACGCGGATTCCCGAAATTTAGTAGGATTGCTTTTTAAAAACAATGGGGATAAGGTAGTGCGTAAGGTTCTTTTCCGTAAATTGTTTGTTGCACACTTTGCATGTATAGGTTCTTTTTTTCCAGTGTGAATTTCTAATTCAAACACTTAAAACAAGATATTTAAGAATTTAGGAGATTGCTTTTTAAAAAATAATGTGGAAAAGGTTGTGCCTAAAAATGTTCTACTTTTAAGTAAATTATTCGTTGCACACATTGCATGTATGAGGTGAAGCAGTGCGTATGAAAGCATTGTTTCCAATGTGCTTTCTAATTGCACGAAATAAAAACATTTATTCCAATAAGTTTTCAAATTTTTCAAAATGAAAGTTTATTTTTATTTGCGATACGTTCCCTATTTTTTTTTTAATGAAAACGTTATATTAAATAATTATTTATATTTTTCAGATTATATGCGAGTTAATTTTATTTATTATTAATATATAAATTAAACAAAGTAAATTTCCCTCACACTCAATAAATACAAATAAAAAAAAAGCTTGAACTAAAAAGTTGTGTGATCAGTGGAGAAGGAATTTGCAATTTTCAGGGGCGTTTGAAATTTTTTTTCAAGTAAAAGATGCAATTTTTTTTTAGTTAAAATAGTATGGAGTTAATACATCAAAAAATAAATTAACGTGTATTCTTTTTTGTTGAACACCTTTAGAACAATAAGTAATCGCGAAAATGTATTGTAAGCTGAAATATGAATTTATAAATGTACTGATTTTTAGATTAGTGGTTGTTTGAAGGAATTTATTTAAATTTAACTTTCGTTAAGATAATATAATTTTCTAAATAGGAAATTTCATTTACAAAATCTGTTTAGAAAATAAAGTATCAATCTGATGGTTTCATATTTAAGAAAATAATCACTCTGAAACAAAATCTCATTTAATAATTTTTTTACCAAACAAATTGACTATTGTTTTTCCTCTTTAATCTTTTTAAAAAATAGTCGAAATTAAAAAAATGCTAATCTTTTTACTCAAATAAGTTCAAAAATTATTCATCTACCAAATACTATACGAGACGATTGATTTAGGAAATGTATTTTAGAAAAAAAGGGCATAAAATAGTAAAATGTTTTCGGCGGAAAACAGACGCAATCTGTTTGCCGCTCTTTAGGAGTGACGTAACATCCTAAATACCGGCAAATTATCAAGGGACATGTAAACGGGTGAAAAGTTTTCCCCTATTACCCGGGTAAATACCGGTTCGTTTTGTTGGAAGTGTAAACGGGGCTTTAGAAGCTCAAGGAAGAAATAAAGTGTTCAATGAAAATGTACAAAAACAAAATTTTAGACAAATAGCTTGTAAAAGGCATTCACACACATATTATTATGCTACAACAAATTCATTCGCCTAAAAAAAAAACACTCGCCATACAAATTTAGTTAAGCATTTATAAGATGTTATGTATCAGTAAAGAATTTACTGTATTGTTTTACCAACAGACAAAAGGGAATAAAATATTGTTCTGAATAGAATATCACAATCTCATATGATAGATAGGGATGTGACAAATAGTGATTTGACCGAATAAACGATTGATTTTCAGGCTGAATACTGAATATACGTTAACAAGCATCTGATATACAGGTTTAGAACGCACAATTACCAATATATACATGTAGTATAGTATTCAATATAGATTAGTAATACTTAATAATACATATTAAATCTGTGGTTAATTAAAATTTAACTCTTATCCATAGAGCCTTTTTCTGTAAAAAATCTCTCTATACACAAGCAAACAATTTTTCAACTACCCCCCAACCCCAAATCCTGTTTTTATGCCTTCCATCCAACAGCTATTCGGCTAATGTTTACCCGAATACCAAATACTCGTGCCATCTCTAATATTAGGCAACATTCAAAAGGACAATTAGGTACATTTATGAATTCAAATTAATATCTCTTTGTAACGAGAAAAGGTTGGGAATGAAGATAAGATATGAAGTATAAACATAATAAATTAAACCTATGTAGCACAATTATCTGAAATAGTAAAAGTATGCAAAATATAAGATTATTCCAAATTTCTTTACTATCTGTAGAAATGTATTTGAAATCAGAAATATATATATTTTAACTTGAGATTGTCTTACGACTGAAAACATACACCAGCTCCATAGCTTTCAACAAAGCTATAATTTTTTTAAGCTTTTTTAAAAAATAGCTTATAAGGGCTTCAATTCAACATAGACGACACTACACTAGACAGATATGACCGATGTTTCAGAAATACTATTAATTACACTAACCTTTGACCTTCATGTTCAACTTCTTCTGCATTTTCATTTGTTTTACTATACATAAGAAAAATTTTGGTCTTCAACATTTATCTCATTAGTCATAATGCATGTTCATAAATACAGGAGTTCAAAAACAAATTTGCAGCCATGCAAAGTAGTTTTACAATAAAAGTAGTGAAAATATTCTTGGCACATCACATAACATTGCACATTTAAATTTCTGGATATTTGATTAAAGAAGGAAATTTTTTTTGAAGACCAAGATTGTAGTCTAAATTTTAAATTTAATTAGTACAAATTATATGAATAAAATTTAAAACTTGTTTAAATTAAAAAAAAATAGTTATTGAAATACATAAAGGTTGCAGCCATGAAACATGCGTTGGCAAGTATTAAAGGCATTTTTGCATTATATATTACTAAACAAATGCTTTTTCTTTTCAATCTTTATAATAATTAAAAAAATATACTAGTCTTAAAATATATATATATTGTTATGCAACTTTATATTTTAAAAACCTTTTATTAAATGTTGATTGTATGAAATTAAACTGCATACTGACCTGGAACGCGAATATGATCTACGCCTGTGGAAGGAACGAGATCTGGATCGGCTACGGCTTCTACTGCGGCCTCTTTCTTCAGCCTGACGAGGCGAGCCTTCCGCTGAAGGTGTCTTTTCTTCGAGGGACTGCCGGTCGGAACCATTTCCGACAGC
Source organism: Troglohyphantes excavatus (assembly GCA_963932185.1). Taxonomy (NCBI): domain Eukaryota; kingdom Metazoa; phylum Arthropoda; class Arachnida; order Araneae; family Linyphiidae; genus Troglohyphantes; species Troglohyphantes excavatus. Next base: position 51,522,820 of record OZ010675.1, read on the forward strand.
ATCCGGACTATTCTGAAAGGATGCAATGTTAACAAATAAGAAAACAATCAAGATTGGATACATTGTTTAAGGTAAATTCCTAGTTAGCTACTTTTTGCGATTATGAAAATTGGCAGTATTCACAAAGTTAACATGTTTTGACGACAAAAAACTTTGTTGCCAATTAGAAATCTTCCATTTCTCCCAAAAACTTGAAAAAATACAAACTTTGTAGCAATTGCTGTCAAATATCACATTTGGCAAATTTAACGTAAATTAATTAAAATGATACAACAAACTGTTTAAATTTTTTTTCCGGTAAATTCCTAGTGTACGGTACCCCTTGGCACAATTCTGAAAATTGCGGCCAATACCATAACTTTGGTACAGATGTAGTATAGGGCCATTCCACGGATTTTGAAACCAAGGAGGATTTTTTTTTTTTCACATAATCATGATTATGGCACATATTTTTTTTGAAAAACATGATCTTTCTTATAGTGAACTTCATTTTTGTTAAAATAAATTAGATCTCATCAGAAATTGCATATTTTAAGACATATGCCAAGAATTGTAAATGGCCTGTATTATAATGCATATTTCTTTAAGGCTTCTACAATTCCTTCACTTTTAATATAGGTACCAAACGTACTCTAATTTTCAATTACTAATATGTTTTTAGTAATAATGTATAAAACAATAATCTTTATTTTTGTAATCTTTGAGCAATTATAGCTTATCAAGTTTTTGGGGAGTCAACACACATGACCATTAATAGATGTTTTTAGTTTCTTATATCATTAAAGTTATAGAAAAATTCTTAAACGTTATTTACAAAATGCAATTATACTATTTGACAAAATTACATTCAAATTTTTTAAAAATATTATATTTAAATTATAATTTTCAATGGTCAGGTATGTGACATTGTGATTAGGCATGACTTCAAGCAGTCATGTATGTGACATGAAATTGCAAAGCGTAAAAATAAAACTGTTCCAAGCTGCCGCCTTTCAATCTGATATAAAACAAAGCAATACTGTTGTATTGCAAGTAGACTTTGCTATGAGTTATTCAGTGTTCACTCTAGGTGTTTTTTGAAGGGCGGTCCGCCCTGCCCGCCCTTTTTTCATCTCTATAGCGCCCTCATGCCCCTTTTTTCAAAAATGCTGCCCCTCTTGCCCTCTTCAGTGAAGCACAAGCGTCCTTGCTTCCCTAGCCGTGTTTAAAAAAAGGCATTGATTAAAAAAATGTGTGTAAATTGGAATTAAGTGAATTATGACAATAATAAAACAAACTCCGTTTAACTAAGCCTGTTGTATAATCGCGATGATTCCGCGGTTATTTCGAGCACGGGGCATTCAACAAATCCTATTGGTTGCCTGTACCCGCATATGAAAGGGTATGTTTATTTTTAACGTGAAGAAGGTTTGGTTACAATATTAGGCCTGTTATTACCAAATTTTAGATTTAAGTAGCCTTTTCATCAGTTTTGTAAGGGGTCTGATTAGGGTTACTTACAGATTTGGTTTTTAGCGAAAACATTAATTTTTAAGTGTCAAATTTTGGATTTTAAGTAGTATCTTCTTCATAAAGAGACATCAATTTTGTACGGGTCTTTTCTTTTAAATAAGCCCCGAATCGTCACCAATATATTCAGCTCGTGCGCAATATCAATCAACAAATCTTAACTTTTTTTTTTGGGTCACGGGTCCGATATATCAACGGATGGCCACGCCCATCTCAAACTTTCTTTTTTAAAGTGCCCTTTTAAAAACAAGAAGTGCATTTTCAAAAACGGGGTGCCCTGTTACAGCCAACAGCGCCCTGCCCTTTTTAATTTCTAGAGTGAACACCGAGTTATTCATGTGAGTGGCAAAGCGAAATACAGTCTGCACTGTGGAGCAGGGAAAATGTAACTTGTGCCTGCTTTCATTTTAAAACTTCTTGAAATTATTAAATTTCAGGCAACTACACCAGAATTGATCAATTGGAGTGATAGCCCGTCTAGCGAGTTTAAAAACAAATTTATTTGTTACTTTTTTTTTTATCTTATCCAAAATACTAAAACGTTTTTCTGGTTTTGAATGGAAATATTCAGCAACTTCCCATGGAAAAGGAGTTATTGATGGTATAGGTGGTGCCGCTAAGTCCCGAGTATATGCAGAAGTGAAGGCAAGAAAAGCTATAATACAGAATGCAATTGACTTTACAACAGTTGCCGCAAAAGTAGTACCAAACTTTACTGTCATTTCTACATTGCAGAATGACATAGATAAAACCCAGATTGATTGGAATTTAGCTAAGGAGGTTACCGGAATTAAAAAAGCACATAACGTTAAATGTTATGACAAGCACATTTGTTTGTTTACCAGCCAGCAAAATTTGGATACTCCTATACAAGAGTTATGCTATTGTGAAAATATAGAACAATGTTCCAAAAGTACCCAAGCACATGCAGAAGATCACATTTCATCTGTAAATATTTCACTTGGCATGTTTGTACTAGTTGAAGTGTTTGGAAAAAGGTCATGGAAGCCTAATGTTGCACAAGTATCTGCTTTAGATAAAAAGGATATTAATAGTTTTCGCTTGACATTTGTCGTCAAATATTGGGAGAATTTAACAGAAATTTTAAATAATGGAGAATAACCAACATAGAGATTAGAATCTTTGTTTAATGAGCAGAGAACATATCACATTAAATATTTTTTCAACGATTATGATTGGTTGGTTATATGCTTGAGCAAAATAATAATAGTCTGGCATTGTTTTTTTTATCAACTTATTCAATTAACAAGCATTGTTAAAATCACAAAAACTGTGCATACTAGAATAAAATTCTTAATAGTTTCAGCAATTTCAAAGGAAATCCTTATATTTATCAAAGGTAGAGAATAAAATAATAAACTTGGACGATTTTGGATAACATAAACCAAGTTGTATCAAGTTTGATAAATTGAAATATCATTGACGTTTGACCAAGTTCCAAGGTCAAAATCAAGATGTTCCATAGGGAAGACCATTATTAACTTATACAATGACGATTTTTGAAATTTTTTAATACAAATTACTTTTTTACGTATTTTATAACCTTTATAACAGTGATTGTCACATTTTTACGAACATGAAATTACAATAAATATAATAAAATAAGCGCGCATCTACAGAAAACACTAGTAATTTTGTCATTGTTTAAAGCGTTCTCAATGTTGTAAGAGTACTAAAGAATGAAAATACAATTCTTACCTCACGATCACTCATTTTGTAAGGAAATCGTATACCACTTTTGTACGTTGTAAAAATAAGACAAGAAAATAAATAAAAAACTCAGCGTACACCGGCAAGCTTTGATAATTTGGTTACAGAACACGAGATGCAATATGGCTGCCTTAGACTGTATTCCAAACAACAGGACCGCACCAGTGAACCGCACTCCCGCCAATTGGATATTTATATTCAGATACATTCTATTATACAAATTAAACTTTTAGCTGCAATGAAATAAATTGTAAAATATGTTTACAAATTTTTAAAACAAATTTGTTATGTAATTCAATTAAATAATCCTTTTAAAGATTTTTTTTTAACATATGATAAATTAGTTGCCAAATAGAGAAGTTTAATTTGTTTCTAAATTGTCGTTTGGTTTAAATTGGTTCGTTTGGTTTAGATTGGTTCGTTTGGTTTGGTTAATCAACGTGCACTAGAGCTACATAGTGGGCTATTGGCGACGGTTCGGGGTCTATCTCAAAGGAAAGACCCGGGAACACACATTCATATATGCATCTCTCTATTTTAGAACCATGGTCATATGACGAGGAAACATCTGAACTGGCACCCAACGCTTTCAATAGACATCGGGACTTTGGACTCCGATCAGATTTATCGTGCACCAGTACCGTATACACGCCGTTAATTTTTTGTGGATGTTTTGGACGACTTTTCTAGTATTTTGTAGCGAAGTTGGCAACCCACCGATCACAAGATCGCTACTTTTTTACTTTTCTTTATCAAGTCCACGCCTAGGATCGAACCAGGAATCCTCGGATTCCCAGCTGACGCCTTTAACCACTCGACCTCGTTTGGTTTAGAAATAAGGTTTGTTATGTTGGCAAGTTGAAATATTGTTTATTCCTAAAGGAAGACCCGGGAACAATACCCTTTAATTTTAAAGCATGTTCAAATGACGAATTCAACACTTGTGATTTGATTTGTCGGGTCAAATACTGAGCTGGCATCCAACGCAACTTCAATATATTTCAGGGCATTGAACCATAATCACATTAAAAGTGCACCAGTCTTTACACAGTGGAAATTCATTAGTCGCGAAACGAACGAATTTGACGATCCACCTATGCCTGCTTCAAGTTGAAGATTACTGACAATATGATGTGGATGAATCGCATTATCGGATTATTTTCTTACATTGCTTTTGTGAACAATTGCAATAATACACCAGTCAGACATATACAAATATTGGTGACCAACAACAAGTTTAAAGGCCCAACAAAGGTTGGTCCAGACTATTATCTCTTAACTACTCCCTAATGAATATCTCACTTGCATATAAAATCCATTACTCCTGTAGAATTAAAAATATTCACTGGCAAAAGTTGTTAAATTTATCTATTCCTGTTACTATATAGTTATTTTCCCCTTCAGAAATTAAAAAGTGGTTTGTTGAATTTAAACTCATGATCCCTCATTATATCACTCATATTAAAATCCAAACCTTCGAGATACTTCGCTGTTTAAGATAGTTAAACAGTAGAATTGAATCTAAAAAAAAAAAAAACATTTTTTTCCCCAAATTATACATAATCAAATTTCTTAATTTATCTTCATAATCTATGCCCGAAAAACCGTGAACCGTTTTATAGACCTGTTGCTGAACTTTCTGTAACAAATCGATGTCTTTTTTAAGACATGGTAACCAAAACTGTTCAGCATACTCAAAGACGAGGCCATAACAAATGTCTACAATGGCAAATATTATATCTTCAGATTTTGATTAAACACTTTTCCTGATATCCCCAACATTCTATCAACTTTTTTGCTAGCTACTGTACATTAACGGACCATTTTAAAATCATCAGCTACAACTACCGGATCACCTATGACTATATTATAATTTGGATTATTGCCCCCTGTTAAACATTAAGCAGCCTTTCTATTTTTGTAACCCATGTGCAAAACCTGATATTTATTAATATTAAAAGACATACTTATTTAGCAGTCCAATCCGTTTTGTTAAATCACCTTGAAATTGTTCTGCGTGTTCGTTAGAATCCACAGTCCCCATAATTTATAAGTTATATCTACAAAGATACTAACCTTGATCCTAATATCATCAATAAATATTATAAATAAAAGTGGAACTGAGATATAACCTTGTGGGAACTCCACTTTTAACTTCAGGTCACTTAGAGTATACCTTTAGTATTTGTACACGCTGACTCCTACCAATTAACTAGTTTTTTATCCAGTGTAAAATTTCACAAAAAATCCCTAACCTTTCTAATTTGAACAACAATGTCTCGTGAGGAACTTCATGAAAGGCCATCTGGAAATCAATATACACTACATCTACATTGTTCTTTGTTCTAATTTTTTAATTACCCTACCGTAGAATTTTAAAAGATTCGTTGTGCCAAGATCTTTTTTCCTAAATCCTTACTGATTTATCTGAGAGCAATCTCTCCTACTCCAAAAATGATATAATGCGATTTTTTATTACTGTTTTAAAAATTTTACATAAGATAGATGTTAAACTAACCAGGCTATAATTACCTGGTTCACATTTTGCCCTTTTTTCATAAAGCGGAGTGCCATGTGTTAACTTCCAGTCTTTTGTTACAGAACCCGAATTATACGTCGATTTGAAAATAGTTAGTGCAATATCTTCCAGTTCTTCAGCACATTCCACTAGTACTTTTGAATAAATTTTATCTGGTCATGGCGCTTTAAAAGGTTTAATACTTCTTAAATGATAAATTATATTTTCTCTGTTAAAATTGCCTTGCTTAATAACATGACGCATATTACCCTCTATTGGCATGTGATCAGTTTTAAAATCTTTATAAAAAATTGCCCATGAAAAATTCATTTAAAATATTCGCCATTCTTTCATCATATTGAATTAAATTGTCTTTATTATCTGCGAACGGATGCCCAGAAGAGTATTTGGTTTATGATTATTAATATTGTTCCCACTGGTGTAAGCAAAAAAATTCTTTAGATTATAGTTGTTATCCCTATACTCGGGGACAACATAAGTTGAGCCAAATCAATTGAATATTTATACATATCATAGCTACCAATTCAGGTTCAACTTAGGTTGTCACCGTGTCTAGCAAGATTTTCCTCCAATGCCAATTTAGGTTTTTTACTGACATTCTTAAACTCCCTTCTAGCTGTTTTACACGCATTACAATCAATGTTCCTACCTGTTTCTTTAAATATGTTACATGTTCCATGTTTTAACTTAAGAGTATCTTAATATCTACACTGCACACTAACTAAAAAGTTGACATATACTTGATCTCTTTCAATAGCAAATTTGTCACCAATGCGTATAAAATCTTAAAATAAGGCAAAAAAAACGTACCAGGCGTGGATGGGGCCCGCAGTTGCAGATGGAAGAATTTTCGTGTCTTCATTCTGTTGGCAAAGTTTTTGTTGACGACAAATTCCTATTTCATTATAAACTTCTAAAACGACGTTCCACATAAAACTCTTCTGGTCGTGATCCAGTATAGACATCTTTATATATATTTCTCTTACGCGGTGATTGAAAAACGCTGTTTTTCTGTAACCTGAGTGGCAACGGTTAGTTTATTTACGAAATTCTGTTGTGCCCGTATTTTTATTTTGCCATTTTGACGATTAACCTCTTCAATTCATTAGTAAATAATTATTTTGTTGATGTCAGCTTAATCTTTATATATATTTCTCTTACGCGGTGATTGAAAAACGCTGTTTTTCTGTAACCTGAGTGGCAACGGTTAGTTTATTTACGAAATTCTGTTGTGCCCGTATTTTTATTTTGCCATTATGTAAGCCATTTTGACGATTAACCTCTTCAATTCATTAGTAAATAATTATTTTGTTGATGTCAGCTTAAATTAGGAAGAATATAAACCCTATTACATTAAAAATAGAAGTTTTGAAAAACACTTATATAAATTTTACATGAGCGGAACATTGACGTGGCGCCATCTGTTGGCAGTTTTGAAAACTAGATTTCTATGACCTACATTTTTATGACGTATAACTTAGTTACATATACACTTCTGGTAGGCAAGAGTATGGTAAGCTTAACGTCAATTATGCCAAAACAAACTACCAAATAATGTTAAAAATTAAACTAAAACGCAGGAAAGGTGTGAAAATAACGTGGAAAATAATAAATAATGGTAGAAATAAAATAATAAATAATGGCTTGCCAGTGGTTCCATTGTTTTCTTTTGTAGTTTAAAAGAAATTAAATTAAATGATTTTATATTGATTTACATAGCGAAAAAATGTATTGATGCCAAGATGAATTATAATTTAAATTTAGTTTCAACGTTTAAAGTTTTTGGTAATATAATTAAAAAAAGTATTGTTACTAGGACACATTGTTATTGTGTCCTACCTTTTAGCGAGCGAAGCGAGAAGTGGTTTGCGGAGCAAACCTAAGAGGATTGCGCAGCAATCCTCCGGGGGTTGGCGGAGCGTTAGCGGAGCAGGGGGCGGAGCCTCCTAGTATATGATATTTTGCTAAAAAAATTACTTGTATTATAAAAATAAAAATCCACTATTTGATTAGTTTTGTATTTGTCTAAGTATTGTTACGTAAATAATAAGGTAGTTTGTTATTTAACTAAGGTCAGTTTTTAATAATTTTTGGATTGATTTTAAACAAAAAGGCACTACATTTTAATCACTAAATGAAAAGAATTTTTCAACATAAAGTAATAACGAGAAAATAACACAGTAAAACAATTATTTTAATTAAGTATTTTTAATTTCATGTTTAACGTACAATCTAAAACTCTTTTTAAGTCTATTACGGTTTTACTTTGACAAATATCTTCAATCTGGTCTCTTAATCGATACTAAATCTATGAGGCTTAAACTTCTCCATTCAGGAAATGAGAAATAAATAATTCCTGATACTCTCCCTACACGTTTCAAATAAACTAATTCTCTGACAGATTTTCAACGAATGGGATAGTCGTGATTTTATTGCTTTTAGCAAGAGAAGCAGCTTCAGATTAATCTCTCCATTTTATGTAGCTCCTAGTGCCTTCCATATAAAATAATATTTATTAAATTAAACTTTACACATTTAAATTTTTGTAAAAAAAATCATCCCATTTAGCATACTTTTTTTTATGGATACACATTTAAAAAATATTGCACAACATTTTACTGCCCTTTACAAGAAGTATATATATATATATATATATATATATATATATATATATATATATATATATATATATATATATATTGAAGTAAAAAAAGTAAGTAGTAAGTAAAAGTAAGTAAGTAAAAGTAAAAACTACTTAAAAAAACTAAAGATGTATAGTTTGAAAAATTTCAAAAGTTTATATTAAATGAGTGCATTAGAAATAATAATAATTTTATTTTATAAATATTGTATGTTAATGCGTCATGTGTGTAAGATTGAGTTTGCAATGTTGAAATCTAGTACGATGATTTATATCTAAATCATTTTAAATAGCCTTTCATTACAAAACAAAAATCGTTTTCGTCTAAATGTCACTAAGAAAAAGATAAACATATTTTTCCAACAAGTTTCGAAAGTTTGTATATCTACTCAATAACACAGAACTGAAGGTCAAAGGGGAAAAATAAAATATTAATGAAATATCGTAACCACTACTTTGACTAATTTTTATTATGATGAAAAAATTCATTTACTCTCTCTTTTTTTGTAAGAAAAACTTGCATTCAATTAATTTTGCTTGAACGGAAAGGAGAAAATGAGAGTAAGTAGTGTAAAAAGGCCGGTTCTGAGCCGAGGTGCTGTGTGGATTTTGGTGGATTTTGGCGGTGCTCTGTGGATTTTTGGCGGTGCTCTGTGGATTTTGGCGGTGCTCTGTGGATTTTGGTGGATTTCTGTGGATTTTGGTGGATTTTGGTGGATTTCGGTGGATTTGTGAGGATCTGAGTGATGCTGCTGTGGATTTTGGTGGATTTTGGTGGATTTCTGTGGATTTTGGTGGTGCTCTGTGGATTTTGGTGGTGCTCTGTGGATTTTGGTGGATCTTGGTATCAAGCCGTGGATCTGCGAGGATCTGTGAGAGGAGTAATGAGGAGTACGAGGAGTAATGGGAGTAATTGAGGATCTGACGGAGTACCGGGCTCTAAGCTGTGGTGCTGCGAGGATCTTGTTGGATCAGGGCGGATCTCGTCTGTCAAGCCGAGGGGGCGTGGCCTAATGGAGATGACCTCACGAAGAACCAATCAGGTGTCAGTAAGTGACGTCACACGCAGGGGGCGTCGTCGGGGAACAGGTGTCGACGCAGAGTCGCCCATGGGCAAGTCGCCGATGGGCATGTCACACCGTGTCTCAACGTGTTTGTACAGGAATGGACCAATCAGAGTCTTGTTTGAAGATGTCCTCATTAAGAACCAATCAGGTGTCAGTAAGTGATGTCTATGGAGTGTCATGTAACATGAAAGTTGCTTTTTTGTTATTTTGCGTTTTTATTTGGGTATTGGTGGAAATTTGCGACGCACTGCATCTACGCATTTTTAATTATAAGCTGTGGGTTGTGACATATGTTAGGAATAGTTGGTTTTTGAAAATAATATTAGCTGTATATACAACTTCAATTTGGCGAAAGTAAATAAAATATGACAGAATTAGACTAATATTAGTTTTTAATATTTTATTTTAATATTTATTTATATTTTTTGATATTTCTTTATATTTTGATATTTATTTGTATTTAATTTTTTTTTTTTACATTTATTCTTTTTATTATTTATTTATATTTTTAATATTTATTTATATTTTTATTATTTATTTATATTTTTATTATTTATTTATATTTTTATTATTTATTTATATTTTTATTATTTATTTATATTTTTATTATTTATTTATATTTTTATTATTTATTTATATTTCAACTTTTATATTTTATTATTCATTTATATTTTATTACTCATTTATAGTTCATATATATTTTAATATTTATTTATATTTTATATACGTATACATCTGTGCCAAAAAAATTAACTCAGTGAGAGCAATTACGCCCCACTAGAGCTGCACAATGAACTTATGTTAAAGGGAAAGACACTAGTGTATATATTTTAACTATGGTTAGTACAAAAGAAAAGAATTTTGCAAGAATGGTTTTAGAAAAATATCTTTTATGTGACCAACTCCACCATACAATTTCGCCATATAACTCTATGAGGAATCATACTATGGGATTAAATAACATACCATTGCGTACAAGAAGGTGGACCAGATTAATTAGTAAAGCTTTTAGACATGTGTACCAAGGGTATAAAAAATGACAGTCTGGGGTTCTATGAAAATAATGTTTATAACAATATACGTTTAAATTACAATGTATTTCACGGAAATCAGTCTCAATGGATGAAAAATAAGTAATTAATATGAAAGCTGATACTTTGAAAAAGAACTTTGGGGACCAAGAACCTTGTGTTACGGTTAATTAAACTTTTTTATAAAAGTTATGTGTTCTTTAAATGTTTTTCACATCATACGTAAAATTATTAGTGTAAGAGGGAAAATATCATATCGTTATGACTAGAAGGAGGGATCTCACCTTGATCACAATTGGATACATTAGAATTACTTACTGTGTAGGAATATGATGTAAAAGTTACTCTATCGCACTGGTTGTGGTGCTGGGCTTGATAAGAGCATATTAGGGGTTGGTATGTAAGATAATGAATTTATTACTTGTTATAATACGTGTTAAAAAAGGGGATTTGTCTTAGATGTAGTTGTTTTAGGGGTGTTTTGTAGTTGGCTGTGTGATTGAACGCGCAGTGCAGCTACACAAAGGGAGTTATTTTAACAAGATAAAAAGGTAAAGTTACTTTTTTATCGTGTCAATGGTAGGTTTTAAGGGTGATTGGAGTCTTTGCAGTTGATTGGTGGAACATTTTTTTATATGTTATTACAAATTAAAAAAATTTACAAGTACACATTTTTTTTCTTATGTCATAAAATTATACTATAATAAAACGCATGGGTATCCACCCATGAATAAACCCCAGAAATAAAGTAGCACTATACAAGGGGAATTATTAGGGCGGGTTGGTTAAATTTTCAAAGACTAAGGGGCAACAAGTTCCCATATGAGTACAGTTGAGGGTGATTGTATAGAATTTGGCGACATCAAGTATCCACAAGGGGACAATTTGAGAGGTGTATTCATAAAATTGGCGACATAAAGTACCCATAGGGAGACGTTTGTAGGCGTACACATAAAATTGGGGTGAAAGCGGGGTGTGTAGTTGTACATTAGACAAGAATAAATGAAAAAGTTTAAGTTTGAAATAAATTATAAAAAGAATAAATGTTAAAAAAAAAAGTTAAAATACAATTTAAAAAGCAAAATGTAAAAAAAAAAAAAAAAAAAAAGTTTAAAAAGAAAAATGTAAAAATAAAAAAAAGTTTAAGTGTGAATTAAAAACTAAAAGGTTAAGTAAGAAAAAAAAATAACTAAAAGTGAAAAAAAAAATTTTAAAAGTGAAAAAAAATATATATATATTTATATAAAAAATATTTGAAAAAAGTTTAAGTGTGAAATAAATTATAAAACTAATAAATGTAAAATAAAAAGTTTACGTGTGAAATAGATTATAAAAAGTATAAATGTAAAAAAAAAAAAAAAAAAGTTTAAGTGAAAAATATAATGTAAAGATAAAAAAGTTAAAAAACAGTAACTGTAAAATAAAAAAAAAGTTTGTATAAAATGAACTTTTAAAAGAAAAATGAAAAAAAAAAGTAAAAACAATATATATAAAAAAAGTTTTAAGTGTAAAAATAAAATTAAAAAAAAAAAATTAAAAAAAAAAAAAAAAAGACAAATGTAAAAAAGAAAAACGTAAAAAAAAAAAGTTTAAAATGTAAAAATAAAAAAAAGTTTAGTGTGAAATAAAAATTATAAAGTTAAGTAAGAAAAAAAAAAATTACTAAAAGTGAAAAAAAAAAAAAAATTGTATAAAATAAAAAAATTTTAAGAAAAATTAAAAATAAAAAAAAAGTAAAAAACAATAAATAAAAAAGTTTCAGTGTAAAAATACAATTTAAAAAGAAAATGTAAAAAATGAAAAATTTACAAACGAAAAATATGAAAAAAAAAAAAGAAACGTTAAAAGAAAATTGCTAAATGTAAAAAAGAAATGTGTTAAATGTAAAAGATTAACCATCATAAGTTTTTTACCCGAATCGACCCAAAGCCATATGGTGTTACGGAACGTACTAGCCCCATATAGGCACAGATGCCCGTGGTGAGTTCTGTGAATGGTCTACCCACTAATCAAACGACAAGTACCACAATTACATTAAATAATTAGCAACAAAAAAAGCAGGAAATACTACTATAGATATAAAAAATATTAACAAAGTATCGAAAATAGAACCAAAGGTAACTAATAAATCTGTATAGAATGAGTGTCTATAAATGTATAAGAGAAACCAATGTATATATTTCTACTAAAATGTTGACACATATACTAAATTTTTAACAAATTAAGTCAAATATTTGCGAAATAGAGAAAATAATACATACTTTTTAAAATTGTATCAAATAGTCTATGAATAGATAAAAAAAAATATCATGACATGTATTAAAAAAAAAATTAAAATAATGGACTTACGTGTAACACATTAAGTTAAGAAATTTATACTTATCAAAGAAAGTAACGTAAGTCATATAAAAAAAAAAAACCTATAGTTAAGTACAATTGTTAATTGAATATGCTACAAAATATTGTCAAATTACACCATTTTTAGTGATAGGACAAGCAAACTTGTTAAAATGTCATATAATTATCAAAAATATTATACAAAGTACGAATTTAAAAAAAAAAAGTAAATGCAAAAAGAAAAAAAAGTTTAAGTGTAAAATAAAATGTAAAAAGAAAAAAAAAAGTCTAATAAAAAAAAGTTTAATAAAAAAAAAGTTAAAAAAGAAAAAAAGTTAAAAAGAAAAAGTCTAAGTGTAAAATATAATTTAAAAAGAAAAAAGTTTAATAAAAATTACATGTAAAAAGAAAAAAGTAAAAAAAAAAAAAAAAAAAAAAAAAGTTAAAAAAGAAAAAAAAAAGTTAAAAAAGAAATAAAAAGTTAAAAAAGAAAAAAAGTTAAAAAAGAAAAAAAGTTAAAAAAGAAAAAAAAAAGTTTAAAAAGAAAAAAAAAAGTTTAAAAAGAAAAAAAAAGTTTAAAAAGAAAAAAAAAATTAAAAAAGAAAAAAAAATTAAAAAAGAAAAAAAAATTAAAAAAAAGAAAAAAAAATTTAAAAAAAAAAAGTTAAAAAAGAAAAAAAAAAAAAGAAAAAAAAAGTTTAAAAAAAAATAGTTAAAGTGTAAAATACAATTTAAAAAAAAAAAATGAAAACATAAAAAATTAAAAAAAAAAATGTAAGTGTAAAATTACATTTTAAAAGAAAATGTGAAAATAGAAAAAAAATAAAAAGAAAATTGCTAAAAGTAAAAAAAAATAAAGGTGTAAAATGTTAAATAAAAAGACCTTAAGTGTAAAAAATAGAAGAAAAAAGTTTAAGTGTAAAATATTACTCATCATAAGCTTTTTACTCGTATCCACCCAAAGTTATATGGCGTTACGGAGCGTACTAGCCCCATATAGGCGCAGATTCCTTGGTGAGTTCTGTGAATGGTCTACCCACTAATCAAACGATAAGTACAATAATTATATTAAAATATTAGCAAAAAAAAAAGCAGAAAATACTAATATAGATATAAAAAATATTATCAAAGTATAGAAAATAGAACCAAGAATAACTAATAAATCTGTATACAATGGGTGTCTATAAATGTATAAGAGAAACCAATGTTTATATCTCTACTAAAATGTTGACACATATACTAAATGTTTAATAAATTAACTCATATATTTGCGAAATAGAAAAAATGGTACATACTTTTTAAAATTGTATCAAATAGTCTATGAATGGATAAAAAAAAATTGTATATATAATTTTTAATTGTATCTATAAATGGATAAAAAAAATCATGACATGTATTAAAATAATGGACTTACGCGTGACAGTTTAAGTTAAAAAATTTATATTTACCAAAGAAATTAACATAAGTTATTATAAAAAACTGTAATTTAGTATAATTGTTAATTGAATATGCTACAAAATATTGCCAAGTTATTCCATGGTAGTGATTTAACAACCAAACACTTTGTCTTTAAAGATTACGATAACGCAGTTTTAGAAACTAACATAGGGGCAAATGTGTATAATTATCATAAAATACTTCACATATTTGTTAAAATGTCATATAATTATCAAATATATTATACAAAGTAAGAAAAATATTACTGAATATGTTAAAATATTACCAATAGTACATGCCCAACAGATCAAAATAACCTTCAGCACTCTACGACACATGAAAACTTACGGAGATTAACAGCAATCTTGCCTCAAAAAATAAAAACAATAGTGTGCTGCTAAGGATTAAATGTCAAGTACACACCCAGTGTAGAAGATGTAGACAAATAATATTGTTGAATTATTAACAAAGTGATTTCATTAATACTAAAATAAGGTCTTTGTTACAATAATATATATATATATGGAAATTAAGTTCTTATTAGTGAAATTTATGTAATATTTTTAGACTGCTTTGTTCAATTTATAATATGTAGGTAGAATTTTTACATAAAAAAACCCCTTTGTGTTTATCAAAAATATTTCACAAATTAAGAAGAAGAATACCTAAGGAAGGTCTTTGCACATGATTATAGTACAAAACCATGTGGATTTACATCAATTTTACCAGGAACAAGGAGGTCAGTATACGGCTGTGGGTCAAATAGTCAATTTTTTAAAACCACATTCAGGCATTTGTGTTAGTAGCCGTATACTGACCTCCTTGTTCCTGGTAAAATTGATGTAAATCCACATGGTTTTGTACTATAATCATGTGCAAAGACCTTCCTTAGGTATTCTTCTTCTTAATTTGTGAAATATTTTTGATAAACACAAAGGGGTTTTTTTATGTAAAAATTCTACCTACATATTATAAATTGAACAAAGCAGTCTAAAAATATTACATAAATTTCACTAATAAGAACTTAATTTCCATATATATATATATTATTGTAACAAAGACCTTATTTTAGTATTAATGAAATCACTTTGTTAATAATTCAACAATATTATTTGTCTACATCTTCTACACTGGGTGTGTACTTGACATTTAATCCTTAGCAGCACACTATTGTTTTTATTTTTTGAGGCAAGATTGCTGTTAATCTCCGTAAGTTTTCATGTGTCGTAGAGTGCTGAAGGTTATTTTGATCTGTTGGGCATGTACTATTGGTAATATTTTAACATATTCAGTAATATTTTTCTTACTTTGTATAATATATTTGATAATTATATGACATTTTAACAAATATGTGAAGTATTTTATGATAATTATACACATTTGCCCCTATGTTAGTTTCTAAAACTGCGTTATCGTAATCTTTAAAGACAAAGTGTTTGGTTGTTAAATCACTACCATGGAATAACTTGGCAATATTTTGTAGCATATTCAATTAACAATTATACTTAATTACAGTTTTTTATAATAACTTATGTTAATTTCTTTGGTAAATATAAATTTTTTAACTTAAACTGTCACGCGTAAGTCCATTATTTTAATACATGTCATGATTTTTTTTATCCATTTATAGATACAATTAAAAATTATATATACAATTTTTTTTTATCCATTCATAGACTATTTGATACAATTTTAAAAAGTATGTACCATTTTTTCTATTTCGCAAATATATGAGTTAATTTATTAAACATTTAGTATATGTGTCAACATTTTAGTAGAGATATAAACATTGGTTTCTCTTATACATTTATAGACACCCATTGTATACAGATTTATTAGTTATTCTTGGTTCTATTTTCTATACTTTGATAATATTTTTTATATCTATATTAGTATTTTCTGCTTTTTTTTTTGCTAATATTTTAATATAATTATTGTACTTATCGTTTGATTAGTGGGTAGACCATTCACAGAACTCACCAAGGAATCTGCGCCTATATGGGGCTAGTACGCTCCGTAACGCCATATAACTTTGGGTGGATACGAGTAAAAAGCTTATGATGAGTAATATTTTACACTTAAACTTTTTTCTTCTATTTTTTACACTTAAGGTCTTTTTATTTAACATTTTACACCTTTATTTTTTTTTACTTTTAGCAATTTTCTTTTTATTTTTTTTCTATTTTCACATTTTCTTTTAAAATGTAATTTTACACTTACATTTTTTTTTTTAATTTTTTATGTTTTCATTTTTTTTTTTAAATTGTATTTTACACTTTAACTATTTTTTTTTAAACTTTTTTTTTCTTTTTTTTTTTTCTTTTTTAACTTTTTTTTTTTTAATTTTTTTTTCTTTTTTTTAATTTTTTTTTCTTTTTTAATTTTTTTTTCTTTTTTAATTTTTCTTTTCTTTTTAAACTTTTTTTTTCTTTTTAAACTTTTTTTTTTCTTTTTAAACTTTTTTTTTTCTTTTTTAACTTTTTTTCTTTTTTAACTTTTTTTCTTTTTTAACTTTTTATTTCTTTTTTAATTTTTTTTTTCTTTTTTAACTTTTTTTTTTTTTTTTTTTTTTTTTTTTTACTTTTTTCTTTTTACATGTAATTTTTATTAAACTTTTTTCTTTTTAAATTATATTTTACACTTAGACTTTTTCTTTTTAACTTTTTTTCTTTTTTAACTTTTTTTTTATTAAACTTTTTTTTATTAGACTTTTTTTTTTCTTTTTACATTTTATTTTACACTTAAACTTTTTTTTCTTTTTGCATTTACTTTTTTTTTTTAAATTCGTACTTTGTATAATATTTTTGATAATTATATGACATTTTAACAAGTTTGCTTGTCCTATCACTAAAAATGGTGTAATTTGACAATATTTTGTAGCATATTCAATTAACAATTGTACTTAACTACAGGTTTTTTTTTTTTATATGACTTACGTTACTTTCTTTGATAAGTATAAATTTCTTAACTTAATGTGTTACACGTAAGTCCATTATTTTAATTTTTTTTTTAATACATGTCATGATATTTTTTTTTATCTATTCATAGACTATTTGATACAATTTTAAAAAGTATGTATTATTTTCTCTATTTCGCAAATATTTGACTTAATTTGTTAAAAATTTAGTATATGTGTCAACATTTTAGTAGAAATATATACATTGGTTTCTCTTATACATTTATAGACACTCATTCTATACAGATTTATTAGTTACCTTTGGTTCTATTTTCGATACTTTGTTAATATTTTTTATATCTATAGTAGTATTTCCTGCTTTTTTTGTTGCTAATTATTTAATGTAATTGTGGTACTTGTCGTTTGATTAGTGGGTAGACCATTCACAGAACTCACCACGGGCATCTGTGCCTATATGGGGCTAGTACGTTCCGTAACACCATATGGCTTTGGGTCGATTCGGGTAAAAAACTTATGATGGTTAATCTTTTACATTTAACACATTTCTTTTTTACATTTAGCAATTTTCTTTTAACGTTTCTTTTTTTTTTTCATATTTTTCGTTTGTAAATTTTTCATTTTTTACATTTTCTTTTTAAATTGTATTTTTACACTGAAACTTTTTTATTTATTGTTTTTTACTTTTTTTTTATTTTTAATTTTTCTTAAAATTTTTTTATTTTATACAATTTTTTTTTTTTTTTCACTTTTAGTAATTTTTTTTTTTCTTACTTAACTTTATAATTTTTATTTCACACTAAACTTTTTTTTATTTTTACATTTTAAACTTTTTTTTTTTACGTTTTTCTTTTTTACATTTGTCTTTTTTTTTTTTTTTTTAATTTTTTTTTTTTAATTTTATTTTTACACTTAAAACTTTTTTTATATATATTGTTTTTACTTTTTTTTTTCATTTTTCTTTTAAAAGTTCATTTTATACAAACTTTTTTTTTATTTTACAGTTACTGTTTTTTAACTTTTTTATCTTTACATTATATTTTTCACTTAAACTTTTTTTTTTTTTTTTTTTACATTTATACTTTTTATAATCTATTTCACACGTAAACTTTTTATTTTACATTTATTAGTTTTATAATTTATTTCACACTTAAACTTTTTTCAAATATTTTTTATATAAATATATATATATTTTTTTTCACTTTTAAAATTTTTTTTTCACTTTTAGTTATTTTTTTTTCTTACTTAACCTTTTAGTTTTTAATTCACACTTAAACTTTTTTTTATTTTTACATTTTTCTTTTTAAACTTTTTTTTTTTTTTTTTTTTTACATTTTGCTTTTTAAATTGTATTTTAACTTTTTTTTTTAACATTTATTCTTTTTATAATTTATTTCAAACTTAAACTTTTTCATTTATTCTTGTCTAATGTACAACTACACACCCCGCTTTCACCCCAATTTTATGTGTACGCCTACAAACGTCTCCCTATGGGTACTTTATGTCGCCAATTTTATGAATACACCTCTCAAATTGTCCCCTTGTGGATACTTGATGTCGCCAAATTCTATACAATCACCCTCAACTGTACTCATATGGGAACTTGTTGCCCCTTAGTCTTTGAAAATTTAACCAACCCGCCCTAATAATTCCCCTTGTATAGTGCTACTTTATTTCTGGGGTTTATTCATGGGTGGATACCCATGCGTTTTATTATAGTATAATTTTATGACATAAGAAAAAAAATGTGTACTTGTAAATTTTTTTAATTTGTAATAACATATAAAAAAATGTTCCACCAATCAACTGCAAAGACTCCAATCACCCTTAAAACCTACCATTGACACGATAAAAAAGTAACTTTACCTTTTTATCTTGTTAAAATAACTCCCTTTGTGTAGCTGCACTGCGCGTTCAATCACACAGCCAACTACAAAACACCCCTAAAACAACTACATCTAAGACAAATCCCCTTTTTTAACACGTATTATAACAAGTAATAAATTCATTATCTTACATACCAACCCCTAATATGCTCTTATCAAGCCCAGCACCACAACCAGTGCGATAGAGTAACTTTTACATCATATTCCTACACAGTAAGTAATTCTAATGTATCCAATTGTGATCAAGGTGAGATCCCTCCTTCTAGTCATAACGATATGATATTTTCCCTCTTACACTAATAATTTTACGTATGATGTGAAAAACATTTAAAGAACACATAACTTTTATAAAAAAGTTTAATTAACCGTAACACAAGGTTCTTGGTCCCCAAAGTTCTTTTTCAAAGTATCAGCTTTCATATTAATTACTTATTTTTCATCCATTGAGACTGATTTCCGTGAAATACATTGTAATTTAAACGTATATTGTTATAAACATTATTTTCATAGAACCC
Organism: Troglohyphantes excavatus; assembly: GCA_963932185.1. Lineage (NCBI taxonomy): Eukaryota > Metazoa > Arthropoda > Arachnida > Araneae > Linyphiidae > Troglohyphantes > Troglohyphantes excavatus. The sequence goes on from OZ010675.1 coordinate 51,542,427, forward strand.
CAGACTGTCATTTTTTATACCCTTGGTACACATGTCTAAAAGCTTTACTAATTAATCTGGTCCACCTTCTTGTACGCAATGGTATGTTATTTAATCCCATAGTATGATTCCTCATAGAGTTATATGGCGAAATTGTATGGTGGAGTTGGTCACATAAAAGATATTTTTCTAAAACCATTCTTGCAAAATTCTTTTCTTTTGTACTAACCATAGTTAAAATATATACACTAGTGTCTTTCCCTTTAACATAAGTTCATTGTGCAGCTCTAGTGGGGCGTAATTGCTCTCACTGAGTTAATTTTTTTGGCACAGATGTATACGTATATAAAATATAAATAAATATTAAAATATATATGAACTATAAATGAGTAATAAAATATAAATGAATAATAAAATATAAAAGTTGAAATATAAATAAATAATAAAAATATAAATAAATAATAAAAATATAAATAAATAATAAAAATATAAATAAATAATAAAAATATAAATAAATAATAAAAATATAAATAAATAATAAAAATATAAATAAATATTAAAAATATAAATAAATAATAAAAAGAATAAATGTAAAAAAAAAAAATTAAATACAAATAAATATCAAAATATAAAGAAATATCAAAAAATATAAATAAATATTAAAATAAAATATTAAAAACTAATATTAGTCTAATTCTGTCATATTTTATTTACTTTCGCCAAATTGAAGTTGTATATACAGCTAATATTATTTTCAAAAACCAACTATTCCTAACATATGTCACAACCCACAGCTTATAATTAAAAATGCGTAGATGCAGTGCGTCGCAAATTTCCACCAATACCCAAATAAAAACGCAAAATAACAAAAAAGCAACTTTCATGTTACATGACACTCCATAGACATCACTTACTGACACCTGATTGGTTCTTAATGAGGACATCTTCAAACAAGACTCTGATTGGTCCATTCCTGTACAAACACGTTGAGACACGGTGTGACATGCCCATCGGCGACTTGCCCATGGGCGACTCTGCGTCGACACCTGTTCCCCGACGACGCCCCCTGCGTGTGACGTCACTTACTGACACCTGATTGGTTCTTCGTGAGGTCATCTCCATTAGGCCACGCCCCCTCGGCTTGACAGACGAGATCCGCCCTGATCCAACAAGATCCTCGCAGCACCACAGCTTAGAGCCCGGTACTCCGTCAGATCCTCAATTACTCCCATTACTCCTCGTACTCCTCATTACTCCTCTCACAGATCCTCGCAGATCCACGGCTTGATACCAAGATCCACCAAAATCCACAGAGCACCACCAAAATCCACAGAGCACCACCAAAATCCACAGAGCACCACCAAAATCCACAGAAATCCACCAAAATCCACCAAAATCCACAGCAGCATCACTCAGATCCTCACAAATCCACCGAAATCCACCAAAATCCACCAAAATCCACCAAAATCCACAGAAATCCACCAAAATCCACAGAGCACCGCCAAAATCCACAGAGCACCGCCAAAAATCCACAGAGCACCGCCAAAATCCACCAAAATCCACACAGCACCTCGGCTCAGAACCGGCCTTTTTACACTACTAGAGTAGTTTATTATAATTAAAAATATTCATAATCATAAAAATTATTGCAATTTTCATGCCATAAGTATTAAATTAATACTTTAAAGCTTTCCTCATCGAAAGAGGTACCTAAAATAAACTTTACCAATGAAGCTTTACAAATAACGAGTTTAATTTGCAGTGTACTTTTAAATTACATTCATTGCAAAACCAGTCATATAATTAAAATAACATGTTAAAAACTTATTTAAAGTTAAAACTTAATTTGTAATTAGTTAGTTAACATCTTTCACAACTGTAAAAATGGTTTCAAACCATGAAAAAGGGAATGTTAAATTACATTAGAAGTTATAATTTTATTTAAAATAGCAGTTATACGAAATTTCAATAATTGTAGTTTTGAAATGTGTTACTTTATAATTCGCAGTTTTAATTAAAAATATTAATACTTATATATTTACAATTAGTTTTAAAATTATATATTGATCGCACAACTTTAATTTAAATTAATGAATCTCATTGGTTTAAAAACAACTTTTAAGCATTGGTGAGTAAACAGCTAACTAATTTTCAATTAGAGAATCTTAATTAAAATGTTGATAGATAATTAGTAGTAGTCTTCTGTTGTGATTTGATTATAAGACAAAGTTTACTATTATCTCTGGATTAGTTATATTGAGTTGTGAAGGAATGAAGTTTAATACCTTTACTACGATTTTGTAAGGTACATCATTTAAAGAACAAATTTATTAGTTGTATATCAGAATATAATTCTAGCATTTAAAAATATAGTTTACCCAATTGTTTTATTATTCATTAGTACATATGTCTTTGCGTTTCATTAAATCAATGTTATTATCGAAAATAATATATAATTTAGCATAACTTCTGTTTAAAGATTATTTAAACATATACACACGTACATCCATACATATGTGCATTGATTAATATTTACATAGGTCTTATGGTTAATTGATATAATGGGGTTTTATTTATTTAATTTAGAACTTGTATATAGTAGTTTTCCTATATTTTATACTAGCTGTGAGGTCTCGCGTTGTCAAGGAACCCATTAAAGCATATGTATTAAAAAAAATTGAGTGACCACCGTCGGGTCTGTAACCACTGACCTATTGCTCTGAAGTCCTGCGCGCTATCAACTAAGCTATAAAGAAACTATACTGGCTACACTTGGAACTACACTTTTCGACATTGGGTTATTATTGTTATTCGTTGTGATAATATAATTTATAAATTCGTAAGAACACTTTATATTATTATTAATTATTTTATTAAATAATTTAAAAGACGTCTTTAATAGTTTTTAACATTTTAAATAAAAAAGGGCATGTAATAAATAAAACTGCAGTGGAAAAATTTAAAAATAAAAATTTCTGCCGATTCTTTCACAACTAGAATAATTAAATTTCATTATTTCTAATTAAATAAATCAAAAATCTGTAATTTGATAATTTTTTGATGAAGATAATTGATGAAAATTAAATATTCTTAATGTATTAAAACTAAGACACAAGAAAAGGAACACACAAAGAAAAGTTTAATCCAGAAAAACAGTTTACAAAGTGTCATAGTCATTCAACACATCAAGTTAATTTCTTTCATTTTTAAAATTTGTTTGAAATATATTCCCTATTTGATAATCATCTCCTTCTCTTTTCTGATTTCTGTACATTTCAAAAATACGTATGTACAACATCCTTTTTTTTAACCATCTTTTACAAAATTTATACGATTTTCGCGTGAGCAAACCTTATATTATGTGAAAACAAAAAGTTACAAGTTTGGCAGTAACTAGCTGATTAATAGATCTGTGAACTTGTTAAACTCAAAACTCAAAATAAAAATTAATAGTTTAATATACACCGATTAACGTAAACACCCCGTGCGGTCTAAAGGTGACGCTCAGGCACCATTTTGAGGAATCCACCAAATAAGTGGAAATCGACTCGATTTGCTGGTTTGCCCGAGTTAAAATAGCTTTGACCGCAAGGAGTTAATGACTATTGTTCAAGAATAATAAGCAGATTTTGTTGGATTCTGAGAAATTTCCATTTAAAAATTTTAATTTTCGAATTAAAATCGCAAGAGAATTCAAGCTTCCGAAATTTGTCACAATTGTCTATTCTTGATTAGTGCAATTCTCCGGAAGAAAAAGAGAATAATTTAAAGAAAATTCACAAATCAACAAGAATGATGCATTTTTTACCTATATAAAACGATACATGATTAGTTTTTAAGTTCATTAAATTACACTTTTAACAACTTTTTGGGCTTTAAAGAAAAGCATATTTAACTTTTTACATTTCACGTAATTCAACAAATAAATGTTTGAACGTAATTACAGAGAAATATTCTATCACAGGATGAATGTATCATTCACATTGACAAAAATTAATGTAGTGCGTTGTACATAACAGATCAAAAATAGGAATTTCTGATAAAAATTGTTTAAACATGACAAATACAATATTATAAATATAACTAATTATTAGTTCTTTGAAATTTAACAAAAAACACAATCAATATATAATTTTCTTTACATAACTGTAATGTGTACTTTTAAAGTTAAAAATTTCAGCAAATTTCAATAAATATTCTTATAACAAAACATGAAACATTATAAATGTTAATTTCATAAGAAATGCATAATAACAAGAAAAAATAACATAATTTGAATTTTGGTTTTGAGGATTTATTAAAATATTTTTCCGTTACAGTGTAGAAAAAGCAAATTTTTTTCAATTTTTAAAATTAAAATAAGACATTTAAATTGATTTATTTTAAACATATAATTTATATTGATACATTACAATAATATTATTAACGCAGATTCAGTAAATCCAATTCGTTTCGATAAACCCAAAACATGTATTTTCTAAAGCATTTATTTCGAAGAATTTAAATAAATATATTTATTTGTTTATGTTTTTTATATAATCACGCAAAACTTTGAAAACTCTTTTAAACTCTTAGATAAAAGTTATTGACATTGAAAACGATGCATAATATTGACAATTGTTGATTACATGTTCAAATGCGTTAAAAATATTGAAAAATACTGAATATTTTCTCCGATTTCAATTGCTTTCATTTTCTAACACCTGATTGGACAACGCTGACGTCATCCTAACATTATCGATAAACAATGAAAACTGGTGACCCAGCACCTCTTGCACCATAGGTTACCTCTACCTTATTTCAATAGATTTCATTCAACAGCCGGCCATGTGTATGTTTGCTACGCTCTTGAATCGATCGACAAGAGGTCAATGCTAGATATATATGCAGAACATTATTGATTTTTTCCCAGAAAGAAAGAACTTAATTGAATTAGTGTTTCTTCAAAATCCTGCTTCGATAGTCTGTCGAGGTGAATAAGCTAGTATCTTGAATTATCTCTGTTGAATCGTTTTTTTTGTTTACAAAAAACAACAACTTTCTTTTCCTTTATTTCTTTTTATATTATATATTAGGGATAAAAAAATTATATTAAGTATTTTTTAATAAATACTTATAAAAAAATTATATTAAGTATTTTTTTAAAAATAAGCATAGGTTTATTTGTTAAAAATAACCATACAATGTGTATTTTTAATAGTACTATAATAAGATAAAAGATAATCATGAAAAACACACGAAAGGAGCGCCGAAGCAAAAACAAACATGTCAGTTCGATCGCAAATTGCAGAAAACCGCAAAAACAATTGGTATATGCATGAATTTCTGTGGATCTCTAGATTTTCTAGTTTTAATATCAAATAAATGTTATTGGAAATATTATTAAAAAAAAGACAGATACAAGTAATCTTTTTTTTTATAAATTTCATTGCTTCTCATTTTTAAATTTTTTTGTGTGACATATTTGGTTTTGTATTCAAGCTCCTCATGTGTACTGTCAAATCAAAAGGTCGCAATATCAAACATTTCATGTAATTATCCAAACTTAAATCTCAATATAATTTTAATTAACTTAAATTAAAATTGTTGTTGTTTTAGACTGATTTGATATGATATTATTCTAATTATTTCATGTGTTGGTTAAACTATTTGTTTTGTTGATCTAAATGCATGAAAAAAGGTTAAAAAAACCCGTTTCAGATATAGTTATAATGTTTTACGAGTATATCAATGATATTTTCTGCTAAAATTATGAAATACAAATTATTAACATCATAAGAATCAAGAATAAGTTTTTTGTGTTATGACAGGAAACATATATTTTATGTAGTACAATAATATAATTTTTTAGGATTTTTTTACATTATAAAATTATGCATTAATATGAATGACAAATAACAATGGTTGACATTAAAATGTTATAATTATAATGGTTTACGAGTACATCAATGATATTTTCTGCTAAAATTATGAAATACAAATTATTAACATCATAAGAATCAAGAATAAGTTTTTTGTGTTATGACAGGAAACATATATTTTATGTAATACAATAATATAATTATTTTGGCTTTGTTTTACAATATAAAATTATGCATTAATATGAATGACAAATAACAATGTTTGACTTTAAAATGTTATAATTTCATTAGTTTAATAATATCAAATGTATACAAACTTTTTAAAGCAATGGAAAGTATATTTAATGCAATAAACAGTCAATACACATTTTATTTTTAATCTTTTGAAATTTATGTTCTATTTGAAATATTTTAATATTCAATATTTACTTCTTTCTAAATACATTTGAGAACATAACAATATTCAGTATAAAAGTAATAACTGTAAAACTCTTAAATGAACAAATAAAGTATAGCTAAAAAGATTTTAATAAAATCAGAACCAGAAATACAAAAATCCATTATTGTAAAGAGTTTTAATAATAGTATGTTTTTATTTTTGACTTGGTTTATTAAAATTTAAACCTATATATTTTCGATTTGGTGAATTTTAATTGTATTTTAGCTCACCATTCAATATATAAATACTTTTGAGATACTTAATAATTTCTAAATTATCTTTATGCACCATTTTTAATTCAGATTTAATAGTGGTCTACAGTAAAACGTTTAATAACTTAAAAATGATTTGTGAACAGTGCTGTAACTCTGAATCACCATGAGCCGCCACTGTTTGAAAATGTTGTGTAAAAGTATAAAATATTTTAGTTATTTCTATTGGAATCAGATACCTTTTCGTTTTGGACAAATGTTGTTAAAACACCTTCATACATATAGAAATTCACATGAGTTCTCCTCCAACTTTCAAAATAATTTATTTAAAAAAAAATAACTTTGTTACCTTCTAGTTAATGGTACTTTCCCCAAAGACTTATTTTAACAAGTCGTTTTTATAATTAGTGAACGTTTACTAAATTATCATTGTTTGATATTCTTGAGAATGTGTCTACCTGTATTTGGCGATGGAGTGTTGATAATGGCGCCTCATTGGCACCATTAACCAGAAGTGTACCTAGAAACTTAAACCAAGTCACATCAGAATAAAAATGAGACTTTAAATAGCACCAAGCATGCTGCCAAATATACTTTGATAAATTTGTTCACAAACTGTATAAACATCGAGAATATTCTATAAGAAAAAGTTGCAACTATAATAAACTTGTCTACTAATTTACTAAACTAGATTCTAAAAGTTCAAATACTTAGTTTGTGCATTGTAACACCACCACACTTCTTATAAATGGATGTTTAAAAAAGATAAAAAAAATAACAGGATATTTAAGTAAACTAAATTGAAAAATATTGTATATTCTTCTTGTGTGCAATAGTAATGCTAATTGTTGTAATTATTGCAAACTTATGATAGTATTTAATTATTTTTGAACAATCCAACTGTATTTTGAGTAACACCAAGTTATTTATTAAAGAAAGAAATGATATAATTATTAATAACATAAATTATTAAAATTTAGAAAAAGTTTTTTTACACAATTTTGACATCAAATATTCAAATAAAATGTTTAATGAATTCTAAATTAATTATATATATATTGTCATTATGATTAAACTTTAAATTTAGTTTTACGATTTGCAAGGTTTAGTCATTGATAATTATAAATATCATGAGTTTGAGTAAATCCCTTTTTTTTAAATATAATTAATGAGTTTGTGAATATGCTCTTTTGTTATTTTATTATAGTTAAGTTTTATAAGTAATTTATTTATTTAAGGAATGTTAAAGTAACTGAATTCGACTATAAATAAAACGACGCGTTTTAAATAATGGTAATTTAATTTAATTTTGACTTAAATAAAGGTAATGCGTAGATATGAGAAGGGAGGGAGGGGGGGGGGAGAGGATACTGATAAGCAAACATACCAGAATCGAAGATAATAATTCGCAAAATAAATAAATAATTGGAGCTTTTTTGTATTTCATAAAAGTAAATGTGTCATTTACTGGTTAAATGAGGACATTCTTAAAAATTATTACATTTGCTACATTAAAAATAAAAATCGTACTCTTATGCCGATAGCTAAAAAGAAGTATAACGTATATTTTAATCAAATAACAACAACGTACACAACACTAAATATTTACATTTCACAAAAGTTATAGCTAATAGGCGGTGGGCAATGTCGTCCATAGCGCAAAATTAATTGCTTCAAATACACATAATTTCTGTTTCTAAGCTTCATTTGCATCTATATCTGCGTATGTAATATTTATGACTTCAAATTTTTGAATAAAAATATTTAAAATAAGGGAAGGGACATGTATCAGATAATTTAGTTAATATTTAAAAATATTTCAGTAAAAAAAAATTAAAATGGGAACAAAATATATAATTTTTTTTAAATATGTATAAATTATCAGAAAAATATTTGAAGATTGAAATTAAGATTCAAAATGATGATACTAAACAATAAAAATACTTTTGTTAACAGCTACGAAAAGGAAAGCTGAATATTAATTGTTATTTTAAATTACTTTTAATATTTAATGCTTAAGTGAAAATATAACTAAAAATAAGAGGGTAAAATTCGTCACGAGAAACAATATAAAGTCAAATTTTAAGAAATTTAACACCATTTTGTTATAATACAATTTAACTTTAGCTTCATTTTGATAGAATAGCGGCACATGTTTAATTTTTTTTTAAAGTTGAAGGTATAATTCTGAATGCTTCATAAATATTTACCAATTACGTAAATATTTTTACGATTTCAAATACTTTTAATTAAAATTAAAAAAATTAAATTTTCGTAAATTGATCTTTTTATTATTAATATATATTAAATAAGTAAATTATTTCACTAATAAAAAAGTTTGTTAATTTTATAGACTGGTTATATTTTCAACTGTTATGAATAATTTAGGTTTTATTCTATCTGTACATTTTTATAATATTAAAAAAAAATTATTTAAACCTGCCTGAACATAAACATTAAAAAAAATATATACAAATATACACATATTATGTTTGATTATTCATAAGTAATTTCAAAATAATATATTTAATAATAATTTTTCAAGAGAAATTCTAACATGTTTTAATGTTAAGATTTTATTTGGTTCTCTCAATTGTTTTTCAGTATAATTATATTTTAGTTTCACTTGTAAGACGCACATGCATAAATTCCACTTTATATTTTATCCTGAGTCCTCTAATAGACTAGGCACCACTTAAAGAATAAAAGAAGAATATATGGATGGCTAAAGTATTTTCTATATATAAACTAATCTATTATGAAAGTATAAATAAATATTAAACTTCAATACGACTAAAATCTCTGCATTTAGCTATAACAAACTATTTTGAGCTGGTTCACAGTTATCACATAATGATAAATCGCTTTGACACTAATACTGTTTACAAGTGGCATTTTAAGTGCATATATACACATATTTTATCTATAAAAATACCATATTATCTATATTTTATAGACTCTGAGAGCACATATATTTTGATCTAGCACTATACAAAGTATGCTTAAGTGAATACTCTTATTTGGCATCTGCAAGTTCATGGTTTATGCAAACCAACAAACATATTATTATAAGACATTTTAAAAATTGATTATTAAAGCACATTATTTAAAATCTTAACAAATTACACATTGTCACTGTTTAATAAATTATTTTGCAAATGTATTTGATGTAATATCCATATTTTATTTATAGAATTTTTATTTTCTAGTTCCATTTTAGTTCACGCTTCTACTTCTCTGTTGATTTTGAGTTGATTCTAAAAATGTTTGATTGCTTTCAATATATTAATATAATATGAATTTGTTTTAGAAGGAAGACATTTTTTTTATGAATTATGAATAAGAAGTTTTCTTCTTATAATAGTTTTCTCCAGTGGTCCAATGAAGTTGCTTAAAATCGATAAAATAATTTAAAATATTAATACATTATAAGTTGTATAATTTTCTGCTTACCTCAAAGATTTTTTAGAATGTAGATATGCTGTGTGAAGAGCAGAAAATATCTTAGCAGTATCAATTCATTCAAAATATAAAAATATACAAACTAACCCCTATCCATCTTAATAAACAAAAAAGTAAGTATCTATAAAAATATAAGTCATATATTTATGTCGTTACAAACATAAGGACATTTTACATTATTAATAAATACAACTTAGTTAACAATCATACTGTATATACTACAAAAAAAATTCAATCGACGCAACAATTAAAATTAAAATTATTTCAACATGCACCTTAGATCTATCGATGTTTCCGCATCTATTATAATTTAGAGGCTTTCATAACGCTACAGCAATGTCACCGATTCAGCAATTTTCATTATTTCAAACAAATAAAGCGCTGGCAATACCTCATGTATTTGCTGAGGAGCAACCCTTCAATTCGGTGAACACCTCCGTGAAGTAGCTCGGCTCGCTGTTAATCTTGAGCATCTTCCCGCTCATCAAGTTGATGATCAACAAGCACCTGTCCCAGAACTTATCCTTCGAGTCGTCCACCAGGAACGGCTTCAAGGGATACGATATCTCGTTCCCCATGTACGAATAACTTAGATAGAGACATGTGAGGACTACAGACTGGAGTTCCCTCTCGTCCTCGATGTCCTCAGTGACCAGTTCTCTGATGAGGAGGTACAGGAACACCACGTTGGCCGGGTTGATGAAAGCGATGTCCTGCCACCCCTGCAGGAGAAGACTGCGGTCCACGGACCTCAACCAGAGGACGGCGTCCGCTGGCTGGATGTCCCTGAGCTTCCAGCATTTCTTGCATAGAAACTCACCGAGACACCTGAGCAGTTCGGAGGTCGAGGCCTGAATGACCGTCTTCCTGTGACTCGGACTGTACGAGGCTGCCCCTTTTCCGCCAGAAGCCACCCCCAGGTGGTGATGATGGTGGTGATTGTTGTTGCTGCTCGGACTACTCACCGCTTTACTCCCGCCACTAGAAGCCGCCCCCAGGTGGTGATGGTTGTTGATGTTGTGCCCGATGTGGTTCATCAAAGGCCTCACCAGGTTGTGGGTGCCCAGCCCAGACGGTTTGGAGGGTTGAATCTTGTTGTTGTGGTCATTGGACGCGTTGTTGGAGGAGCGTACCACCACGTCCAGAGCGGCCACTGTGGATGTCTTGAGGTTGTAGCAGGACACCGACTTCTGGATGTTCTTCTTGTTGTCCACCACCAAGTTGTTGAGGTTGTCCAGCGGCTGGCGGGAGGCATTCTTGTTCTTGTCCACTTTCCTCCTGGACGAGGACGTCAGGGTTTTCCAGCTGAGGGCGTTGAGGAACAGGGAGTGTTTCTTGAAATTAGTGTTGTGGGTCTGGTTGAGGTTCGCCACTATGTTACCGTTTTTCTCCTTGTTGTTTTTGGCGTTGCTCAACTGTTCGTAGTTGAACCCGTTGAGGGTGTATTCCCCGTACGAGGGTTTCCTATCTCGAGGAGATATACTGAGCACGGTCCCCATTTTGAATTATTTACTTCTCAAATAAATCCAATTAGAATAGGGACTAAGATAGAAATGACTGGATCAACAGGAGACGACCGAACAGAAAGTCACTTACCGTGAAAGTCAATCGACCTTGGGGGTCAACCCTTGGAGAGAAACGGTTCAGAAGAATCACCTTCATTTCTTCACTCAGATCGATAAACGGACTACTCGAGTTATAACAGCGACTCTTCGAGCGATAATTTTACATCAGAGATCTCGTGAAGGTATCCCTGAAAGTATCTTCTCATTTCTCGTAGATGCGTATCAAAACATGTCTGCTTGTGAGCTCTAGTCCGGCCTAGTGATCGAAGAAGATTTGCATGAGACCGTTACCATGGTGATGCAGGGGGTAGTGAATGGCAGCCGCAAGAGGGCGGGGCATGTGACTCTCCGTACCACTTGATTCGTTGGTGCTACCCGTACTCCCCAAGAAAAGGCTTTCGTTCCGTATTTTCTTTAATAAAAAAAATATTCTAAGTCTAGAGGATTTGTCATGAATATTTGTTTTTATCGTCTGACTTTGTGGGCTATTATTATAGTCAAAATTGGAGTTATATAAGGAAGAAAATGACCTGTTTTGGTAGGATTATTGATTCGCAAAAGATCTATCGGTGTCTGATGAATACATTTAAAATATATATTCATTTGTTGGATTACTTATAATATCAAGACAAAAAAATAAGTCGTAGTGTGTAAAGTACTTAAGGTAGGGGAGGAAAAGATTGGTATAACATAATTAAGTAAAAGAAGAAAGAACGAGGGTGGTAGGGGAATGAGATGAGAAAGGTGGGTTTATAGAGTTTAAAAACTGAGTCAATGTTATTAAAAGTTTAAAAAAAACAATTTTATCTGGAAAATAAATATCTTACGTTATTTTTGTGTTTTGCCTGATTAAATTGTTTTAACTGTTTTAATGTAAAATGGGTTTATTTATCATTTAAAATTTATGTATATAAGGAAACAACTAAGCTAAAGATCATGTTTGTGTCGTACTAAAATGCATTTGACAACTTATATTTTGATAAAAATACAGTAAGATTTAATATTTTTATATATTAAATTAAAAGATTAATTACAGTGAATTTTCTTTATATTTTTGAAGCTTTTTCAAACCTAAATTTTGCACATAGTATTATGATATTATAAATATGTTTTTAAGGAATTATCTATCATCTTTCTGTCCATTTAATTATTTAGTACAATGTACGTAAAGTGGATTCTATAGTTTTCTCCTATAACTTTAATTTTTTTTTATTTATTTAAATATTAAATAGACAGTTTAAATGGCGCTATGTATAAATCAATCAACGTAAATTTAGGACAATATTAATTTATAACAATGAATGCAAAAAAATTCAAAGCTTAATGATTGTTTCTTAATTTTTAACAGATAATTGCTTTGGACTTGATTTTTTTGCCTAGCAGAAATGATAAATTGTATAAATTTAGATCTAATATAATTTATGAATAGTTATTTTGAATGATTATGAAATGAATATGAATGGATTAAAACGGTATTATAAGATAAATGTATATAAAAGAAGAAAAATTAAGTCGGATTAGTTTGACAATTAACATTAACTTTCCATTTCTTATATATTTTTGGTATAATATATATTTAACCAGATGCTAAAAGCTTAAAAGCAAGATATATATTATATTGTTTATTTCAAAGGTTTCCAGACAATAGGAATTAAATGGAAACTATGATATTTTAAATATTTATATGATCAAAATACACAAACCATTCAAATAACTATTTTTTTTAATGTTTAAAAAAAACTATGACGATAAAAAAGGAATTAATAGGAAATATTATACAAAAGTTTTACCTAAACACAGTGAAAATTTTCTACTTTATTCATGTCCTACATATCAAACAACAAGAATATGGCATAACACTGAGATATTTTATGCATTCTGTACTTAAATATATTCTAGTAGTGTGCACTGAAATATTTAAATTACTTGTGAGGTTTCAAATGATTTCTTTTTTTGTTTACTATTGCACTTGATGAGTTCCTTAAAAACCTTTGTCATTTGTTCTAAATATTGTTTTCTTTGTGAAAACACTAAAAGCTTTCTTCTAACCTTGATTTATGTTTATATTGAAATTAGGTAAGTTAAGAATAAAACCTAATTCAAATGTGTTCAATAGTTTCTTTAAAACCGTTCAAACGCCAATTAAAATTTTTCATTTGATTTGGTTACCTAATAAAGAAATGACATTTCCCTAAATTTAATGAATTTTATTTAGAATTTAGCACTCTAGTAAATCAGCTCAATTGTCATTAGTAAAGGTCCCTTTATCTATAGTTACATACATTGTTATTGTCTTGTTAATGATATTGTATCATTTATAACTATATTATGTACTGAATAATTATATCAGTTGTATTTTGTATATCACAATTCCTAAATTATTTCTTAAAAGAAAGTGCATAAGCCAAAATATAATCATAAATAAACAAATTATTTAAATATAAATACTATAGATACTGTATTATAATTGTTAATAACTGTTTGGTCCATCGTTCCTGAGGAACTCGTTCAGGAATTACAAGCAAAAATTTTAGTCTCTCCGTCTGGAAGTTAATTAAACAATTACAAATTAAAATATTAAAATTCCTGTTCTCAGGTGTACAGTTAGAGGTTGAACAATACTGACGTTTAAAATTTCAGTCATTTTTGAGTGCTGTGGAAGATAGCATTTTGCGTACCACAGATTGACCCTTTCTTTTATTATTATAGATAAGTTGTGTGGCCCTGCGTTGCTGGAGAACTTGTTGCAGCATATAAGTATAACTTACAGCTGTTGCCGGCGGTTTCACACGCGTTGTTGATGAGAAATAATTTGCACCAATAAAAACTCACTTGAATCCTTTCCAAACGTGACAAATTCGTAATCATTTCTGATATAATAATGACTACCATTTTTATATATTCTATTATTGTTAACTACCTGTCACCTGAGGATAGTAACGCGTTAAAAAAAAGTTACTTCATTGGTTCGTTCTCCCTATTTTTTCCTTCTTTATTATTTTCTCAAAGACTAAATAAATGATCTATTGGTCAGACATCTTTTAGTACATCTTCGAAAGTTTAATATTTCCATTAGTTTTCCTCTTGAAGCATAATTGTCAGAAAGAATTTTGTCGCCATTTTTCGATCGCCAACTCTCAATTTTTTAAATCAATAATTATATATTAACTTATTTTGAGTATGTCATTGTTTTTAGGAGCTTACGATTTTATAACAATATTTTTTTATAATAATGTAAATACAATTTTTTTTAAATTGGCGATTTAGTTAAAAGTAGCTTTAAAACCGTTATAAACGAAAAACTGAACAGGATTTTAAAATTCAAAGCCTCACAATCAGTGGTCTATCTGTCTCTTTAGGTGGTTTACTGTAACTATTAATATTTTTTGTTATATGTTTTATATTTAATAAATTGCCTGCAATTTAATAAAATCTTATAACTCTAAGCAATATTTGGTTGAACTTAAGAAGTTAGTATTCCTACTTTAAAAAAAAAGGAACGCGCTTTCGAGCCATGCTGATTCAAAACACTGAACGTATCTCCAATATCTGCTTTCTTAGCATGAACACTACCCGCGCAGGAAAGCAACTTCTACAGAATCAGCAATTCTCAATATTCTATTGTGCAGGAGGGTTTGTGGAAAGAACATCAGAGTTGCTCCAACGTTGAAGTATGATACTCTTATTTTATTCAATTTGTGAGTTTTGTTGAGATGGCAGTTTTTTATTCACGTGCACAAGACTATTCAACATATTTCTTATAAATAATGGCCACTTTTTTAAAGGTTCCTTTCGTCGTTTTTCGTTCGTTAATTTAATTAAGTACTTGCTTTGAACGAGGTTAATATAAACGACGCATTTTTAAATTAGTATATGCCATAATTAAATAAAAAAGACTCAATAACACATTTTTTTATAGTTTTACAAATATCGATTTCCACGGAAAATCTCTGTTATGGGACAACCATAGCATTGCTATTAAAAATAAGCGTACACTGAATTTTTTTTTGTACAATTGTAAGAAATCTGTGTCAAAGAATTAAAAAAAAAATAGTTGTAATAACTCAGTTCCTTTTTAATATATTGACAGAAAATAAAATTGAAACACATTTGTCTTATCTGCTATTTGTAGCTGGTCAAGTTGCGTTAAAATCAAGTGCAATAGATGCTAAGAAAGAATAAAATTTCCCTTCTCAGACAATTGGAAAAATTATTAGAGATTAATTAATAGTTATAACTCATCTTCTAATTATATCATCGATATATTTTTTTTACTTCAAACGAACTTCTGATTGCGAACTAGGAATTATAATGTCGAATCCAATCGCACAATTAATGCCAATGATATGAGCAAACAAACACATGTAAAGAATACTGTAGATATTCCTGTACAAAATGTTGTCTGGACAAATCATTTACCAGTACAGTTTTGAATCTCAAGCATTAATTGTTCAAAAATTTCTACTAAAATTATTTTATTTTTGTTTAGTTATATTTTCAACGAACGCCTTATTTATATTGACTAAATAGCACGTCGGACTATACTCATTAATAATCAAAATAATACAAAATTTCAAAGGCATGCAACATTTAATTGAAAATAAATTGAATCTCTTTATAGTTCATGCAAATCAAGAATGTTAAGTACACAAAGTGATAGAAAGCAAGATAAGTGAGATAACTACTAAATGAAAGAATATCAAGAAAGTTTAATTAAAGGTAATAAGAATTTAGTAAATAAAGGACAAACAGTTTGTAGTAATAGTGATGATAATATTAAATTCACAAATTTAAACTTAAGTAAATGGGAAATTATTCTATGACGCTCATTTAAATTGTTGTCACATTGCTTGAATATTTAATTAATTTCTCCTGTGTATACTGTTTTATATATTTAAAAAGATTTAATCAATTATACAGAGATAGCTTTTAAGTTGTACTTTAAACCATTATATGTATTAAAAATATTGTATTATGAAGTATTTTTAAGAATATAAAAACGTAACACATTTATGCAAAAACTGTAAACCCTGGACGGGATATCCCGTCTGTGAGCTTTAGACTGTTAAAATTAAAATATTTAATGAAGATAAATAATATTTAATGAATATAAATAATATTAATGAAGATAAATAGTATTTAATGAAGATAAACAATATTTAATGAAGATAAATAATATTTAATGAAGATAAATAATATTTAATGAAGATAAATAATATTTAATGAAGATAAATAATATTTAATGAAGATAAATAATATTTAATGAAGATAAATAATATTTAATGAAGATAAATAATATTTAATGAAGATAAATAATATTTAATGAAGATAAATAATATTTAATGAAGATAAATAATATTTAATGATGATAAATAATATTTAATGAAGATAAATAATATTTAATGAAGATAAATAATATTTAATGAAGATAAATAATATTTAATGAAGTCATTAAGTATAATTTTCATTATCTCCAGCACCTTCCAGTTCATTAAAATAATTTATAAAAATCTCAAAGATTAACTTTAATAGTCGTTTAAAAACAGTTTGAAAGAATTTTCTATCATAAAATACCGACAACGAAAACAATAAAAAAAATATCTAAAAGCAAAGCACACACAAACACAAAGTTAAATAATAAATGAAACTTTTCGTACTTATAAATAAAGCTAATTTTTTGTTAAAAATTCAAAAATATTAACATGTTTACAATCATTAATTTTTAAACCTCCTGTTATTAATCTTAATCAAAGTACGTTTTTATTTTTCATAATGGGATTCTTAACATGGAAAGCTTCTTAATATACAAGAAACTTATCCCTCATTTCCTGAATACAACCCTTTTAATCGCAGCGCTTATCCATATTTTATGAGGAATCTAGACACTGTGTTATCCTTTCGTGAGCGATCCATTCAGATGATATCTTATTGACGGAGATTATAAATACTCAGATACAGTCTCTTATCCGACTGAATCTCTAATAAGCAATGATATCGTTGCTGATAAATATAGATCAGTAAATGAATCTGCTGAAGTGCTGTTGCCGGCGGTTTCACACGCGTTGTTGATGAGAAATAATTTGCACCAATAAAAACTCACTTGAATCCTTTCCAAACGTGACAAATTCGTAATCATTTCTGATATAATAATGACTACCATTTTTATATATTCTATTATTGTTAACTACCTGTCACCTGAGGATAGTAACGCGTTAAAAAAAAGTTACTTCATTGGTTCGTTCTCCCTATTTTTTCCTTCTTTATTATTTTCTCAAAGACTAAATAAATGATCTATTGGTCAGACATCTTTTAGTACATCTTCGAAAGTTTAATATTTCCATTAGTTTTCCTCTTGAAGCATAATTGTCAGAAAGAATTTTGTCGCCATTTTTTGATCGCCAACTCTCAATTTTTTAAATCAATAATTATATATTAACTTATTTTGAGTATGTCATTGTTTTTAGGAGCTTACGATTTTATAACAATATTTTTTTATAATAATGTAAATACAATTTTTTTTAAATTGGCGATTTAGTTAAAAGTAGCTTTAAAACCGTTATAAACGAAAAACTGAACAGGATTTTAAAATTCAAAGCCTCACAATCAGTGGTCTATCTGTCTCTTTAGGTGGTTTACTGTCACTATTAATATTTTTTGTTATATGTTTTATATTTAATAAATTGCCTGCAATTTAATAAAATCTTATAACTCTAAGCAATATTTGGTTGAACTTAAGAAGTTAGTATTCCTACTGTAAAAAAAAGGAACGCGCTTTCGAGCCATGCTGATTCAAAACACTGAACGTATCTCCAATATCTGCTTTCTTAGCATGAACACTACCCGCGCAGGAAAGCAACTTCTACAGAATCAGCAATTCTCAATATTCTATTGTGCAGAAGGGTTTGTGGAAAGAATATCAGAGTTGCTTCAACGTTGAAGTACGATACTCTTATTTTATTCAATTTGTGAGTTTTTGTTGAGATGGCAGTTTTTTATTCACGTGCACAAGACTATTCAACATATTTCTTATAAATAATGGCCACTTTTTTAAAGGTTCCTTTCGTCGTTTTTCGTTCGTTAATTTAATTAAGTACTTGCTTTGAACGAGGTTAATATAAACGACGCATTTTTACATTAGTATATGCCATAATTAAATAAAAAAGACTCAATAACACATTTTTTTATAGTTTTACAAATATCGATTTCCACGGAAAATCTCTGTTATGGGACAACCATGGCATTGCTCGTAAAAATAAGCGTACACTGAAAAACGTCCGCACAAACGCAAGAAATCTGTGTTAAAGAATTAAAAAAAAATTAGTTGTAATAACTCAGTTCCTTTTTAATATATTGACAGAAAATAAAATTGAAACAAATTTGTATTATCTGCTATTTGTAGCTGGTCAAGTTGGGATAAAATCAAGCGCAATAGATGCTCAGAAAGAATAAAATCAATTTGAAAAATAATTAGAGATTAATTTATAGTTATAACTCATCTTCTAATTATGTATATAGATAAATTTTATTTCAAACGATCTTCTGATTGCTAACTATGAATTATAATATCGAATCCAATCGTACAATTAATGGCAATGATATGAACAAACAAACACATGTAAAGAATACTGTAGATATTCCCGTACAAAATGTTGTCTTGACAAATTATTTTTTAGTACAGTTTTGAGTCTTAAGCATTAATTGTTCAAACATTTTTACTAAAATTATTTTATTTTTGTTTAGTTATATCTTCAACGAACGCATTATTTAAATTGAAATCAAAATTTCATTAAGCATAACTAAACAGCACGAAGGACTATACTCATTAATAATCAAAATAATAAAAACATTCCAATGGCATGCAAAATTTAATTGAAAATAATTTGAATCTCTTTATAATTCATGCAAATGAAGAATGTTAAGTGTACAAATTGAAAAAAAGCAAGATAAGTGAGATAACTACTAAATGGGAGAATATCAAGAAAGTTTAATTAAAGGTAATAAGAATTTAGTAAATAAATGACAAACAATTTGTAGTAATAGTGATAATAATATTAAATTCACAAATTTAAACTTAAGTAAATGGTAAATTATTCTATGACGCTCATTTAAATTGTTGTCACATTGCTTGAATATTTAAATAATTTTTCCTGTGTATACTGTTTTATATATTTAAAAATATGTAATCAATTATACAGAGATAGCTTTTAAGTTGTAGTTTAAATCATTATATGTATTAAAAATATTGTATTATGGAATATTTTTAAGAATATAAAAATGTAACACATTTCTGCAGAAACTGTAGAACCCTGGACGTGATATCACGTCTATGAGCTTTAGGCTGTTAAAATTAAAATATTTAATGAAGATAAATAATATTTAATGAAGATAAATAATATTTAATGAAGATAAATAATATTTAATGAAGATAAATAATATTTAATGAAGATAAATAATATTTAATGAAGATAAATAATATTTAATGAAGATAAATAATATTTAATGAAGATAAATAATATTTAATGAAGATAAATAATATTTAATGAAGATAAATAATATTTAATGAAGATAAATATTATTTAATGAAGATAAATAATATTTAATGAAGATAAATAATATTTAATGAAGTCAATAAGTATAATTTTCATAATCTCCAGTACTTTCCAGTTCATTAAAATAATTTATAAAAATCTCAGAGATTTACATAGAGTCGTTTAAAAACAGTTGGAAAGGATTTTCTATCATAAAAAAACCGATAACGAAAATAATAAAAAAAATATCCAAAAACAAAGAACACACAAACACAACGTTAAATAATAAATGAAACTTTTCGTACTTATAAATAAAGCTAATAGCTATTAAACATTCAAAAATATAAACATGTTTACATGAATTAATTTCTAAATCTCCTGCTATTAATCTTAATCGATGTATATTTTTATTTTTCATAATGGGATTCTTAACATGGAAAGCTTCTTAATATACAAGAATCTTTTCCCTCATTTCCTGAATACAACCCTTTTAATCGCAAAGTTTATCCATATTTTATGAGGAATCTAGACACTATGTTATCCTTTCGTGAGCGATCCATTCAGATGATATCTTATTGAGGGAGATTATAAATACTCAGATACGGTCTCTTATCCGGATGAATCACTAATAAGCAATGATATCGTTGCTGATAAATATAGATCAGTAAATGAATCGATAAAGGTGGTTGTATAAACTAATTCAGAGGAATACGTGAGGGCTTTGGGAGATTGCAATTATAGTGGGGATAATTTTTTTGGGGAAAGTGTTACATATTGCATTTATCAAACAGCTTTTTAGAAGTTTTTCTTATTCAAGAAATATGCATTTCCATTTCTGGGTTTATTTATAGTTTTGCCAACAATTTTTTTCTTTTTGTAAGATAATTTTTATATAGTGGACTGAAATTAGGAAAAAATTGACGATCTACAGAAAAGTGCAATTATTCTACAAAAATATGAATTACGAAGCTTAAAAATGACAATAGTTACCTGCAATATATTTTACATTTTTAATATGTTAGTATAATGAAGTTACGTACCTGTATTATGTACATTTATTAAAAGGTGTGTTTAAAAGATTTTTTTTATTAAAAAAATGTGAATTTTTTTATTTTGCCCATTGTCCATTTGTTATTTTCCCCATTTTTTATATGTTTTATAGAATATTTTTACAGAATAAGGTTTGGGAAAATTGTTTATGAGCTACAGTGAGTCTTTTGAAAATAAATTACACATTGTTATACTCATGCTTTGATATTCCTTTTTTTTTAAAAATTTACTTTATTTAATGGAGTGTACATTTTAATAACATTTCTATTTATGTCAAGTCCAACAGTCGATTTGTTTGAGTATGCAAAATCTTGTGTTAGTTTGATGCATGGAAACTTCGATATAAAAACTAGAAAAGTCACATTATTTATCAATATTCTTGGGTTTTGTATAAAGGCGAAACTTTTTAATATATTCCAAAGAAAATATTTAAACAATCTTATTTATTTATATTTTTTTTTCTATGTTTTGTAAAGTGGGCAAATGTGTTTTCGAATTATTATTAATAAAGAAGAGCAATAGGGAAAATTTGACTGTCTTCAGAAAAGTGGATTTATTCTATAAAAATATGAAATTTGAAGTTTATAAATGACAAGAGTTACCTGTAATATATTACAACATATTATCAACAAATGGCATAGCAATATAATATAGAATATTATTTGACATATATAATATTACTCGACAATATTTCTGTACCACAGAGCCAGACTGGCCTAAGTCGCACTTTTCAAGTTTGCTGGAGAGGGGGAAATCTGAATCTTACTCTCATTGTAAAGCATTATACTTAGGCTTATATAGCTCTCGCTAAAGGCATAAAAATAATTTTGTACTGAATTTTGATGGTATGATTCGATAGAAGGCGAAGTTTTAAGACGTAATCTGCAATAAAACATAAATCGCCAAATTTGGACTTAGGCTCACCAGGCCCTGAGGTATAGATTTACAAGAAATAGAATAAATTCAATATAAGACACATCACAAGGCGATTTGTTAATATATTCCAACTCTAACAACAAGAACATGATACGAATGAAACACTATTTAATAATAGCGCGGTTGATATAAATAGAAACTCTGTGACAGAATTGTTGACTTGCGACTTACGATTCAACTATAGAAGCAATCAGCTAGAAGTTAGGAAAATACGTCATGAATTGGTGCTTTCCAATGGCAGTAATTATCCGGCCCACGCTTCCTTTGTAAGTTCTGAATTACAAGAATCTATTTTGAGTTTGAAGCAGGACGTTGTTAACTTGTTTTCGTAAAACTGCTTATTTTTCTAGAAGCTCAATGTCGTAAAATTGAAGACTTAAATGCCAAAATTGCATAAGTCCATTTCGGAAGTTTTATTTATATCGAACAAAAATATTTTCGTAGTATAAGTTTATTTAAAGTAGTCAATATGTGTTTTGTTCATTTTGTATTGATGGTTTTCACTGCAACAACTTATACAATTTTAAAGACTTTAGATAATCATGCAAATTAGTTATTTTTGGAAATAAAATTTCAATAATTGCTTTTTATAACGTTTCTTTAAGACTTTTGACGAAAGAGTCATTTTATAACGGAACTAGGACTAATATGTAGCACAAGTGACGTACAATGATATATTTCATGAAATCTACACATGCAGTTTTGGGACACAATTTATTTTATTATATATTTCAGTTAATCGAAATTCAAAAAGTAAGTATTTATTTGATTAATTTATAAAAGAGTTTGCAAATGAGTTTTCTCTTATTTGATGACTAATAAGCATATTTTATCTCAATATTACCAAACATTTACTTATTCAGTTTTAGCGCTAAACTCTTCAATTTCAGGCTAACATAAGAAAATAAAAAAGCTTTTTTTCCTAAAATTAAAGCAAAAATGGATAATGGAAAATTTTAAAATGGATAATTTTATTGATTTGCATTATTCTGTAATGATATGAAATTAGTTTGAACAAAAGAAAAAATATTTTTTTATTAAATTAAGACTGCTAATGAACTCCGCCAAATGATACAAGTTTTATACTTATTTCACTTTTGAGCTTATGCTTATATTTCGTTTATGAATTAATTTTAAATACAATAAAATTTAATACGTGTTTGTAATAATTAAAAAAAGTTCAGGAAGTATAAATTACAAAATTTTGTGGAGGGTGGAGGGGGTAAGTGCGACCGGGTAATTCCCCCACCCCCTTTTTCATGTTGTTACTGTGAGATATCTATAAGAAATACAGAAACAAGACTCAACACACAATCTTAGAGGATATTTAGGTATAAGAACTTTCAAATATATCACCTACTACTATCATCTACCAATGATTTTTTATATATATTTTTTAATTTTCAATGTCCGCTCACCGGAAAAACGGGAGAAATTCAACCACGCCTCTCAAACCCCCATAGACTACGCACAAAATAATTATTTTATACTTTGTTATACCTTGATTTGTACTGATTTTACCAGTCGTTGTTTTATATTTTTATCTGAAACCGTTTGGCAGACACGCACTTCTTTTTCGTGAGTACATCGTTTTTTAAAAAAAAAATTACAATATTTAACATGTAGTTTATTTTTTCTGTTTTAAAGAATTTTGTTTAAGTTAACAATGTTAATGTGCTTATATATATTTTTCACATGACTTACACATGTTTTTTAAACTTTTTCATTTTGTTTTTTTAAAAGTTTTTTTGATTTAAAAAAAAAAAAAATCCCAATTTTGGAAGCACTTTACATGAAATTTGAATATTAAAATTTGTCTTAATATTTTTTTTCTTAATAGGCTATTTAACTAAACACACTTCTAAATCAATACTTAGAAATTTATACCGTGGCTAAAAACACTATTTACATGAGTCAGACATCTTACTGAAGGTTTTTACAAGCAGAAAGCGACTGGAAATGTCAAATTTCTTCCCTGCCAATAACTGATTCAGGGATTACTATAATAAAGTAATCAGCATCAACTGTCATGACATCCTTGTTTTCATACTAAGCCGAAATTGAACCTGTGTTGTTATAGTTATGGTTGCACCACAAGCCCCAACTACCATAGTTGCACTTGCCTCGCGTGCTGTGTAAGTGTAACCATGGCTGCCAATGCTAAACCATTAGTTCAATTCCAAAATAAGGTGTATGGTTGAAAACTACATTATACTTGATAAGAATATAAAATTCGGATATTTTATGTAGTAAGACAATAACATGAAAATAGTGACAAACTTTCAAATTCGAAATTCCATTGAGTGATAAAATGTAAGCACTTTCAAAAATATCACTCAAAAAAAAACTGCCACACTTTTGATGCCACACACACACATATATATATATATATATATATATATATATATATATATATATATATATATATATATATATATATATATATATATATATATATATATATATATATATATATATATATATATATATATATATATATGTATCTTCTGAACTACACAATTGCTCTGTAAAAGTTTTTTTTTAAACAAAAATGCATTAAAACAAAAGAAATTATATATTTCAAGGAAATTCTAATGACAAAATGTGTCTTTTATTTCTATTTTGTATGTAGTTTAACTAATGGAAAAGTCAATTACAAAGTTTCAATAGAACTCGTGTGTTAGCTTGATTTTATATTACGTTTGGCCATCTTAGATTCTAATTTAAATTTAAGGTTTCTCCGTTGACAAAAAGGCAACTTTGTTTTTTTTAATTTAGAATGTAATGGATTTACAAGGTAATCAAATCATTTTGACAAATACAACTCAAGATACAATGAAAATAAAAATGGTCTCAAAGTTATTTAGTATAAACTGATGGAAAAGAGGCTCAACTCATTTAAATTATTTGAAACAAAACTGAAAAAGATTAGAAAATACTGTAAAATAATTAAATTTCGGAAACCGTAATATATTTTATGATTATTTTTACTTTTATTGGGAATTGGTTTATCCAATTGTTTCTGAGAGATATCGAATGTTCCCAAAATACTATTATATATTTATATCATTAAACAATTCTTAATTTTGAAACATTTTTCAAATCTTGTAAGCTTTGGGAAAACTTTTAAAACATCTCTAATAAAAAATATATCCATATATAATCAATAGTGTTTGTCTGTTTGGTTATTAATAAAAATCTACAGTTTTATTCCGATCTTGATGAAATTTTGTTCACTTTCGAATCAAATGAAAGATGACTGTCTACATGCAATTTCGAACAACACCCCTTTTCCCCCTTAATTAGCTTAAGCCCATTGACTACTTAATAAAACCTATTTATAATAATGCAATACTGTAACAATGGAATATTTTAACATTGAAACATATTTTACACAGTAAACTATGAGAATAGATGCATATATTATGATTTGCTGATCACCAATGTAAAGAAAAATATGGCCAAATGATTTTAAAATGTCGTTAAATAAATACAAATGTCGCCAAATTAATAAAAAATGGTCCCAAATGAATACAAATGTCGCCAAATAGATAAATACGTCGCCATGCACAAAAATATGGTCATATATATAAAAATATAATCAAACTGGCAAAAGTATTATTAAAATAATAAAATTAATAAAATTTTGCACACTTGACCTTCAAAATAAGAGGAAGGTCACTGTCTACATGAGATTTAGAAAATCTACTCCATTCCCTCTTCGCTTCCCTTAAAGCATAAATGACTTCTTACTAAAACAGCCAAATTGCATGGCGCCATGATGTAGAAATCGATCAACACTTTTCGTAAAGTTATATACATGTAAAGTAGAGTCTCTATGGTATTTGTTTGTTATATAAATCTACATTTTTATTTCGAGGCAACAGCTTTAACTCGGTCAATACCGGGCATTTCAGCTAGTGATGTTTATTTATTTAATGAAAACAAAATTTCTTGAAAATGTAAATTAAAGTCCTCGGCAACGCAAACAAATTTACAGCTATTATTAGAATATTTTCTTCTCCCTTCAAGATCGAAATGTGATTTATTCAGTGTTAGCAAATTATATTAGCGAAATTTAATTTGTTAGGCTTATGTTGTTATCGCAAAAATATATTCAGAGCAGCTGCCAGAAGCAATTTTAACTAAGCATTAAAAAATCGTTAGAAAAGGTGTACTGAGAATTGTTATATATAGTTACCAGTCTAGACTACCACACCAATTGAAGCGCCCGTTATGGGCGCAGTAAATACAGACGTAAAGGATTATTCTTGCAAATCCATTAGCTGCCGTTAATGTGTTTACTCTTCTGATGATGGAAGTTTGGATATAACGTAAAAAAAGATTACTGGCGGAAAGAAAAGGAATTCTGAATAATTCGATGATGACCAAAGATTAGTTTTTCAGCATCGCCAAATAAAAATTGGTGTTAAGAATTTTGAAAAAAAAAATATTATGGATGAATTTTTATCATTTAGTTTAATTATTTTAATGAACGGTTTTATAAATGGTTCGTTATTCATCATTAACTTTGAGTGATATTTTTTTAAATAGTATGTAGGTAGGTATTTTCTATAAATATTGATCATGGTTGATCTATTGATATTAGCAAAAATTAACAATTTATACAATTTTTTTTTAAATGTAACATTTGAGTATAGTTATAAAAAATATGACTGAAGTAAAGAATATTTTTTCATAAAAAAATTCACGTTTCATAGAAATTATTGTAATAAAAGGCAAATAAGATTCAATCTTACATTTTTCAAACAACTATTACATCATACCGTCACCTCAGAGCAACAGTAGGATATGAGCAAAACAGGGTTGCCTATAAAATTGATTTAAAAATTTGATGTTTTTTCAATGCTGAATATCTAAGGGTGTAGTTCACGGATTTCAAAGAATACATAAAAATGTCCGAGTGTTCCACTAAATAAAGGCACATTTGTTAATATTAGCAAGACCGAAAAATCATTTTCGTTTTTTTAGATGTCTTACTGTTGCTCTGAGGCGACGATATACAAAATATGCAACAACAAAAAAATTACGAATTTTGTATCTTAAGCATTTATATCTTGTTTGCATGATGCATTTATTGTATTTTTACTCCCTATTTTTCTGAAATGGGTAAATAAAAAACTTACAGAAAAGTAATACATTCGATGATTATCATGGCTCCGAATATATAAGTTTCAATTTTGAAAAAGACACTACTTAACAATAAGTACAATTTGTAAAATGAATAAAAAGAGCAGATTCATTGGCGGCCTTCATAAATCATTTTCAATAAATATCGACAATTAAACCCAAGACTTATCGGGAATCGAACCCAATCTGCAGACACCGCTGTCTAGACCCTTATCCGTTGTACTACTAGGGCGACGTGAAGAAATTATAAACAGAAGTAATGTTAAGAAGGAGTGTCAAAAGAATGGGAATTAAGGTAATTAAATCGTAATAAGAACAGTTTTCATTTATCCACATCAATCCACATCAAATAATGTGGAAAACCATCTTCTGAAGAAATATTTTAAGTTTGTCATTTCGCTTTGATAAGATGGCTTGAACAGAGGATGAGATTAGCAATATTAAATCCTAGAGCTCATTTTTTCGAAAGTATGATTACTTAAATTTGAGTACGTCATCACTCATTTACGATGCGATTGTACTCAAAGATAAACGAGTATATTCATGAACTAATTTTTTTGCACCTCTTTATTTACAGTGTACATAAAATCGTTTTACTATAAAGCAGTTTAACAAAACTATGTTTTTAATATTAACTTTAACGTTCGAGCATCACGAAACCAATTTCTAAGAAGAACTGATTGAAAATAGAAGTTAATATCTTTCGCGGAATTCCATATCTTTTCGTCTTTTAAGATTCTATATGTCAGCTATAGAACGAAAAAACTACGCAAATGTTCCATTGTGTAAAGTGATGGGAATTTCTAAACTAGACAAGAATTTGTAATCTCATAAAGCATATAAATTTCGAATGGCAAGTTATATTGAGTTTCAAATGTTTACAATACAGATTTTATTTTATTATATAAATATAATTTAAAAAGACTTCGTTTAATTTTAATCCTAGCACTAAAGAAAATTGTTCAGAAAAAAGTATTACAAAAACAAAATAAATTTTAGGGATTTTAAGTAGAAGAAAAAGATTATGTATGCGATGCAATTATATTTGTCAGTCTATCTCCAGGTCATTTCTTCGAAACGAAAAGGTATTTCAAACTATTTTAGGTTATGAAATGACATGATTAAAATTTTACATTTTTTTTAGGTTAACTTGCATCCTGAAGTTGATCACATATTTAATAAAGTGGAAATACTTTATTAGGTGCTTTCGAAATCGAAGATTAAATTTCACACACGACTATTAAAATAAATAACTCAATTTTATAAGGGAAAATATTACATTATTCTAAATATTTTTATGCAAAATTATTAAAAAGTTTAGGACATTTCATTATGTAGAAAGTTTGAGTTTCAAGGTCAGATACACTCTTGTAACTTGGGTTTAAAGTCCCTGTAATCACTCTATTAATTTAGATTAATTTTTTTTATACGAATAAATTTTCTTAATAAATAGTGTCAATTAAGTAAATGTGTTTACAAATATCATTATAGAATTGTTTTTTTAGTTATTAATTATAAAATTGTCAAAATCAAAGTGCTTGCAAACTCTTTATTTCTTACCTGAAAACCAATTGCTTAGTTGATATTGTCAATGTATCAGTGATAAGACCTTAATCTTCTTCCAACTTCTTTTATTATTTTTACATTCGTCTTGTTAGACAGTAGAAGTGAAATATATCATTGCCGCTATCATCATAAATTAGAAATTGTACGCCTATCACGCGGTTTTCCTTTGATTTTTAGATTTTTCTTATTAGGCAATAGAAGTGAAACTTCTTATTACCGCCATCAACACAATGAGAAATTATACGTCTATCATGTTGTCTTCCTTTGATTTGTAGATTTTTCTTGTTGGGCAGTAGAAGTGAAATTTCCCATTGCCGCCATTAACACAATGATAAATTGCACGTATATCTCGTGGTCTTCCTTTGATTTGTAGATTCGTTTGTTGGGCAGTAGAAGCGAAATATCTCTTGCCGCCCTCAACACAATGAGTAATTGCACGCCTATCTAATTGTCTTCCTTTGATTTGTAGATTCGTCTTGTTTCTCAGTAGAAGTGAAAAAATTAGCATTTCATTCAATGAGCAATACTCCCCCTGAGCAATTGCAAGTTCATTCCGTGATCTTTCTTTGATTTGTAGATTTGTTTTGTTGGGCAGTAGAAGTGAAATTTCTCATTGCCGCCATCAACACAATGAGAAATTGCACGTCTATCTCGTTGCCCTCCTTTGATTTGTAGATTCGTCTTGTTGGGCAGTAGAAATGAAAAATCTCATTCCCTTCAATGAACAATTTCGTCCTGAGCAATTGCACGTCTATCTCGTGGTCTTCCTTTGATTTGTAGATTTGTTTTGTTGGGCAGTAGAAGTGAAATTTCTCATTGCCGCCATCAACACAATGAGAAATTGCACGTCTATCTCGTTGCCCTCCTTTAATTTGTAGATTCGTCTTGTTGGGCAGTAGAAATGAAAAATCTCATTCCCTTCAATGAACAATTTCGTCCTGAGCAATTGCACGTCTATCTCGTGGTCTTCCTTTGATTTGTAGATTTGTTTTGTTGGGCAGTAGAAGTGAAATTTCTCATTGCCGCCATCAACACAATGAGAAATTGCACGTCTATCTCGTTGCCCTCCTTTGATTTGTAGATTCGTCTTGTTGGGCAGTAGAAATGAAAAATCTCATTCCCTTCAATGAACAATTTCGTCCTGAGCAATTGCACGTCTATCTCGTGGTCTTCTTTTGATTTGTAGATTTGTTTTGTTGGGCAGTAGAAGTGAAATTTCTCATTGCCGCCATCAACACAATGAGAAATTGCACGTCTATCTCGTTGCCCTCCTTTGATTTGTAGATTCGTCTTGTTGGGCAGTAGAAATGAAAAATCTCATTCCCTTCAATGAACAATTTCGTCCTGAGCAATTGCACGTCTATCTCGTGGTCTTCCTTTGATTTGTAGATTTGTTTTGTTGGGCAGTAGAAGTGAAATTTCTCATTGCCGCCATCAACACAATGAGAAATTGCACGTCTATCTCGTTGCCCTCCTTTGATTTGTAGATTCGTCTTGTTGGGCAGTAGAAATGAAAAATCTCATTCCCTTCAATGAACAATTTCGTCCTGAGCAATTGCACGTCTATCTCGTGGTCTTCCTTTGATTTGTAGATTTGTTTTGTTGGGCAGTAGAAGTGAAATTTCTCATTGCCGCCATCAACACAATGAGAAATTGCACGTCTATCTCGTTGCCCTCCTTTGATTTGTAGATTCGTCT
Source organism: Troglohyphantes excavatus (assembly GCA_963932185.1). Lineage (NCBI taxonomy): Eukaryota > Metazoa > Arthropoda > Arachnida > Araneae > Linyphiidae > Troglohyphantes > Troglohyphantes excavatus. The sequence continues at coordinate 51,572,874 of OZ010675.1, forward strand.
TGTTGGGCAGTAGAAATGAAAAATCTCATTCCCTTCAATGAACAATTTCGTCCTGAGCAATTGCACGTCTATCTCGTGGTCTTCCTTTGATTTGTAGATTTGTTTTGTTGGGCAGTAGAAGTGAAATTTCTCATTGCCGCCATCAACACAATGAGAAATTGCACGTCTATCTCGTTGCCCTCCTTTGATTTGTAGATTCGTCTTGTTGGGCAGTAGAAATGAAAAATCTCATTCCCTTCAATGAACAATTTCGTCCTGAGCAATTGCACGTCTATCTCGTGGTCTTCCTTTGATTTGTAGATTTTTCTTGTTGATCAGTAGAAGTGAAATTTCTTATTGCCGCCATTAATGAGAGATTGCACGTTCAACTCGTACTCTTGATTTGATTTGCTGATTCGTCTTAAAGAACAGTAGAAGTGAAATATCTCATTCCCTTCAATGAGCATTCCCCACTGAGCAATTGCAAGTCTACCACGTGGTCTTTCTTTGATTTGTAGATTTTTCTTGTTGGCCAGTAAAAGTGAAATTTCTCATTGCCGCTATCAATACAATGAGAAATGGCACGTCTATCTGGTGGTTTTCCTTTGATTTGTAGATTTTCTTGTGGGCAATAGAAATGAAATTTCTCATTGCCGCCATCAACACAATTAGAAATTGCACGTCTATATCGTGGATGACAGTAAATTCCCTTTGTGTAAAATCGTGTGAAGTGGAAAGTGACGATTTGACGAAGATCTCACTAAAGCCAAGATATCACATTAAAATTCAATTGCGCCATAATAAACAATTTGTTGATGATTATAAGAAGTATAAACGTATGAAATTTTTATAGAGATCTAGAGCTTACCGAAGACGCAAATAAAAGCAGACCGAGCAGGCGAGTGTAGAAAGTATTTGTAGACGAAACCTTACGGTACAGTAGGGACTTTGCATGCCAAATATTTCGAGTGAGCCACATCATGTTATTATAAATTCGTTTTATTTTAACCATAATTTATAATTATGTTCAGACAGCTTTAATTGCAAATTGCTAGTTAAAGTAATTACAAATTAAAGATGTTGCTATAGTTACAGAAATATGATCCCAATTTACTTTTTGAATCGGATGCATTAGTGCATTCCTATCAAGCATGCAATGCACAAATCCCAATTAAATGCTCAAAATAATGCAAACTAAATAAAACATATAAAGTCGATTTTAAGATAAACAACATATACAAGTTCACATTTATTTTTAAGACTGTAAAATGAAAAAAAGTTTTATTTCTAAATATTATAGCATATTTATTCGAATTAAACTAAATAACATACTAAAATACGGAATTAAGCATTCAGAAATATTTTCCAAAGCAGTATTAAAAATAATTATTGAAAAACACCATTTAACATTACTGTTAAATATCTTTTAAAACGAGCTCTAAACTAATCTGCTATATCATTATTACGTTAATCTTTTTCTTAATGAAGAACACATTTAAGATAATGTTGAATTAAAATAAATAGGTAATATGCACACATACGAAATAAAATTATGCATACCTAAACTTATTTCAGGTGCGAAACGCATTCTGACTTTAAACATAATTTAACTTACTTTACTCCACTGAAAGCATTTTAATGGATGATGTTTATGCTGGCTCATATCTTCAAAAATTAGAAACTGGCAGAAAGGAATACATTGCAATTCGTATATTCGACATAAAAGTTCGTAAGATAAAATATCATCCTTCAAGATTGAAATTTAAAGCGCAAATAACTTAAGTTTGTTTGGAAGAAAATAAGCATTGTTGCTGGCTTTATTACTTTTTCTCTGTTTGCATTGTTTCAAAAATACCAATACCAATTTGCATTTATAAGATTGTAAAGTAGAGATATATTCAAATTCACGATGCCAAGTATTAACATTGTTGTAATATTGCTAGTTTAAATTTGTAAGAATGTTTTTATTGCTTAAGATGCACAGCGAAAATTCTACGTACAACATAAAACACTTACAAGTAAAAAAAATACAGTTTTTGTAAGAATAAATTTTGTACAAATGAAAAATTATAAATAGTTAGTATTTTATATAATGACATCTAGGATTTTACTAATAATATCTAGTGTTTTTTTTTTTAAATAATAAAATAATATTCTAAATCTATAATAATAAAAAAAGAGTATGCCTGTGTGCGTCTGTGGCGCGCAGAATCTTCCATTACATGTACATACCTGAAAGTTTGTACATATAAAAATACTATTTAACCTCTTATTGTGCAGATGAAGTTGCAATTTTAAAATTCCGATCTTGACAACAATGAAATACTTTAAAACAAATAAATGTATATTTATTGTTTTAAACAATTAAAAGCTCGCGATAAAAAATTGCTTTGGCGAAATATCTATTTTTGGCAATCATGCTTCAACTGAAAAACTAACGGAAAAGCTAACATTCGGAGATGTCTGAACTATAGGCCAGTTATTTTGCGTTCTAGAAAATAAAAGAGAAGGAATAAACGGGGAGAACGAACCAATGTTGTGAAAATAATAGGTGTGAAACCGAGGGTAACAACTAGTTAAAAATATAAAATAAAATGTTTAGTTTAAACATTATAATTAAAAATTTCAAAACTTTTTTTAAACTAATATTTTTAAATGATTAAGCATATATAAGGATTATTTTGGATTTAGCAAAATTAATTAATTCAAATAAGAATATTTTTTTGCTCGTACTTGTTGTTTTATCCGTATTTATTCATATTATTTCATACTTCTGAATATTGATATTGCAGTAAAGCATTCTATTTACATATTGTGTTTTTATATCTTTTCACCGCTTTTTAAATCTTATTCAGAATGCATAAATAAATTATTCTTTCAACTCTCTCATAACATGGAGTGTTTTGTTTAATGTTGGTTTCTCGGGTAAATAATTGCCAGAAGATGGCGCAACAATCAAATGGGTGATAGTCCGCATAATTTCTACGTATGAAATTAATTATTTTATTTTTCAAAAATATTTCACCTTGTTTTGTTGCCAATAATAAAATCTAAATTTTCGATGTATTATAATTAATATGGATATTTGTGGATTAACATATTTTTTTGCTGTTCTTGAATGCCTAATGCATTTAAAACCATTATTCTAAGTGGAAAAGAAAAGTTTGATTGAACTAATAATTTAATCAACAATTAAATAAAAAGATAAGTATTAAAATTTTTAATATGAAAACAGTATTTTATAAACATTAAAAATAGGACATTACATACTAAATGCATTGTTATTAAGCATTAAGTTAACAAGTTTAATCCCGTTGAAAATGTATTTTCGAACATTAAATATCTATGATAATTTGCGTTGATTTTAGGTACGTTGGAAAATCTAAAAATATAGCTAAATCGTTACTTTAAACAATAAACTTATTATAACATTACTGGATTTATTTAAAAAAAAATTATGTTTACTTATAAGATATATGATTTAAAATCCCTTAGTTTAATTTTGGTAATATTTAAATCAGTGCTTTTTTTAAACAAACTTTCAAGTTCAATGGCTATCTTTTCAATTTAAAAACTATTTTAATAACACACTTCTTTATATGAACATCGTACTTTTTTTTTTTAGTGTTGAATTTTTATTTTTAATTTAAATCCTACTTTTTTATTTTAAATCCAATTTCATCTGTCTCTCAAGTGATTAGTGTGTTATTTATATTTCTGCGCAATATTTAAGCAAATTAAAATTAAACATTTCAACACAAAATAGAGAGAGAGATGAGAAACGCCGTTTATTTTATACACATAGAAATGACAATTTGAAACTAGTTCCAGAAAAATTACTTAGATGGCGCTACTATGAACTTTTATTTTTAACGGTATGTGCAGTTGCATAGAAAAACTATTGATGCACAATCATTTGGGCTCTACAGAGTTAAATGGTTAAATAGAAAATTCTCTGTGAGGCACGTGTGTCATAGAAGTTTCTATTAAACGGATATAAACAAAAGTTATTTTTAATTATTTAAATGAAATAGAAGGGAGATTATAAGTTTAATTATTAGATGGAAACTTTCTCCATTGATAAAATGTCATTTCGTCGAATGCGAAGAAATTTTAGGTAAGTTAAAATTTTGATTTTTAAACTTAATGTATACTGTACTGGGAAGTAATAACGATAAATATTAGAAAACCGACAAAAATTTAAGCATAATGAATTTTAAAAACAAGTGTGTTTTAAATTGTTTTTTTTTTTGTGTTTAAAAATGTATGCAAAGTAATTAAAAGGAATTGAACATTTTAATTTTAACTATGTTCAAGTAACATTAAAAATGTGCCTCACATTCTGAGTAAACTTTTACATTTTTAATCAAGAAATTAATACAAAATAATTTGAATGAAACGCATACCTTTGGAACATCATAAATATTAAGCCAAGGAACATATTTTTTTAGTAGAATTGATACAAAAATAATTAATTAGCTCTACTAATTATCCTTCTTACTAATTTCAGAATAAGTCCAATAAATATTAAAGGTACCAAAACTTCCTTATTGGATGGACTTTAGACGTTTAAAAATAAAAAAATTCTTGAAAATTAGAATGAAAACTATTTATTTTTTAACGGTATCTAAGTTAAACTTTTTGCCCATTAATCAAATTTAATTAATTTGATAGCATGAAACTGTAGAACAAATTTTTAAGAAAAAACGTTGGTTAACTTAATTATTGTTGGTTTTGCAATGCTATTTTATGATACAAAAGGTATTAATGATAATTCTATCTAGCACTACCAAAGCTTGGTAGTGAAAATATATCCGATTTTTATTTATTTATTATACTAAAATTGCTAAGGTTAACTAAAATAAAACTATTTTTAATGACATGCTCAGATTTAAGATAATATACATAAATGCAAAATTTGAACTCGATAATATTTCCCTGTATGTTCTCCTATATATGTAAGGGTAAATGTAAGGATAGAATGTTTAAGTTTGAAGGGTTTTGTAAAACGCTCAACATTTTCCGAAGTTAAATATTTGTATTTTGAATACCACAACAAAAAACGGTAAATTGTATATCAAGTAGGCATAAAACTAAAAATTCCAATATTGTAATACATCAACTACTTGAGAAAACCTGCTAATCTGGATTTTAGAGTTTTGGAAATTTGTTTGCAGCTTTGTTCGTAATTAATTACTTAAAAATTAAATTTGATATTATTACAAAGTAAACGTTGTATGTACAGCTAATACGTCATCTAATTTCGAATTGAGTTTTTTAATAAAAAAGATTCTTAATAATTTGTGAAATAAGAAAGTTTATTATACTATTTATACAAATTTTATTACTCTTAAGAAAGTAAAGGGCATAAATCAAATTCTTCGACAACAGATATTGACTTTTTTCAAAAGGGAGATATTTTAAATATCATGTTTTGCTGCTGCAAAGAACACAAATGTAGAAAGAAATGAAGCAACGAAAATTTATATTTCTTAATAATTAATTTTATTAACACAAACAAAGCTACTTCTGAAATGTCTGTAGCTTGAATAAAAATCTCCAATACCTACAAGATTGGCCATTTTGTTTCCAAGAAATTGTTATACTAAAGTTTCTTTGGGGGCCATAATGAGTAATATATATGTGAAGCGAAACTTCTTCTACTTATGATTTAATTGTTAGTTGTTTTGGAATATGTGAGTGTCTTTTTTTAAACTCATTAATATTTTATAAAATTTTTATTGATGTCATTTCAATTTGAGGGAAAAACTTTTGATACGTAACCCGTTGTATACATTGTACAAACAATAAAGCTTTTAAATTCGAATCGAGTTTTTTAATAAAAAAAATCATTTTTTATTAAAACTAAATTACATTAACTCTCATAAAGGAATACTTTTTGGATTATTAAATATAATTTAATAATTAACGTTTAAAGGAAAAGTGATTTTTAACGAAAAGCGATATGTGTGGATTATTAACTATTATCGATGAACTTTTGGTAGTTTAAAAGGGCAAAAACCCGTTTGTGAAATGGGACACCATTCTAAAGAGGTCCTAACTTTTCCTGCATCAGTTATATAAAATTATCTTGGGTGATGTTTGAGTTATAGGGAAACATTCTTGTTATTAAATACTAGAAATGTTTTTGGAAGAAAAAACATCTCATTTTACATACAAAATGTTGACCTGTGTTTGGTATTATTATATAATTTTTACTAATCCTTCACCTTTTCACCATAGCACAGTAAGGAACAAACTATTTATACAAATTTGTTGATTTCTGATTTTTTGTGCTTTTTTTAAAACAACTCGGTTTTGTTACTTCCATAGATGTAATGTATCCACGTTTCTTTTAACTCTTATTTCCTGATCAATTCCAATTAAAGTCTCTTTCTATTCCAAGTCACTTCTCTTTTCTCATAATGATCTTTTAAATTATTATTCAGTTACAACTATGCACCGATACCACGAAAATTGCATTCTGTTCTTCTGAGATATGTCTTAAACAACCCAGTCCCTATACTTATATGGTCACTGCAATTTGTGTGCACCTAAAATTCCCCATCGATGGCAACACCTCTTGCGTAATCCTTCTTAAATCAGTGCATTCCTAACTCAATCATCAAAGATGTAAGACGTGTAGGCGTTTCTCTGCGTCAGCGATATCCAGTAGAAGCATAATAAACCATATTAAAAACTCTAATACGGATCCTGAACTTCATCACCGAAGTCTATAGCATAATTTTTTATAGTTAAATCGAAATATATATATATATATATATATATATATATATATATATATATATATATATATATATATATATATATATATATATATATATATGCAAACTATGTGCTATTCTAAAAAAGCATAAATTCTTTGAGAAATATAATTATAAAACATGCACATAATTTTTATGTTTCCAATACTTAATTCCAATGTATACTGTTGCTATAGATTTCTTTAAATAAAATTATACGACACAGATGTAAAAGAATCCATATTTTTCACCTAACTTGGAAGTGTGGTTAATGATATAAACAATAAAATTGGTCTTATTTTGTTAATAACATGTTTCATTTTATAACTTAACAATATTTAAATATTAGGAGAATAGTTATATTTAAGTCTATATAAATGGATTTTAAATGGATATTTAAAACAAAAGTGGCGCTATTATTTTTACGATAAGAGATTAGTTAATAATATTTCTAATTGGGTGGGTGTGGGGGAAGGGGACTGAGTGTATGCGTGAGAGAAAATTGTAGCGCAGTTAACGTCTCATAAAATAGAATACTAGTACAAACTTCGCCCTCCAGTTGATGTGGGACTTTGTGAGTCCTATTATAAAAGAACTAGAACATCTCCCTCTAGGGATTCGTTCCAGAATCGAGAGAGCAGCGCTCTACTTTTGTGTCTAGAAATATGAATCTAGTTTCAAACAGCCATTTATTTCCACTAAATTTCGCATACATATAAAAAGTAATATTCTTGATATAATCCATTCTGACACAAGTATGTAATTTCTTTCCTGAATAAATAGTAGATATATTCTGAAAAGGCTTCATTCGTTACAATTTAATGAAATTTCTCATTCATTTCAATTATTTAAATATTTACTATTTATATCAGTACACTTTTTTTTTCTATTTGCCCAAATACTGTATACTTCGTATGAATTTCTTATTTACAAGATATTTTTTGTAAGTAAGGTGTGTTTAGATAAATCAAAATAGAAATGTTTAAGTTTTGTATGAGTTTTAAATTCTAAATAGGAGTTTTAAATTCACATTTTTTGCATTCTGCCACAATACGAAAAACTCTAAATCTTTTTTAATTTCATAATGATTTAATGATGATGTATATTATAGTTTTGCATAATAGTTTTGTCTAATCTGTAATAATAAAAGAAAAAGTTTGTCTTTGGCACGCAAAACATTAATTTCCACTGCTCAGGTTGTCTTAAAAATTTATATATGAATACTATTCAATGCATCTGAGGTTTGGAATTTTAAAATTACGTTTAGTTTTTTTTAGGATGGTAATGTAAATTTTTTTTGCAATTATTTTTTTGCAAAAATTGCAAAAATTATTTTTTTAAATGGCCATATTGTCGACTCAGAGCAACAATAAGACATCTAAAAAACGAAAACGAATTTTCGGTCTTGCTAATATTACCAAATGTGCCTTTATTTAGTGGAACACTCCGACATTTTTATGTCTTTGAAATCCCTGAACTACAGCCTTAGATATTCAGCATTGAAAAAACAGCAAATTTTAAAATCAATTTTATAGGCAACTCTGTTTCTGCTCGTATCCTACTGTTGCCCTGAGGCGACGATATAAAAAAAAGAGTATCTACAGTGTTATTAAATCATAAGACCCTTGACAACAGTGTAATATTTTAAAATAAATTAATACATATTTATTGTTTTAAACAATTAAAATTTGGCGATCAATGTCTATTAGCAAGTATTATTTACCCACGAGTATGATCCTATAATTCAACAAATTATTTCACTTTTTTTTATCTAGGATAGAAAATACCCCACACTTTTTGTCATGGGTTAAGAAAATATTGGACACAAAAAATACAGAGAACCATATTAGAGGTCAAAGCCTTTCTGCACGTAATTACTTCCTATCCCAGTATATTAGCACAGCTGTCTAACAGAGCCCCGAACTTCTCGTAAATTTCTGATAAGGCTCTTCATTACTTTCCTTCCCCTGTAGAGGCACATAAAATCAATAGATATTTCACAAAATATGGTTTCTCTGAATTTTCTGGTGATTTTTTCTTAGACAAAATTCTGATAAATACTATTATAATTATATACGTAAGTATGGATACATATATAAAATAAATGCAGGACATTTCTGTAATTAATTTGATAATATTTTTGGAGGAAAGAGGAAAGAATTTTCCTCTTTAAAAGCCCCCAAGAGAATCATTTGTGGTTATTGGTAACCATAGTGACTGTTCATAACGTAGCTGTTTCTGAAGTTTTGGGTTGTTTTTCTTTTACGTCTTTTTTCTACTTCCAAATTACGGAAACTGCTTTTATAGATGTTTAACTACATGAAATTGGTGTTGAATATGGGTTTTGAGCTTTTACTATTAACTAAACAAATTTCTCTATTAATTACTAAACGTGAGTTAATGACCACTGTAGTTTAAAATATTACATATGCAGTGTTCACTCTAGAAATAAAAAGGGGCAGGGCGCAATTCGCAGTAAAAGTGCACCCCATTTTTGAAAAGGCACTTCTTGTTTTTAAAATGGCACTTTAAAAACAATGTTTTGAGTGGGCGTGGCCACACGTTGACACATCGGACCCATGACCAAACAAAAAAAAAAGTTCCGATTTGTTGGTTGACATTGCGCCAAAGCTGCATATTGGGCTATTGTTAACGGTTCGGGGCCTATCTCGAAGGAAAGACCCGTACAAAAACGATGTCCCTTTATGAAAATATTATTCGAAATCTAAAATTTGACATTTTAAAATTATCGTTTTTCCTAAAAATCAATTCTGTAAGTAGGAAACAGATCACTTACAAAACTGATAAAAAGGATACTTAAATCCAAAATTTGGTAATAAAATGCATAGTCTTGCAAACCAATCCATACCTAGTCCCAAACCATATTCTCTTTAAAGAAAACACAGAAAAAAAAACTTAGAATTTCATATGCAGGCACATGCAACCAATAGGATTTGTAGAATGCCTAGTGCTCGAAATTACCGCGGAATCATCGCGATTTCACAACACGTAGTTATAAAGGAGTTTGTTTTTCTACTATCATAATTAACTTAATTCCAATTTACACACAATTTTTTTTTAATCGATGCCTTTATTAAAGACAACTAGGGAAGCAATGATGCTTGTGCTTGACTGAAAAAGGCAAGAAGGGCGGAATTTTTTCAAAAGAGAGCGGCATTTTTGAAAAAAAGGGGCATGAGGGCGCTATCGAGATGAAAAAATGGCGGGCAGGCCCTTCAAAAAACATCTAGAGTGAACTCTGCATATGTATAGAAAACTTCCTCATATGTTAAATATAAAAGTATACTATTTTTATTATTAAGGAAAATAAGCACTCAAATTTTACTTTTCAATATTATTATTAATGAATTTCGAGGTTGTGTGTAGTTGTCCTACATCGTATTAAATATCTTTTACACGTGTTATTAAACGTGCCTGTTATAAAGAGACAAATAAGTAACCTAGCTGAAATTTAAGTTATAAAACACTAAATAATTTGAAAGAAGTCGATTTGGTGTAAATAAATCTAACAAATCTGTTTTTAAAAAGTATTGCATTTTTCAAGTACTTTGATATTTATAAAATTCCATAAAAAAATTATCTTCCTTTACAAGTTTTAAAAATATAATTTTTTATTTAGAATATTTTTTTCTCTCTAATAATAAATATTAAAGGAAACTAAAATTATTAATTTATTAATGCGTATTAGATAGTTTTGTTGTAAATAATATAATTTAAAATTATATTCCTTTTCTTCATATAATTTTCCAACAAAATAATAATGTAAACGAATTTTGTTGTATAGAAAAAATATTTTTTTTATTTAAAGTGATGTCTTAAACTTCACATAAAGGGAAATAGCCGCAATCTTTTTTCGTACTTTCCTTGGTTCAATGTTTAAATGACACTACCAATTCTGAAAAAAAAATTTCTATCAATTCCAAAAATAAAAGAATTTATTCTAAGTTATACACATTTTTGCATCATTTGTTCGTATTAAGTTTTATTTTCCCATTTATATTAAGAAAAACAACAAAATCCTAGGTTGATGCAATCACACACAATTTTAAATATATTTAATACTTTTAATTTTATTTAATTAGTGTACAAAATAAAACGATGAAAACGGATACGTTGATAAAAATATATCAATAATACATAAATCGAACAATAAAAATCGGATTTGGTTAATAGTCGGGACTCCTGTACAGTCCACGCCCTTCTGGCCACAACAAGGTACTAGAGGCGGAAGTTTCGTAGTACCTGTACTTGAATATTCGCTTTAGTGAACTGGATCTTTTATAGAATACGTGTTTTGACTGCATTGGGCAATAATAGGAATACTAGGTAGAATTTTTCTTATTTCTTTCCAAATCTATTTCACTTTGATAATCTGATTGATGATAATATATTTAAAAAAAATATATTTCATAAAATATAAATTTTGAGACAAATATACAGTATGAATCATATTTTCCTTTAAATAGACTGCAGGTAAACCCTTGAAATGTATTGATCGCTACTCGATTTGAGGAGCTGAAACCCCATTTTTAAAAAGACTTAAGTAAAAGGAAAAGATTTCGAGTGGTGGAAAAAGTATATGGATTTGATTAAATTTTGTTTTGCAAAATTTGATTAATGATTTATTGCGATATTTAAATGCATTACATATTAAAAGTAATAATTGTGTTTTTTTTTTTTAAAAAACAATACAATAATACAGCCATACTTTTACTGCATGTAAAATATGTGGGAAAAGAAATGCGCTTTTATTTTGATATCATATACTTTCCCCCCATTAGTAGGCTACCTCCCCCCCCCCCACGTTACCGCGGAAGTGATTAAGATTTAAAAATCAAAATAACTGCGTAAAAATTACGGGAATCGGGAGAAACTGTCTTAAGTAGAAGTCCAAAATGGAAAGAGATGTCAAATTTTGGTGAGGAGTATACTAACAAAATAGCACCTTCTTTTTTCCCCGGTGCGATGGACTTTATTAAAGAAAAGTAAAAAAGTAGTGATCTTGTAATCGGAGGGTTGCCAGCTTCGCTAAAAAAATATTAGAAAGTCGTCCAGAAATCCACTAAATTATTCTGGCGTGTATACGGGAATGGTGCACGAAAAATCTGATCGAGGTCCAAAGTCCCGACGCCTATGGAAGGCGTGGGGTGCCAGTTCAGGTATTTCCTGAACAGGGAACAATGTTACTAAAAACAAAATATTAAAGCTCCGCCCCCTCAATGCAAATGCGTGCGGTATGAAAATGCGTATGATGTCAAATTTGCTTCAAGCTAATTGTTTGCTGCCACTATTTTGTATTACTTTACATAGTAAAATTTTTTGCGTTTTCAATTTAGATATTTTGTAAACAGATGTTTTCTTCGTTTATATGTTTTACTTAAAAGTAGAAAATAGAATCGATTGTATAAAAATGTTATTTTTATAGCCAAGAAAATGTCTAGTTTTTCAAAAAAGATTGAATATTCTATTGGATTGGACAGAATCACCACGTTTAGTTCATAAATAGGGTTAATTATTAATAATTAAATATATTCCATTCTTTATCTTTCTTAAGAGAACCCCATTAGCAATAAAAAATGTATTAGCTTTTCGAAAGCTTAATAGGAAGGAAGACCAAACACTGAGAATAAACGATTTAAAGTTTTCGTTAACATAACCCATAATAGGTATGTTTTTAAAGGAATTCCTTTAAAAACATACCTGTTATCCAGCATAAAATCTCAAATAACTTATTAATAAACGTATATTCAGTTCTAAACATTTTAGAGCATATTTGAAAGAATTTTATCAAATAAAATTTTATAAAAAAATACAATAAAATTTTTTAGCAAATAACAAACAAAATCGAGAATTTTAAAATTTTTTGGGTACTGTGACCCTTTAAACAAAAACCAAAATCCAAAAAATTAATTAAGAATAAATTTGATCCCATTTTAATACGTGTGTAACATAATTCGAATCAGAGTGATTTTTACATCTACCCAGCAAAAAAAGTCAGCATGAAACATTCATCAAAATTGTAAAATTGAAAGTTTTTTGAAGGTTTTATAAAGGATATTGAAACAAAAAACTGCAGTTTTTTTGAAGTTTTTAATTTTCCTTTAAAATATCTGCATTTTCTCTTCATGATTAAAAATTGAAAGTTATTTGCCGGTTTTTATGAAGGTTTTTTACAGTTTTTATGAACGATATTGAAACAAAAACCTTTAATTTTATAGATCTTCAAAAAAAAAAACTGCAGTTTTCCTGCATGAAACCTTCAATTTCAAAATTTTGATGAAGGTTTTATGCTGACTTTTTTTGCTGGGTAAATGCATAAAAATCAAAAAAATTTCATACAAAAATATTCCCCACACTAATGGGACATTATAAATCTTGAAAAGTATTCACAGATCATTTACTCTGGCTTCTAAATATATTGGGATTCCGTTCTTGCATGACATAATTACCCCCACGTAAAAGTTCTATAAGCCGTGACTTCTAAAGAGGCACCTGCAGGGAATTATAAGTTTCTTCAGGGTTTCTAAACACCCTTTACCATTTATTTCCCTAATTATTAATTGTTTCCAGACCTTTAGAAGGAACGAGAGAATCTAAAATAGAGGATAAAAGCGAAACTTGCCCTTGATATTTAGTATTATTTTCCTGCGACAATATTCAGTGAGCGGTAAATGTAAACGTGATAGGATTTTAAATGAAATTGCAGATGTAACGTGTGCGTTTTATTAATTGTCCTTGCTGTGAAACCTTGAAATAGTATTGTTCCAATGCCAAAAAAAAATTAACATTGTGATTATGTTTAGTTGACTGAAAAATACTTTAGTTAAGATATTTTTTAAGTTACTGACTTGTAAGCGATTGGTAAAGGTAATTTCTACAAATGAATTATTTATTATTTTTAAAAGAAGTTTACTATTCCATAAGGTGATGGCATAACTTTAAAAGTTGTTACATATATATACCTATATAATATATAGATCACTATTACCTGTATGTGTATACTTGTACAAATACCGGTCTTCGTACTGGGTTCAATAAAACGATATAATTTAGGAATTAATGAAGCAAAACTATTCTCTAAACCAAGGTCTAGGATCAATGCATATATTAATTCAGATATTCACCTCTCCATTTTCTTTTGAGTATTTTAATATTAATTATAATATTAATTATATTAGTATAACCAATAATGGTATGTAATGAATTATAACTTAAATGTAAGTTTAAACATGTTCTTTTAATTTGGGTTACTAAACACTTATTATTAAGAGAAATATTTTTCATTTATTTAAAGCAATAAACATATACTGGTATGCCCGTGCAATAATTATTGCGTGACCCCCCCATACAAACCATTCTATGTATAAGACTGAAAGATATTAGCGAATCTTTTACAGCCAAAAATTCAATAAAGCCAAAAGATCTGCTCATAGATGACAGCCTTATCAACAGGTTTTTTAAAAATACCCGTTAAAATTAATTATTTTAAACGCATTTTTTTAAACAAAATGATGATATTTATTAGGATAAAGTAAGATTCGTCATTGATCCATGAAATTCTCTTTCTTTTGAAACCTCATGTGTTCATTCGTTGCGTCTAAGGGGCGGAAAAGGGATCTTTACAACTGAAATAACATATATGATCCCTTAAAAAAGTTAGTAATTGCCATTCTTAGAATTACAATATAATATTTATTTTCAATTCGACTAGTATAACCGTTACGTTGAAACGCCCACACACTCTCCTTATTACATTCAATGTATTTATAGATCCTTAATAGAAGCACCAATAGTGCAAGTTGTACGGATCATGTTATCAGTCACCCCAGCAGGCATGAAGACAAAATGGATACGTTTCTTTTCGTTCGATGTCATTTGTAAAGGTTAAATAAAGTTTCTGCAAAAATAGGAGACACGCGAGCTTTCACTTTATTTCATTAGGCTCTTTCCTGTTTTGAATTATTAAGATAGGAAATATAATACCCATTTTCTTATATACCTTTTAAGTGCCTTCATTTTGGGGAATAACTTCGATGATTATATTACTCTTTTGAAGGAAAACATTCAATTAATGGGCGTTGGTCATTGGTTATTTAACTACACATAATAAACCGTTCTATTTTATATAGTTTAACTACTTTGTTGCTGTTAAAACTTAGAGACAAATTTAAAATATAAGCGAAGTAGTTGACCAAAAATAATCTCTTATTATGCGTAATACAGCTATATATGATACATGCAAACAATGACCCTTGTCTAACAATTTGTGACTACCCCATCTAATCTTAAAATGAAATCAATGAGTTTATTGCTATAAGAGGATGGTATATATTATATTATGTATTTCACTTTAAATAATGCAAAGAAAAGAGGACATAATATGAGACTCGTATTTTTATAAATATCCTACATCTAACAAAAAATCATCTCATAAGTTTTATTTAATTTTTTTTTTAAAATTTCGCTCAAGATTAAATTTTGAGAAGTACCAACAAGTATTATAATGGTAAGCCTGGACACCGATTTCCAGTGTTAGGTGTAAAAAAACCAAATAAACAGCTTCATTTTTTTTCTTAAAAATACCCCGGCAAAAGGTTGAAAAGGTAAAACCTGTCTGTGATAGAGGAAGGCATTTTTTATGTTTTACCTAAATTTGAAAAGTTAAAAAAAAATGTAGGTATTTTTAAATTGTTTTTCTTTTTTCCTGCACAGTGTTAAAAACTGGAACTGTTTGGTCCATTTACTAACGTCTTCAATGGTTCAATAGTAACTCGGATATAGCAATAGCTCTATGGCAAATTAATGATTTTTTTAAAAAATATATGCAATTTTATATTGCAATACATTTCTGTATCTCATTTGAATGAATGTTTGTACTTAAACAGTTTCCTGTTGAAAGTTTATGACTAACGTAACAGCTACTTTATTTTCAGGTGAATTATTGTTCCTATTGTGATGTAAGTGGACAGCATTTTTGTATACATAAATGAAGAAAACGATGATTGGAAACTTTGCAGTAAGCAATTTACAATTGAAATAAGTCTGTGTAAAAAACGACAACACTGGAGAAATTGAATGGTATGTAAAATAAAATTCTAAAACTAAATTTCCTTAGGAAATATTCAATGCACACTCAAGTAATAACAATTTATTGTCACTAATGGTTTTTTGTTATGTTGCAGGAACGAATACGGAGCCTTCGGCTCATGACTCCTCAAATAACTTTCCAGAGCTTTATACATTTTCTCCTGTATACATCGAATGGTACTTTTGGTAGGTTATACGCAGTTTTATGGGTTTAACATTTAGCTAAAATTCCAAACCAAATTTAAATTATTCAAATACATTTGATCATTTTTTAATTATTTTCATATTTAACTTTAGTTTCTTAAAATGATTTGTATTTTTATGGCTTTAAGAATCTATGGTTCTACACGTGTTTTAAGAGAACGTACTGAATTAACACCAAGTATAAAAATTGCATCTAAGATTGCCTTCAAAATTTTAATTATGATTTATTGAGAAGATTTGTTCGTTAGCTGTAGGACATACAGGTGACTTGACTATCCAATGGTATAATTCCAAAAACATACTTTCAAGATAAGAGCGTTTAACGCTTGTAACTTGCCTTGAAATTCAAGTTATTATTTGGCAATCTATTGAACTAAGGGTTATATCACTTGCACAAATGATATATCAAGCTGCCTATAGGCAGCTTGATATATCGGATTTTTATAAATATACTACTTGGCAGCCAAGCCACCCACATGATAATAAAAATTTAATGTTTTAAAAAAATTTTTAGAAGAAAACACAAAGTTTTCTATATTTTAAAATTAAATTTTTGAATTATGTAGAAAGAAAATTTACATATTTTAACCTTACGGGATATTTATTTTTACATGAAAACTTTCTTAGTATATTTTGCTACAAACCTTAAACTCTGGTTATACTACTATTTTTGAATAGCTGTGTTG
>OZ010675.1:51594614-51944614 GCA_963932185.1 Troglohyphantes excavatus
CACCATCACCACTGTCCGGCTGCCTTATCTCACCACTTCTGAGCACCTTGCACTACCCCCCGGATACGTCTCGCTAAGAGATGTCAAGTGATTGGATGGACGTGCTTGATACTCATTGAGTAGAGATGTTCATAATCATTGAGTAAAGATGTTGATACTTATTGAATACGTATGTTGATACTTATTGAGTAAAGATGTTGATACTCATTGAGTAGTAGAGATGTTGATACTCATTGAGTTGATATACTGATACTCGTTGAGTAGAGATGTTGATACTCATTGAGTAGAGATGTTCATACTCATTGAGTAAAGATGTTGATACTTATTGAATACGTATGTTGATACTCATTGAGTAGAGATGGTGATACTCATTGAGTAGAGATGTTGATACTCATTGAGTATGATATGTTGATACTCATTTAGTTGATATATTGATATTTATTGAATACAGACGTTGGTATTTATTGAATACAGATGTTGATATTCATTGAGTAGATATGAAGGGCTGATAATGCAAATAGACCAATGTCCCTTGCGTTTGTGCTCCATTGAGTAAAGATGTTGATATTCCTTGTTTTTCAGGAAATGACTTCAACGTTGTGAGTTTTCCTGTTTGTATTAGAATGTCTATTATTATTTTCGAGTATAATTTCCACAAGGTCTATTTGTAATATAATAAAGCTCGGCAAGCTGCATTCATAAATATCGATATCTAAAAACAGAAACATATTGGACCTGCCCTATTTGTATAGTCACTCCTTCATATGTTGTTACTCATTGAGTAGAGATGTTGATATTAATTAAGTAGAAATGATGATGCTCATTGATTTGATTTGTTTGATATTATTTGAGGCGAGATGCTGATGTCCATTGAGATGAGATAATACTATTGAGTAATGTTGATATTCATTAAAACTAGTATATTTATTGTATATTTTATAGTAATGGGTGGAAAATTATCTATTTTCTATAAACGTACGAAACAGCAATATGTATTAAAATTGTTGTTATTTAAAGAAACTCATTTAAAATGTGTTGTAGTTTCGGTGTTGCAAACTCTTAAGAGAAAATAACAATGAATTTTTTTTTTTTTTTATCTTTTTGGTACGTAAAAAATTGAACACTTATTATGCTATTTCAATGATGCGACTCACGTAGTGTATATTTTCTAATATGCCCTGTATATATTCACTGATTCACTTAAAACAAATATATATATAAAAGAAAATTAAAATTATTTTAAGAAAGGATGTATCTAGACTTTATCTCACTAGATGGCGCCAGAAATTAAGAACAATTTCAAATTATTTTGAAAAATGCTTTCCTGTTAAGGTTCCTTATAATTTTAATGAAATTATTTCTTCACTAAATTGTAATTACTATTCTCGCTCCAAATGCATGTTGAGATTTATCTAGAGATTTAAACTTCATCTCATGATTATTTTGGTCAACTTCTGTCTCCAAATATTAATTACAAGAATGTTATGTTCCTTAGGTAACTTTATATCCGTAATTATATTGCAATGAATTTCAAAATAAATCTCTTAATTTCTGAATTTGAAATAAGTTGCCTAATTCAGTGTAAAGATAATTTTCTTCATCATCTTTGTTTATAATTTTTGTTTATTGTTTTCCATGCTTTAGAGCGAACACTTTTTCTTTTTATTAAAGTGAGACCCGTGTGAAATTAGTGTTTGTTCAATTATTAGTTTAAGGTAAAATGTGATATTAAATTTTATCATTTGTATTATATAAATAATAGCATTGCATTTGTAGTAAATTGCAGTTTTTCAATAGCAAGATTGAAATAATTTTATATGGTTCAGTTAAATGAATATCGATTTCAGTTTGGTAAATTTTGAATAATGTTTGGAAGTCACTGTTAGCAATTTTCCCATGAAATTTTCCAACATCTAAATATTTTTAAACAAATATTTTTTTCATTTAATTTATAATAAGTGTTATTTTATTACGTCATGCTATTTTTTGTCCTTTAACAATACTGTCCAACTCCCCCCCCCCCCCCCCCATGTCACGATTACATTTTGGCAGTTAAAAAACATTCATTAAAACTTGCTTTCTGTTTATTTTACCCATTATCCCATAAGATTCTGGTTTCTATAAAAAGTTACTTATATCAAAGTTTATGAAAGAATTGGCATAATTTTCTTCTACAAAATTTTGTTGCATCTTGCAACAACTAGAACAACATTTCCTATGTCAAGCCACAGTCGTGCATGAAAGACCTCCCCCCGCCCCCCAAAGACGCGTGACGTAATAAATAAAACGTCCCTTAAATATGTATTTTTATATTATTTCATATTTTTACTTTAAAACATTCCATTACGATTATAATAAGTTAACATTCATTGACGCAATAAAACTATTTTTAATTTTTATAAGGAATACTTTATTTCATATATCTATGTTAATTATTCTTTATCACAATCTGTGAAATGGTAATGTACGTGTCATTATATACAGCAAAAATGAAAATATGTACACATAAAAATAACTTTTCTTTCAGATGTACAATAAATATATACAACTAAGCAGAATACAAATGTGAGATGTAAAGCAAATTACAGTCGTTCACTACAAAGAAATGTGTGAAATAAAAACATATTTAAATACAGTGTCTCAGTAACATGTTATTTACTTTTCAAACTGACGCAAAAACTTGCACAATTGAAAAGTTACAATTGCTTTTATCATTTAGTAATATGCATACAGGAATACGCTTTAATTTAAGATTAATAATTTAATCTTAAAATATTATATCTAATTCACTTTGGGCTTTGACAAGTTAGAAGCTCTAAGTAAATACAAAAGCATTTCAAAAGCTTGCTTTAAAAGTTTGTATTTAGAAAAGCTTAAAAGTCACTAATAGTACTGACCATTATATTTACTGAATTAATCCAGAATATAAACAATAAGGAACGAAATCAATATCTATTAATATTTTGAACACTACATATCATAGAAAATTTACGAAGTGTAGAAATGTTTCAATGAAATCTATATTATGAATGTAAATATGTGGGTATCAATTATAAATATTTATTTTGTTTGATCACTAACATATAGTTCGGCTTTTGCTGAATGGCGACGTTCGAATATATAGTTCAGCTTTGTCTGTGACGTCACATTGTTTAGATAATCTGATTGGTCAGTTCGCTTAAACTCGTTCGTTGATTGGATAAAACTAGTTTAGAGGGCTCTAATCAACCGCCAATTAATCGGAGCCCGACTATATCGTTATTGTTTAGTTATTAAATCAAACTAATCATTAAATAAAAACTTAAGCAAGTTGTTGACTAATTTAACTTTATATTGAGATGGGATTCTTAATAGTGTATTTATAAGCTAAAGAGCCAATGTTCAAAATTTAATTTTAGAGTACTGTGACAAATAATTATTTTATATTAATAAGTTATGAAAATTACGGTTAAAAAAATTCGATATAGTATAAATGCGAAAAAGCAGACTTTAACACTCCTAGTTTTAGACCATTTCTAGTTTCAGTAAAAATCAAATTATAATGTAAACAACTAAAAAGTTAAATACAGTATTTAACATTATATATATATATATATATATATATATATATATATATATATATATATATATATATATATATATATATATATATATATATATATATATATATATATATATATATATATATATATATATATATATATATATATATATATATATATATATATATATATATATATATATATATATATATATATATATATATATATATATATATATATATATATATATATATATATATATATATATATATATATATATATATATATATATATATATATATATATATATATATATATATATATACTTTATGGTCAAAACTGAGTAGGTCCATTTCAGTAGTTTTTGAATATCAAACAAAAATATTTATGTAATTTAAATCATAATTCTGAAAGAATTAAAGTTATATACTTTGCCTTTATATATGCTTTGAACTAAAAAAATTAATGTGCTGCTGACATTGTCTAATACAAGACAAATTTGTACAATTGCACTTTTTAACTTAAAATGCTCCTAACTTTTTTTGAAAATACTTTTTTTTGTAACACCTACAAATATTGATTTAATATTATCTTCAACCAATATAAGGTACTATTTTATTTTGCTAGACATTCTTTTGATTTAGAAGCTATGAGTAGGCTGCGTTTGGGGTAAAGAGAGATATAATGTTAAATAATATCAAATATTATTTAATTAATGTTTGGCAAGATGAGTGGGAAGAAATGCTATTACTAGGGTAAGCTCTGTATATTTATATATTAACCATATCTATACAAATCTGGCAAATGTTTTATTTAAATAAAAATTGCTAAGCTCAAGACATTTCAATTGAACAAGGTAGCGATGCTTTATGATGCGAAATAATTTAAGGCATTTTTATTAAAATTTATTTGACATTTAACATATTTCTATTTTAACTGCAATATAAATTATAAAATGCTTTGCGAATTATTTTGATTCACCATGTTAAAAACACCATGTAAAATAAATAATTTTTCCTTTTTTTTTAGCTGCGTTTCAAATAATAAATTTTTACATTTTTTTTTCTTGAAATTATTTTTTAAAGTATCCAAATAGAATTTTTTTTTATCAAATTCAACTGTTGTACAACTTTTAACAAATATTTTAGGTTTTCTAAGGCTTCAGTTATAATTTTATTATAATTAATGTTTAATTATCTGTAAAACTAATCGCGGTTTTAATTATACTTATTAACTTTAAAAAACATTATGTTCAAATAATTATTGAAATATCAGGAGAAAAAGTTAAATTTCATTTTTAATACAAAGATACAGCTTTGTTTGAATGATAATTTTTTTTAGTTTAATAAGATAATCAATTGGTCATGTATCACAAATATCAATGACATTGGCATAAATAAAATTAATTACAAAAATTAATTAGTTACTAAATATTCTGCTAAAGTATTAATAATAGTTTAGCATTGAATATGTAAAATGTGCTTAGAGATCTAGTCTACTGTTTTTGTACTTTGAAAAATTTTACAAATTACACAAAATACTGATTCAAGTTAAATATATAATATTTTTACTTGGTAACAAAAAAAAGTCGAAAAGGTTAAACAATGAATAATATGGACTATTTTAAAATTAACAATTACATAATTTTGTCAATCATAATAAAAAAAAAAAAGTAAAGTTAAATTGTTTTGATACGATTTAAAATATACTTTCACATTAATGTCATTCTAAATTTCAAACTTATTTAGAGCTAAAACTGTTTATTTTAAACCGAAATTGTGCCTTCAACTGCGAGAAAATTGCCTTTTTTTAATAGAAATATGCATAAAGCAATTCAACAATAATCTAGAATTATATAATGCTTTCACTCTAATTCGTAATATATTTGTGCATTTTAGGAGTGTTATTTTTAGCTTATAAAATTTAATAAATCAATGTTCCGATATAGAGTGATGATTTTAACATAAATATACTTGATTTATAAGAAAATGAATAAATATTTGCTGATCTGATTTCTGGTGATTTATAAAAATACTTTCAAGAAAACAATTATAAATGGCATATAAATTACAGTTATAATTGTATCTTATTTAACAAAAAGAAAATAAATGTGCATACTTGTTCGTAATTAGACATTTAAAATCATAATTTAAACTCAAAAACCAAATAAAATTTGAAATTTTACACTAACATGTATATTTTAACGCAAAATCATAAAAAAACAGCGCAGTTCATTGAAAAAAAGTTATCTGTTTGATTTTACGAGAATAAAAAACAACAACATGGTTTCAAGAGAAAGTAGCACTCAGCTACTCATGTGACGAGTGAAGAGCAGTTAAAGTTGTAACTGTGTAAGTCCATTTTTGAAAAAAAAAAAGGTAAAATTTACACTAATATTGCCAAAAAAAGTAGGTATTTGCTATATATTTAATAAATTTAAAAAATGTAATTATTTTTTACAAAGTCAAGACTATTCGAGTAATATACAATTGAAATGTCGAGAAACGAATAAATTTCCCTTCTGCTGTAAACATCCAAAATGGACTTGCGCATTTCTAGCACTAAGTTCATTGCTAAACTTCATTGCTATTTTGTTGTTAGGAACACGAAAAATGGACATGGTTGTTCTGGAAAAGTTGTATGTACATTAACAATATCTACAAGAGAGCAGGCAGGATACTTTACGAATCAAAAGAATATACTTTCTCAACGTATAAATCTATAGTTATCAGCAACGGTGACATATCCACCAAGGATTTATATTTCACTGGTTAAAAACATATCGTCATTTGGACCTACACTACCATCAACAAGCTGTTCAGATCGTTCATTGGGAAAGCTCAACGAGGCGATGCTTCTACGCGGCTTTAGCAATCCTTAGAAACAATTTTCTATTCTAATAACAGCGACTCCAAAGATCACAAATCGAACACAAAATAGTTGTCTTTCGACCCGTCCGTGCATCCCGTGTCCGTCGACAAGGCTATCGAGACGTTTTTGTACAAGCTGTTCGGCTGTCCCACGCTGCCCGTGGACGCGAAGCTTCTGTGCAACTGCGGATGGCCACACATGTCGTCGTGGCCCAACATGGCGCAGCTGACTGACTTTGGCAGGAATAGCATGCTGGTCGGCTTTTCGCCATTGTAGACCACGTGCGTGTTGAGTCTGCGTCTCCTGCGGAGTTCCGTCCATTCCCGGTGTCTCTTGTGGTCGGCCTTGAGCATCCGGGCCGCCATGATGATGAGCATGATGAGGATGAATCCCCCTGCGATGGGCACTGCGATGACGGCGGCTTTGAACCAGACTTTCTGGTGAACGGACGTGTCGTTCTGCTTGCCGTTCCTGCCGCCGTGCCTGTAGAAATAGTCGTCGTTTGAAAGGTATCCTGAAAAAGAAATTGGATTAGATTATTATAAAAAAGGAATTATTGAAAGTTTTAGAAGAAGAATATAATTAAAGACGTAGATGCAAGAACAAGGTAGCTCAGGTTTTCAAAATTATTCAGGAAGGACGAAAGACACTGAACATTTCTTACATACTATAATACATTAGTAAGCTCCTTCTCCTTTATATCGCTATAGCCATTACTTAGAGCTGTCTGGTTCTTGTACTATTGATATAGGATTATTTTTCTTTATAGCAATAAATGAAAAAGTGTAAATCAGAAAAAAATGAAGCTGCCTTGTTCTTAGCACCCACATATTCAATTAGAAAGTCAAAACTACTCTTCATCAACAAATCATTTGAAATTAATAGTTGCAATCGTGTCAAAAAGATTTTATAACCTCATTTTTAAATGCCTTTAAATTTTTTTACTATTTCATATCAAAGGTGGAATATTAGTTTTGTGTAAACTTTTACAGAATTCCCCAAAGTATTTATATTTACAAAACAACTCACTCATATATATTTCTGTGACATTTCATATAGCCATGAAGGTGAAATTTAATACTGTAGAAGGTACAGTAGAACACCAATTATTCTTATCTACTGGAAAAATCAAATATCCGAATTTTCTGGTAATTTACGAAGAAAAAAATGTATTTTTTAGTAACAATAATAGTATTTAATGTAATTTAATGACTATTAAAAACAATATTATTCTCCGATAAGACACTTTTAAAATGTGGATTTTGCTGATTTCTATTTTTTTCTTAAAGTGATTCGGATCCGGGTAATTGGTGATTCGCTTGTTTCATTCGGATAACTGAAGTTTAAATAATTGGACTGTTACTGTGTGCCTTATATCGTCAATAATAAAAGCAAGCTTTTTATTGCACGTTTTAAGGGATTTAAAACTAACGTTCAAAATATTAAAAATGATAATTATCTTTTCTACTACAGCCAGGAAGTTGTAATAAATCTGAATTTTTACATGTATTGTAGTTGAACTAGTAACCTATCAGGAAATCGATTGACTATCCCTAAACTTTGTGATAGTGGCCATCAATGTTCTGAACTGTGAAGCTTTTCACCCTTCTTTATCACAGGACATAAATTATATTAACAAGATTATAGTCGTTCTATCAAGGTTTCTTTGAGATATCAAATTAAATTGATCTCAATAAATTATCAAATTAAATCTCAAACAAATTAAATTGAAATATATTGAAACCGTTTCATTTCAAATATTGACAGAATGCTGAAATTTATAAGAATTCTTTCTCAGTTTTGTAATTAAACATAATGTTACAAGAAATGAGCCGTCTAATTTCAAATCCCGATAGATTTACATTTTTCGCAAAATCATTTTTTTATTAGTATTATACACAAAATCTGAATGCAGTACATCACATTGCAAAGCGTCATTGACTAAAAGTGTCAGATGAATCCAGTAAAAAAAATGCATTCAAAGTCATGGGATTAAAAAAGTCATGGGATTCGAAGTCATTAGATTCAAAAGTACGTGAATGTCATTCAATTTTGGCGTCTCCTGTAAAATTTATAAAAAAGGATCTATCTGGATTTGAAACTAGACGGCTCAAATTAACTGCACCTGACGTAGATTTTTTAATGTACAATTAATATGAAATATGGTTTAGATTTCGCACGGCCTAATGATTACGATAACTTTAGAACTATCAACAGTTTTCATAATCAGCTCGAATTTGAGTATTTTGTACCTGTCATGTAACTGTGGTTTAACCTGTAAACCGGATCTTGTGGATCGACGGCATTACGGAAATAATTGCACATGTCCTCTTTACAACAAAAGCGTGCCGGATAGGCCCCGGCTTCCAGCACTATATCGGGAAAGGTCTTCGGACACTCCAGTGGCTCCATCTGTTGGACGTCTTCGACAAGTTCTAGACACGCGTGTCTGGATTGCCACAGGTCGCCGTTGAAACCGAAATGGTCGGAAATGCAGACGCCTGAAGAGGACTTGCACATGTAGCCGGATGTGACGCACGCAGGAAGGTTGCAATAACAACGGACATCAGCTGAAACAGAAGTAAATTCTATTAGGTATGGAGATTATAAAGATACCTTTACAGCTATTTATACTGCTATTTTGTGATTTCGTTGTTATTTTCTTCGCAATAATATGCTATTCATCAGGAATTCCTATTAATTGCTATTAACTAAGGAATTGAAGACATCTAATGTTTAAGTAATAAATATATAAAATAAGAATAATTCATTTGCTTTAGACATTGTCGTTGGTTTGAAAAGGAAGAATGTGTTAAAGTTAGATAAGGCATTGCGTATTTTGTTTAATTATGGATTGCTTTATATGTCATAATTAAATTTATGATCAATTGATATAAAATTTATATTGCTATTAGCTTTAAGACTTTTACAACTCTTATTCAATTTCATGATTAATAGCAATTATATAAATTTCAGGTAAATAACATATTATTAAATAGAAAATAACAATTGATAGCTCTTGTTTTAGTAATGGAGTTGGGGGAGATATGGATTATATTATATAAAAATATATTACATTTCGCTTTTTATAGCAATGCACTGCATTAAAAATTTTATTGCAGATTTTTTTTAATGTATGCCTTAAAGAAACTACTCTTAAAGAATTTTTTTTATTTAGTTTATAATGAATAATCTAGATGGCAGCACGAAAAACACATCCTCTGGGCTTTTGTTCTTATGACATTTGCGGGGAAAAAATCATTACACTTGCTTTATAAGAAACATTCAATTTGTTATATGCTTTTTGTATATTATAATTTAAATTTCATAATATGATCATAAAAATTCCTTTTCATGTAATGTATCCGTTTCAACAGTTTTCGTTGTTACTAAGTCAGTGAAAAACATAATTATTTGTAAAGGAGAAATGAAATAAAAAAGTTCACGTTTAATTATTAACAATTATATCTAAATGACAGAAGAATTTGATTTTTTTAAGTACCACTTATAAAAGGAAATAAAAATTAAAATTAAAATGATAAATTACAAATTAGATTTAAAGGAAAATTATGTAAATATATATATTAACTTAATTTGTTTTTTAAATCTGATAAACTTGGAAGAAAACAATGTTTAAAAAAATAAATTAAACAATTTTTGTTATTTATTATGACAGCATATAATTATTATATGCTAAAAAATAGTAGCCCAGGTGCGACAACAGATATATGCATTTTTAACTTTTTCGAGAAAATCCAGAAAAAATTTGAAACCGTAACTATTATTAATAAAGTCATTGTTTGAAAAAATACATTAATTTTTCACTGAAAGATGTATTTTCTGATTACTGAATAAGTTATAACAAAAATATAAGTCGGCATTTTTTTTGTTAAAAAATCCAAACAAGTTATATACACATACCAACCAATCAAAAATCATGTTAACTGGATATACCTGCTTGGACATATAAAGCCTGTATAAAGCCTGAATAAATATATCTTTGCTTCTGAATGACTTTAAAAAAAAAAGTGTTTTTAAGAAAAATCTATTTCTGTTAGAAAATAAAGGTTTTCACTCTTTTATTATATATTAAATTTGAAGCCATCCAAAATCTCATTTTTCGAAATTTTAGATATGACTGCTTTTGTATTTGGGTCACTCATGCATAGCAATTAAGTTTAAGTACGAAGAGTATCCAATAGATGGCAGCACTAAACGTTGAATTGACCCATTTCTCTCTTTCATCCTCATCCCGCTGTCCATCCCTCAGTCAAAGCGGCGTCCTCCGCATCAGATGCGGCGCCTCGATCCTTCCCTCATCCGGGAGAGAAGGGAGCGTGTTGACGCTCTATTTATACTCAAACTGGCATTCGGCCATCGACGGATAATAATAACAGACGGCGACAGGACGGGGAGGGGGGGCACTTAACAGAAGAAGCCGAGATGTCCAATCGCCCCATTGTTTAGGGGGGGAAATCATCCCGCAGATCTTTTTTTTTGTTGCTCTCCATCCTCCCCATTTTTTTCTCCTGCTCAGCCCCGATATGTGTTGTTGACGCGATGTTTTGGCGACTGTGGGGTGCCGAGAAGTCGCCAAGGTTCCCCTCCGTCACTTTGAAGATGGAAGGGTGGAGGGGGGGGGGGGGATGTTTATTAATTGTGGAATGGCATTGGGGGTTGGTACTGCGTAACGTAGCGCGACATGGAAAATGGGGAAAGGGGAAGCAAAATTGTCAAGTTTTACAATTTATTTGAAATGAAATATGTGGGAAGGATAAAAATATTATTAAATTAATAATACTGATAGTAATAACCTAGGGTCAGTATTTGTGGGTCAGTTTGGGGATTGCAAATTTCGTCTCCAACAAGATATCGCCATGTAAAGGAGACTGGCGTGGAAATTATATCTCCCATGGTTCAAATGTACTCGTGATGATTATAGTTTGGAGAGCGTGACGCTAGCTCAAATGTTATCTCCGTCATTTAATCTTGGTTAAAAATTAAGAATTTGTTCCAGGGTTCTTCCTTTGGAATAAATAAAGAATAATATAATCCGTCTTAAGGTAACTTTTTTTTGGAATATCACATATTCCCGAGTTCGTCCACGTACTCTCTGAAGTATATTTCACTATTCTTAATCTTTCATTTTTAAAATTATTACTGACATTTTTAATTAGCTTTAGTAATTATCATTAGCACATATTTCTCTTTTTACTAAATCAGATTTTATAAGGTAATGTAGATAATATATACCATAATACAATACAAAGTAATATATTACGATTTACAGGATGTATGAGAATTATCTTTACAACTACCTCGCCAACTTGGCCACGAAATGTACCGTCATGACCAAATTGTATGAAATAAAGATATCAAAAATAGCATGGGAAACCGTGATGACATACTTTTTAAAAATAAGTACAATATAAATACAGTTGACCTTCTTTACAAGCAACGAGACTCCGATATAGCGACTACTTTCTTATAACGACCACTACTGAAAGTCGTTATAGCGAGTATTCTATGTAACGACCCCTCATATTGGTCCCGTGAGAAGTTGATATATGAGTCATATAGTTTCAAACCCAGATAGATCCACATTTTCGCAAAATCATTTTTTTATATACTTTTATAAGTTTTCAATGAACTACATCACCTTTCAAAGCGGTATCGGCCAAATCCTGTCTAAATCCAGTCTAAAAATGCATTCAAAGTCATTTAAACATCGTTTACATCCAAAAGTACGCGATTGTCAATCGTTTTTAGCGTCACATGTAAAATTTATCTATCTGGATTTGAAACTAGAGGTCTATATGAAGGGATACTGTATATATAATATTCATGCAAAAATCATTATTTGCCTGGTATGGAGATCGGGTGTGCAATGACAGCATGACCGAGCGTGACAAAGACAGTTCATACATTAACGAAAAGTACACTTATTTAATAAATGAAAGGTCCCTTAGGGCGGGATAGGGGATCGCCATAGAGACAGGTTCATGGATGTTGCAGTTTATCTGGCGCGTCCTATAGAATTTGATAAAGAAGCATTGTTCGGGTGGGAAAATGGTCCCGGGAAAAGAAAAAGTGAAGATGAATTGCTGCCACAGACACATTTTTTAGTCACTTCGAGAGGGGATTTAGTAATTTGTCTTATCTCGTGTGCCAGAAAATTTAGTTTTTTGAAACAGTTTCGCAGATTGAGGAGATTAGCGTTGACGACGGATTCTCTGCTGTGACGACGTGGTTTTTAAGCTTGTCGGATTAAAGCTTGCTGCAAGGTATGCGAGCAAGAATGCAATTTAAATTTTTTATCTATCTAAGAAGAGCACATAACCTTTAACAATATATATATATATATATATATATATATATATATATATATATATTTATATATATATATATATACGTATTTCGAAATTATCCTATATGTTATTTATTTAAAATGTAATGTTTGTTTAGACTTTTTATTTTCTATGACCCTTTTATGAAATGTAAAACAATAAAAGTTTGGTTGTTTCAGGAGTTTGATGTACTATCAGCGTTTATTTTGACGTGAGGTAACATACATTTATTTGTTGTTACATTAAGCATTTTTAGAAATATAAACACAAATAAAAAATCTAGCATAATGCATTAAAATACGTTTCTTGAAATTGTGAATATTGATCTAAGACATTGAAATTCTCAAACGCATGTATTCATGACATACATGGGGCTATTTGGAAACGGTTTTATAAAAAACATGCCAAATTATAAAGTACATCTTCGACATTTACGATGATATACTAATCAAAACAATTTTGCATGTGCACATAAAATCAATTATGGTAAATAACGAACAAAACATATTTTTTAAATAAATAAAATCTGCAATTCTATAATATTCGGTAAATGTAGTTATTTATTAAAAAAAATATGAACAAAAATCAAATTTAATACTATTTCCAATGTTTAATTTTATGTAGAAAAATAAAGTTTTTAAAATTCAGTAGGTATGGAGGTCAAATATTTCATATAAAAGGTTTAGAGTAAAATAGAATATGTAAAAATTACGTAATTTTAAATTAGCATTTATTTAATTCACTTTCTTTACAAAATTTAAGATTTTGTTTATTGTTTTATAAATCAACAATACAATTTTATATACTTAGAATATAAATCAAAGCCAATACAAGAAGTAATTGAATATATCAGATGACTATTTTGAACGTATTCTCATCATATCTGTATTTTAAATATATTATCATTAAGATATTTGAAAATAAAAATTATATTTGAACTCTAATAATAAAAAAAAGCCACCTGAAATGCAATTCTCAAGTTATAAGGTTGGTGATATCTCTATATCTTTCCAGAGTACCCCAAATTCAAAAACAGAAAACCTAACTTTACAATTTATACTCTGTAATATTTAGAAATATAATTGATATTCATGGAGATTTTAAGTTTTTAAATCACTAGAGTTCCAACTCGTCTGGAGTTGAGCTCCGAAATTGTTCAGTTATTCAACTAAAATTCAATACTCAATTTAGAGGAGCTATTTGCAAAGTTTCGTTTACAAAAAATTTAACATTTTAACTACTAGAATTTAACCCGTAAACTTAGCGTTGTATTTTAAAATATTCATGAGTAGAGGTATAAAAATCTGTATAACGGTTATTATAAGATTTCCCTCTGATTCCAATAAGCATTTTTATTATAAAGTTTAGATTGAAAATACTGTTCATCATTTAGATTATATATATAAAATACGCAATACAAAACATGTCAATAGTAATAATGCCGTTTAATACAAATATATGCTGTGAGATATAAGTTTTAACGTACTTAACAAATTAAAAGATCGTGACTGTTATTGTGCTTACTGGAAAGTATTTAAACTTAAATTAAAGAATATAAATTTTAAGGGTAAATTAAGGAAAGTTTACAGGTACTAAAAATAAGGACATTCAAATCAATTTTTATTGTTCCAAATAAAATGTCATGCACGGAATTGACAATCAATGTTAGTTTTTAATTATAAATTCAATATTTGATCTTGTGTTTCAATAAAAATGTAAATGAACTAATATTTTTTCTGCTTAAAGTTTTAGAACATAATATAAGTAGCAGTAGTGAATACATGTTAAAAAAATAGAAAGAGTACTAAGTAAAAATATCCAATGGATACCAGAAAATGAAATTGAAAATTATAATATTTATGTAGTTAAATAATTTTATTAAATGTTTAATAATTTAAAGTATAACTTTTACAAAAAATCATATTATTCGATTTTGTTTTCTATAAGAAATTCATTTTTTTAAAAATAAGTATGGTTTGCTTTAAAGTTAATGATTTCTCTTCTCGTATAAAAAAAAGTTCATTTAATTTTTTCTTAAACTTCTAGAAAAGAATTTACCATTACTTTGAAAAGCTAAAAGAAATATCCAATAACAATACAAAACCTAACAATGTTAACTCAGTCTATGGTTAGAAAAGAAATAAAGTAACTATATAGCGCACACAATTAGGGAATTCACTTCAACATTTTGCGAGCACCATTACACAATCCCCGTAGCCCGAGGGAAAGATAACAATAGTAAGATCAGAAATATCTCAAGATAAAAATCCATCTTAAATCCGCATGTGTATACATGGTCTGTTGAGATATTGTTATTGGAACAGTCTTTGAAGAATTGGTCTGCTCCCCTGATTGTTTTATTGGTTTTCAATAAAACGCCCGCCTCTTGAAATCCTTTTTGGCCATACATAAAGAATCGAAAGTCCGGATTTATTTGAAAAAAGGGGAAAGTTGGGTGAATAAGTGCGCTTATGAGAGGTAAAACAAAGATATATATATATATATATATATATATATATATATTATCGCGTAATCAATGTTGTCGGTTTTAGTTGCAATGTTTAATGTTTATTTTTAAGTTTAAATTCAGGTGATATAGACTAGCGTGTGGCCTAGTAGTAGAAAATTTGACTTACGATTGGAAGGTCATATATTGGAATCTCTATCAAATGTTTACATGTTCTGTTTTTCGTCGACTACAGAAGACATACACTTTGCAGAGGGGACTGGTGGAAGTTAAATCTGTTACGGTTCAAATGTCCTCACGCCTAGATAGCTGCGTGGGGTGCCATCTCACGTGTTGTCCTCGTTATAGCTGACTATGGTTCAAAATTACGAAGCAGTAGAATGTGTAGAAAAATATTTTTAATCTTATAATACTAAATAAATATCTAATACGCTTTTTGTAGGAATTTTTTAACATGCAGTAATAAACAGTAAACATATTTAAACTAAAATGCAAAAAAATAATAATATTTTTTTATTTAAAAAATACAACCCATATTTTTTGGTCGTATGAAAGTGTTTCTATACACCAGATTATATTCATCACTAATGAAACGATGTTTCAATTGTAAATAAAAACAGTCTTAAACTAAAAACTTGGTATAAAAGAGCAACGTTTTCTTTCAGTTTCGAGAAATCGAAGATTGTATCTCAAAGAATTTCCATTAAAAACTTTGAGATAAAAAAAAAACTTTTTTTTGAAGTAATTAGAGAAATGTAGTAGAGATTTATATCGATCCTCTTGTTTTTCAAAGAATAAAGTTTTTATGTTATATTTTTTCAAGCCTTAATTGGAACAAATACTCATTTTACGGTATATAGTTTTTATTTTGTTTAATCTAAGAAACGTTATGAAGTATAAGTGTTGTATTGTAAGAAATAAAGTTCGCCCTTTTGAAAGTTACAATATTTTATATACGTTTAGGGTTTATTTTTTGAAAAAAAATGTTTCATTTAGCAGGGATGTGACAAAAAAAGATTTTAATAAAAATTAAGTTTATTATTGTGATTTTTTTTATAGTTTAATCAGTTTTGAAATGAATGGGCGTCGCACTAAAGCTACACAAAGAGCTGTTAGCGACGATTAGGAATCTATCCCTAAGGGAAGACCCGGAAACACAGCCCCGTTATTTTATACCAATATAATATAATAAAGAAAACTCCTTAGCTTACACTCCAACCTACAGACTACCACACAACGACCAATGTGAGGGCATTCAAGACATGGAAGATTTAACGTTCCCAAGACCCCTTCTTCTCTTCTCATCCTGGCTGACATGTACATAGTATAAGCACATCTCTTGGGTAGTATTTAGTATAATACATATATGTTATACTCAACAGTAAAGGGGTGGTTTGGTTTAGTTAATTAACGTCCCACTAGAGCTGCACAGTGGGATATTGGTGACGGTTCGAGGTCTATCTCGAAAGAAAGACCCGGGAATGATGCCTCGTATTTTAAATAGTTAAGAGTAAATATTTTTATTATCCTATGTAAAATAGTTCGCGATAATCTGAAGTTTGCCGCGATCAACTTGAGGTTTTTAAAAGTCTCTAACTCAAGCTCGACGAACCGAAGACTGTGCAAAGAGGGTTGGTGCATGTTAAGTCTATTGTACCTCAAATACCCCACATTGGTCATGGTGTTGAAGTTTGGACAGTGGATTGCCAACTCAGATGTTTCCTTCGTTATTTAAACGGGGTTCGAAATTAAGAGGTCTTCCTCCAAAGTATTGGAATATTAGACTCATAATAAGAGGGTGTGTGTTCAAATCTCCAGTTTGAGAGTGAAGCGAGCTCGGGATCGGAGAGTTACCAGTTTCGTTCCTCGTCGTCCGCAAGAAAAACATCTACCGTGTATTGGGATTTGGTGGACGTTAATTATGTCGTCGTTTAAACATTCTCACGCTTACACAGGTACGCTTACACCATCGTAGAACCACAAAACGTAAAATAACCAAAAATTTTACTGTTTATAAGTGCTGCATAACCTTCCTGTAAGCAAAGCCCGTCAGTCGTTTGGGGAAAAATGGCGGTAGCTCCAGGAGCTACCTCTATATTGCCACAAACTAATGTTAACAAACTAAACAGCTTCATTTCTTGAGTAATGCGAGAACTAACAATTGGAGCTACATCTTTTTGGTTACCAAACGAACAAGTTTTTTTTAACACAAGATAGTACATGTAACTCCAAATTCCACTAGAGTGGAGCTACATCCTTTTTGCAGCAAACTCTTGAATTATTTATATATTTTTTTTCAATTGCTATCTAGCGAAAATGTTCGATATAAAAATAAAAACAACAACAAACAATTGATGGGAGACTCCACAAGAGGAGTAAAAACAGCTCCCACAATATCTAAATACTTTAAAAAGTTTATCCAAATGCCATACTGTGAGAGTCGCCCCATTTAAAAAACATGTGGCATCTAGAACTTAGAATACTGACATTTTTGACGATTAAGCGAGAGGGTTTGGAATAAAGTATCGTCTGAAAAAAGGAGAAGGATGTGCTCATGAGGATGTTATTTCCTAAGCAGACGATCCGACGCCACTGTTAGGGGATGGGGAGGGTCGGATGAAAAGCAATAGAATGTAAAGCTATGACCCTATAAAAAGGGAGGGGAGGGAGGGGTATACGGGTCGTTAATTGTGGAAACTACGAGTCGTCGAGTTTTTACCGCTTTCAGAATCAATCTTTACGTTTTATCTTCTTTGTTCTGATATATTTGCGTGGTGTAATGGTAAAAAAACTATTTATTTTAGTAAAAAATGGTTGAATGTCCGAATTTGACAGCTAGTGTTATGTCTAACGTTCTCTTGGAAATAAAAAAAAATATGGGGCAAAATGGATAAATGGCTCACTTTTTATTACTTTTGATTATGTTTATAATAAAATCTGAATTATTAGTTTTCACTACTAAGGAGTAATGCTGAATGAATGTATTTAGCCAGTCGGAGTGAAAAAAAAAGCTAACTACTTTATTTCTTCAAAAGCTATTTCGAGAGTAAATAATAATAATAAAAAATAATAATAATTTCTAAGAAATCTTGGTGTGCCAATCAAAAGGAAAATATAGGGTGGTCTAGAATAAGTTTTCTTGTTTAGAGGCATATGTAGTTAAAACTAATGAATGAAATTACATAAAAGATCGTATTAAGGATACAAAAACATAAACAGAAGATTTCCATAATAAAAAAAAAGTTCAAAAACTCACCGACAGGGGAAATTTTGGTGATATCCGGGGGAAGAAAAAAAATTATATATATATATTT
The DNA here is from genome assembly GCA_963932185.1 of Troglohyphantes excavatus. NCBI lineage: Eukaryota > Metazoa > Arthropoda > Arachnida > Araneae > Linyphiidae > Troglohyphantes > Troglohyphantes excavatus. Next base: position 51,613,156 of record OZ010675.1, read on the forward strand.
TTTTTTCCGGATATCAAATCGGATATCTAAATTAAACGTTTTATTAAGGTTTTCGTGAGAGAAAAGGGTTGAGAACCACTACTTTGGTGCGACACACCAAAAATAATTAGGTTCCTTTAGATTAGTTTTTGTACAACGTCGGGGACTTATTACAACTAATAATTGAATCTATTAATTTTTGTTTCTTTAATATCAAATTTACAGCATCATCGCCACCCCCCAAAAATCTTATTTAAATGAACTTAATTAAACACATATTTAATTAAACTTCACCTAAAAATACACAAGTCACTTTTAAAATCCCCCCCTACTAATTAATTTTTATTCGGTAAATACTTCATAAAAATTACCACAACAACGTCTTATCACCCCAAGTTCAACTTCAGTGAAATATCCCCCTTGAATATATTGGAGCCAGCAGCAATTCCTCAACAAATATGATTTGGCCATAGATTAGGCGCTCGGACATTTCAAGAGTAATGCCATAAATCAGATCTGGAATAGTTCCGCATATAAGTATTCTCCAATTTCTCTCTCTTGAATATTCAGTGGGTTCCCTGTGAAGCTGATATCGGCTCCTAGTCATACACATTGCCTTTAGAATAGAGATGAATTGTTAGTTTTGAAGTTCATCGGGAAGAATTTTAGTTTGATGCATTCTGTTTTGGATGTGGGAATTTATTTATATATTTTTTTGGTTGTTGTGTTTTGATGTATGGATTTCGTATCGGTTGTTGAAAAGGTACATCTTTAAAAAGCTTTATAAAAAAATTCTACAGCTTTGCTACGAGAGTTGGGTCCAGCGGCATTTTCGTTGCTACGTTAATTGGGTCCGACGTTTGAATTGCCATCCATCTTTGTTAATCGCCTTTTATTTTATTGTTGGTATAAGTTGGATTTTATTTTATTAAATAGCGATTTAGTTTTTTTTTGGTTTCATTAAATTTAAGAATTTCAAAATTCATATAGCTTCCGTATTATGTGTCCTTTGCACATGTCTAAACACAGATTACAAATATTTAAACGGTATCATTTTTTTAAAAAAGTAATGTGCCATTGTCCGGTACCAGAACTGATTGCTCGGAGGGTGTGAGAAACCCCAAACGTCTACTAAAAGGGGGTACCAGATGTGTTTTTCAGGCAATGTGACCTTTCTGGGTGCCAAAGCGACTGCTCGGAAATAGGGGGAGGACCCTAAATGACTGGTAAAAGAGGGTTCTAACAGTTTTTTAAAGTAATTAGCCATTTCCTAGTGCCAAATGCGATTTCTAAGGGGATTAGTTGCACCTAACGACTGCTCGAAGGGTTACCAGATTTTTTTTCACAATGTGTCATTGCCCGGTACCAAAACCGACGGTATGTAAGGGATGAGTAGCCACAAGCGACTACTGGAAGGAATTATTCTATAATATCGACGCTGTGTCGAATGTGTCGTTGCCAGGTTCCAAAATCGACTGTTCACCTGACTGGTTCAAAAATATGAGGCACAGTTCCCCGTGTTTCCTACGAGATAGAACAGAGATAGATGTATTATAACATTTTCCAAAAATGTAATAATACATTTACTAACACATACTTCTCAGAAATGGCTATAAAACAACTTTTTGATATTCTAAAGTGTGTTATTTTTTTGAAATTCCATACGAAAATACATAGTTAAATAAAAAATTTAAAAACACTACATCTTTTCTAAAACTAATCTTGTCGGTGTTTAAATCAACATCAAAGATGCTGCCATATTGAAAAGCACAAATTCTGTTATTCGATTCAGAATAGAAGTTGACATAATGAATAGTTTGTGAAAGTATAACGCAGGTCGGAAATATCACGTTTTAGAATAATAAGATTTAAAGAATAAACCTAAACTAAACAATCCTCGTGTTTTCTATAAATTGCAAGTATTCCGTTTGTTTAAATTTGTTCTCAAATGCAAATAATGATACGTTGTATTGTATAGAATATTCATAATCTAGATTCGATACAGTGCATCAAATGAAAAAAAAAATACTTTTGATCAATATCTTTATTATTTCACAAGTTGAATTATATATTATAGAAGTAATAGAAAATAACGATTTTATTACTTTTGATCATATATTTTCTGTTATTCAAATTCTTTAAAAAAAAATAATTGAATTCAGAAAATTGAATGCTTTTAACAACTAGATCAAGGGGAGCTTTTCTAATATTTTGCTTATGACAACTGCTGCTTTCTGTTATACTTGAACGAACGTGGGTAAAAACGATGATGGTCTATAGTTTTATTGAAAGTTATAAAACAAGAAGAACGATTACAGTTCGTCAAAAAAAATTAAGAAGTTATATATGTCTACGAGACATGAAACTTAATTTTTTTTTCTGCACATTCACTCCGAATGTACAGTTGAACTTCAATTATCCGAACTCCAGTTCGGATAATTGAATTTTCAATGAACTTCAATTTTGACCAACTGGGAAAAATATAAGCGTAGCCAACTTTATTATATTATATTCCTTTATTATTACTTTATTACATTACCACCCTCAACGGAAATCTTTCACGGGAAAATATATAACAGATTTTCATTCTGATAACAGATTTCATAACAGATTTTCATTCCCCTGCATATGAACGAATAATGCTCTTAATTAGCAAAAAAAGGGTATAATATCATCATTGTAATTAAAAAGATAATATAAGAATATTGTAGTTGATGATATCATGTTTTTTTCTGTGACTTGGAACAACCATAACCAAAGTAAATTGTATCACTTGTTGAGATCGGTCGTTCTTGTTCCAAGACACAGATTGAATATATATAATATGCTTAATTAATTCTTTTTTGCGCATTGTCGACATTACGTTAGAATTGAGAAAATAGGTAATAAGACGATTTCAACCGCTAAATTAGATAACAAGTCGAATAACAAAGGTCAAAATAATTGGATTTGAAGTAAAAACAAAAGTGGAATTCGTCGTTTTCTTTTCGTCGGGAACCAATCGGCCCACGGGGTCTTGTTATTTGTGCGAAACAGTATTGGAACGGGGGCCTTTTTGTTTTACTTTACTCGGGGTGTTTGTAGTGGGGGTTTACACACGGAACTTGCAAAATCCCTAAACTGAATTTAGGTTTGTTTAGCAAACATGATAGAGGAAGGTTGCCGCATCGATGTTGGAGATAATCCGCTGATAGAACGGACAAGGTAACGGTGGCATGTTTTTTTTAAGGCTCCAACGCGTAAAAAGTCACCAAAGAAATTAAGGATTGTCTTTCCATTGATTTGTAAGAGTTTGAATTCAAGGTAGTTTTAGACTAAAAAAAATAATCATTTGTTTTCTTAAATAACATTTAAGGCATAAACTTTCGTTAAAATTTAAAATTAATCGAATAAAAATATGGACGATCAACAGCAGATTCGGGGCCCAACAAGGTTAGTCTAGTATCTCCTAACTATTCCCCAATGAATATCTAATTTCCTCTTAAAATGAATTATTCTTGTAAGATTAACAATATAAACTATCAAGTTGTTTCATTTGTTGACCTTATTATAAAAATAGTGCCCCCCCCCCCTCACTCCGATTAAAATGCTTTGTTCAATTTAAACACATGACCTTTCGTTCTACGGCTTATATTAAAATGTAAACCCTCAATATCCTGCTGTGTAATAAATTAAAACAGTTGAATCAAATGTCTCTTAACCCTTCTCTTCAAAAGTATGCATATATAAATTTCTTGATCTATCTTCATAATACATGCTTGGACCGCGGACTATTCTTTTTGGACCTTTGACTATTTTTGTATCTTTGTGAATAATTTGTTCTTGGTTTCAATGGTTTTAAGAATACCTTTTTTTATCAATCCACAAACTTTAGTTATTATTCTGTGTAGGAAATAAATTACCAGTTCAATTACAAGTTCAACGAGGAAAAATAAAACCTCTCAAGATTCGACCTCATAATCGGAGGGTTTTAGGTTCGAATCCAAGTCTAGTGTGCGTAGCAAACTCGTAATCGAAAGATTGCGAGTTTGAATTCTCGTCGGGCTTCAAAACATTCGAGTAGAGGAGGACTAATGCACGTTAAATCTGTCGTAATTCAAAAATCCTCAGGTGTGTGAGACGCCAACTCAGGTGTTGTCCTCGTCGCCTAACCATAGTTTAAAATTACAAGGCAGTTTTCTCAGGTGTTACCTTCGGAATAGATCCTGAATCTTCGCCAGTAGCTGGTTGTGTAGATCTAGTGAGAGGTTAATTAAAACCAACCAATTTCCCGAGAAGCAATGTATTTATTATGACCAGAAGGGTTAAAAATATTTCAAGTTAGGAGAAAAATAAATCTCTGCTTAGGCCCCCTTATACCCAAACGTTATTTACGCGTTCTGCATTTTGGAGAAGCCTCCGTGAATGGTGCATACACACAAGCCATCTGAAAAAGATAACGCGCGTAAATAACGTCCATGTAGAATATTTTAATTGCACAGTAGAAAAGATTAAAGCAATACATATACAATTCCTTTGAATTGCTTAGCAAATATTTAAAACAAAAAAAACATATTTCAGAGTTGGAAAAAGAGGAAGATTTATTTGCCTAGCAAGCAAAACCTATTCATATTATAAAATAAAATATACCTCAATAAACAAAATAGTCTCATACACACATAACGAGCAGTAGAATATACAACAAAAAAGAACACCGCTGCATCTTAACACAGAGTTCTTTTGTAAAACACGGAGGGCTCCCACGGTTCTAATTAAAAATACACATAAACTTAGAACCAGTTGTCTGAAGAGTCTGAAGTGTATTCTACGATAATAAGGAGGGACTCGGGAGAAAAAGAAGAACCCCGCAAGGAGGGGTCAAGATGGCATGCAAAATGCCATTTATCAAGCTTGAGGTAGGCCGAAGGAGCTGCATTTACCTTGGGCGTCCTTGAAGATGCATACTGTAAAGTTCGGGTTTGCCAATGGGCTATGGACATCTTTTATTTGGCTATTTTAATTTTTTTGAGGTCTTAATTTTATAGAAAATGTCAGTGATAACATTTTTCTGAGTCAAAGTAAAACGGTATATTTTTAATTAACATCGGTTCTTTTCATTAAAGTTTATATGATCAATTGAAAGGTTATCTTCGAGTCCATACTATGGTGATAATTAAAATGAAAGAATATATTTTTTCATGCATTTATTGCGATTAAAGAAACAAGGAGACGGACAATTTGGGAAATTTTAAGAATTTATAACTTTAAAACTATATATTTTTTCTAAAACAGAAAGTGATTGGCGCAAAATTAGGTGCCTGGCTATTACTACTAATTAGTATAATTATGTTTTGCGGAGTTTATTTTTGCCCATTTTGCCTCCGTCAATGCCCAATTCAGGCATTTTTTTACTTTTACATAAAATAACTTTTAACGTAAATGTCCTATTGAAACAATAAATATTTTTAAACACACTCAGTAAACTTCGTGATTAACGGATAGCTACTTTTTGAGATACGAATCAGAATATATAAGAGGAAACGTTCTTGGATTTTGCTTACAACGGTAGTAGTTTTTATTTACAACAGAAAGAGAGAACTATCTCTCAGTTTTTGCAAGCTAGCTAGATTATACTCAGAAGGTATCACATTAATCCACAACTAGCATTCTTACAGTTCACAAAGCTAAAAAAAAATAATCCAAGGTCAGTTTTTGCAGTAGCCCTAAGACTTTTTTTCTTACAACAGACGAAATAAGAGAGTGGAAAGTAAATGAACGTACACAATTTCATTGTGGATCTAACACCAGAGAAGCTGACCAAAAAAAAGTGTAAAAAATAAGTTGGGCAAATTACTTAGAAAACGCTTTAAGATGAATCTCCCCGAGGCTGAACAAAAATTCTCCTCATGAAAGAGGCGATTGTTGGATTAGGTTTCTTCAGTACTTTTGTTATAAATACAATAAATGTTGCAGTTTCGCTTTACTTCCTTTCACAAGAAACGGAATTTATTCTACCATTTACTTTTTTTGTTTTTGTTTCTAGAATTAGTTACTTTTTGATACATTGTAGTCTACTGTTAAGGGGGTCCGATACCCAAAATTCGCAAAAAAAGTCATTTTTTTTTTATATTTGAAAAATAATATTCAAACTTATCTTAATAACTCACAAAAAACTGCTTCAAAAAATTCCTATTACTTTTTTAGTTATGAATGTTTTAATGATGTGTTCCTATAACATAGTTGTATCATATGTAAACTTTAAAAGCAAATATCTCTGTTCGTGGTTTTGAAATTTAATGAACACTAAAAATGTTAGGCTTTTTTACTATTATACTTAAAATCATAATGTTTGTGTGTATAGCAAGATAAATATATTTTAAATAGATGTATGCATTCAGATTTCCTATTTTTACCATAATTTGATTTTTAAAACCACTTAAAATGGAATTTTATTTTTTTTCGTCAATTTTTTTCCAAAATTTCTAATACATTTTATTTTTTTAAAGTGATGTATCTGAATCAAAATTTGAATGCATACATCTATTTACATATTATTCAAGATCTTAAATAAAAAAAATTGCTTCAAAATATTGAAAAACAAAAAAGGAGTAGGAATTTTAAAATTGTTAAAAAATTTACTAAAATTTTAATTTAAAAATAAATGTGCAATTTAAAAAAAAAATTGAGCGTCTTAAAATGGTTTTTTATGCATATTTAGAAAGAGAAAAAAAATTGGATTGTACAAGTATAAAAATAAAGAAAAAAATGTCGAAGGTATCGGACCCCCTTAAACTGAACAGACTCTAGAAATGTTTGATTAATTGTTTGAAATATTTTAAACCCTTAAAACCTTACAAAGAGCATTTTTTAAAAAAAAATTCTAACCTTTTGTGATAACTTAAATCGTCATATCAAAACAATCCACAAAGTCGTGTCTATATCGGCTATTTCAAGCAGCCGCTATATAACTTATAGTTTGAAGCCTTAAGAATTAATTTTAACGTTTGTAAAGTAAACTTTTGAGTACATTCATTGGTAAGCATGTATACTGAGTACGCAAAATGAGAATAACATAACGTTATTGTAGCATGAGTCAGATTACTAATACTTTAAATATGAATAAATTCATTTGTTTTTAATAATATTTTTTTTATATTGAAACGAAGAAAACAAAAGCCAGAAAAAATGACATTCTTGGCGTTAGAATTAAAAGATAACGTTAGCGTAAAATAAATAAAGGTTCGCTGAATAATTTTTTCCAAAAGATAAAAAACGTCACTTAAAAAATTGTAATTGATACTAATACTAAGTAACAGATTAAGAGAGAAAAAAATATTAAAATGTGCTTGTTAATATTGATTTGCAATATATTTACAAATATGCGATGGTTTATTTTGGTTATAATTAATAATTATTTTAAATTGATATGTGTAATTAATATGCATTGGCCATTCGATAAACTTATTTTAGGTATTTAGAGAAATATTTAATAATACTAAAAAAAAAACTATACACGGCTTCCTTTTATAGAGATTCCTAAAATAACCAAAAACCTAACTTTCTTCTAGTCCAATCAGAGGACTCTTTCCCGCTATACCACTCGATTATTTCTAATTAATTGATGGGCACAACCCCAAATCCTTATTGGAATATTCGGTATTCCTTCTACAGAAATAAAAAAAAAATAAAACTGCTTTTCCCAAATACTTTAAAAGCTCTTTCAGATCGTGTTCATTCCTTCTTAACCAACCCCTTTAACTTAAAAGAACTGTTTCCGTGGCATTCCCCCACACCAGTCCCCCTCAAGCAAATAAATAAATGCGAAAACTCCACTGCTTTAAAGGTAAACTACTTCCAAGTTTCTTACTCTGGGCCCCACTCTTCGACAGAAAGATTCGGTTTTAACAAAGAAAGGGTTTCGCAACTCCAGTAGGAATTAGCGACTGAAGGCGTTAAAACTGTGACAGTGGTAGTCTTGGAATGCCCTCAGGGTGACTGTGAATCCTCCTGGATATCGGCTCGTTAGTTGCGAGGGTTATTGGATAGGGGATCCGGGAAGTTTAATATGCTTTTAGAGGTTTGTTGTGTCTCAGGAAATGCAAATGGCCATTAGGTTATGGAATGAAATATAAAATGGAAACTGGAGACAGGGCCGTTGAAGAGAAATTTGCCCTTCAGGTAAGGGAAATGTATCTTGGTAGTAGTGAGAATGGTGGGATTTTACGATGGGTAGTGAATGGTTTACTGCGTAGAGAACGAAATTTAAAATTATCTAGGGATTAGGAGATAATATCAGATAGGAATAATTGCTAAAGATTATCTGGAATTGTAACTTTATTGCCTTATGTGAAAGTAGATACTCATTTAAATAGATACTTATAACTTTTAGTTAATTAATGATTATTATATATTTTTATGTTTAGTAAATAAATATTAACTATGAAAAATTATTTTAAAATTGCTTATAAACCATAAAAATGCGCAATGTGAACGAATGTTGTGTCAAAATTTTTATGGAGTCGCAAAGATTTTGCCGTTTATATTGTCCATTTTTCTAATACCTTCACTCCCTAATCAATTTAAAACGTATTAAATTATAAATTGCAATAAGCTTATGGATATAGGTAAAGTAGACCAAGATAAACTAGGGCTTAGCTGGACCGAATCAAGCGAGGCGTCGTTGCATAACGCACCTGTAGAAGAAGAGATTGACTGTCTTGAATGAATTCATGTTTAATTAATAGTTAACGGTACCCCAAGGCCATGCTTTTTTTTCCTGTAAGTACTGCGTCATATGTAACATCTCACCAACAGTTTTAAGCACACGCACGTAACGTGCGCTAATGTCAGCGACTCCTAACGTCGATTTATGGTCCCTGAACAATTGTGGTCTACGGCCTCCGGCCACTCTGGATAATAGCAGGTACCTCCTTCAAGGAATAGATTATGGTGCTTATACTTCGAGCAGTCGATTTGCGGGTTCTGTACAAACATTGTCGCCAAATATCGGGTGTACCATAAACTATAAACTAATCAGGATCGACAATCAACATAAATCTATTAAAGACGGAAACTCTTACTGGTGCAATACATGGACAGCCCTCTGCTTGATCCGACCTAGTTAATCGGTTCCCTCAATTTATTAATATTTAATGTAATTAATAATGTAGATGGTTTTACGCTTAATTTCTGATATAAAATTTTTTTATGTAGTTTTTGTCGTTGGCAAAGAAGATCGTATATTTTTCCTCTATTGACGCAGCTAGAGAAAAAGCAGTTTTAAGAGATTCCAATATATATTGAAGAATTTAAGAACTATTATTAACTCGTTAAGTTTTGCGTCCCTTCTTTTTTTTTTTCTAGATTCACAACAGGACAGGTAGCATATCCTAGCATATCCTGTGAAAAAAAAGAGTATTTTTAATGAATAATTGGTGTTAAGTCTATAACACAAACTAAAAGAAAAACACTTTTTAAAAGGAAACACGCCAATGTAGTTAATGAAACATAACGTTTGGCGCGGTAATGTTTTCACCAATATCAAAACAAAGGAATATCTGTTGGAATCCATACCCAAAATTAGTTCCAGTCTCTAGTAAAAGAAACCCCAAAAGCAACGTTGTTTACCCACACAATAACTCGTTTATCTCAGACATTACAAGGACAAAGCGGCAGCAGCAGAAAATACAAACTACAAGAAAATCCCAGACCAAGCTCACTCCCCTCAGAATTTCCCCTTCACCCCAGGAGTGCACAAGCCCCTTGACCCCCAAGCAGGGGTCTTCAAGAACAGCCTCCCGTCTTTTGGCAGGAGAAATAAATAACATCCCATCCCCTTCAACCCCCCCCCCCCCCTAAAGAAAAAAGGAAAGATGAGGTAGTTTCAGACGAGAATACAGAGTTTTTCTTCTGGAGATTATCGTTTTTGTGGTGGTGGCAACTGCTGGAATTGCTGCTGGAAGGACTCTTGGAAGAAATTCGATCTTTTCAAGGAAAGGAAATTCAAGATCGTCTGCTTGATGGTTATCGCCGGGGGGAGGGTCTGTCGTGTGTGGGTTGACAAGACGTCACGGTCATATTCTGGACTGAACGACAGTGTTCGTTGGAATTCCGATTTAATCGTCTGGGGGATGACTGCTGTCCATTGTATGCGTTTGGATGTTGTGGTTTTTTGACAAAAAAAAAAGAAAAAAAAGAGGGAAGTGGAATTGCGTCTGTTTTCTGATATATTTATTTTTAGGCTTACAAATGAGACTGAGAACCTTCCAGTTTTACTTTGACGTCTTTAGTTTTAAATTTTAGTAAAATTTAGAGATACGATTCCGATTAATTAAATTTGGGGAGGGTTCTTATGTTGCTGTGAAAATGGAAATGAAAAATGTGCCAGTTTCTTAAGAATAGGGTAGCAACGATAAAATTAAATGTAAGTCTATTCAATTAGTATATATTCTTAGTAACTTTCTTAGAATTACAACGTTTTATATAGTAACGCAAAATTTTAACAATAAAATTACAGGAGTTGTAAAAACTATTATAATGACGTTATTACAACTGTAACGCTTATTGTAGTAACCTTACTCGAATTGTATCCTTGTAACATTAAGCATAGTTACATTATAACGTTTATAGTAATGTGCTGTTGGAAATACTTAAAAATATATACATAGTACGCAATAAGAGATTTATAAAACATCATTAAATTTAATTAGAGAGGTTTGTATTCCTTAGACCCACTTTTCATGTTCTGTCCCTGGATAATATAATCCGAGAATAAGTTTGAAACTTAAATAATTTTACTTAAATAAAATAAAATGGCACATTAAGGATATTTTGTTTTTATGAATGTAATTTTGCCGCGTATATTTAACTTTGAAAATAATGAGAGAGTAGAGTTGTAATAGTCGTCGAATAGTTAAAAGAATTGTCCGGCTAGACAATGCTTTTAATCAGACCCTATCGTTTTAGATTTTGTATAATTTAAAGAAAAAAAAAACATATCGAAATATTTGAATCTTCTTGAAGTACATAAAATATTTGCATATACAATTTGAACTAATTACCTAAAAGGAGAAGAAAGTTAATGTATTTCTTTTATTTAAAATACGCTTTTTAGAGCTGTTTTTTTAAATCTTGTATCATGAATAAAAATTTAATAATAAAATATTAAAAAAAACAAAAACTAAATAATGTCTAATAAAAGGTTAATAGTCTTAGTTACTGATTGAACTAATTTTCTTTTATTTAGAGGATTGTGAAATTATTTAATTCAATAATATAAAATAAAATACACAAGCGTGATACCTAGAAGAATCACATTTATTTAATATCTATAAACTTAATGATTAATTTTATCATTAAATGTGCGCTCCAAACGTTAACGAATAAGATAACTGCAAAAATATTTTTTTTCTTAATTCCTTCCAATATCCTTCAATACAATTATAAAAGTAGGCATTTCGATTTCCTATACATGTCCTCAGACTACAAATTCCTAACGCAATTTGCGGTACTTTGATTAAGTTAAGAAGAATTCCGAATTTACCGCTAGAAAAATGAATTTATCTATTTTCTTTATTTGTCGTGTTAGGAAATGCACATTCCTCTTAGTATACAAAAGCTCCTTTTAATCATCATTCAATGCGATGGAATCCACAACTATGCCAGCGAAAGAAAGGAGACTACTTTTGTTTGTGAAAAAAGTAAAAGCCAAATTATTTGATCAATTACTTTATTGTAAATGAATTGCGATCTGGTTAATAAGGTTTCATTATTAAAATGTATGAATTTAGTATAGAAATTTGTGTGTGGAATTTTGTTTTTGAAATTCCGTTTTCTATTAAAAATGGAATTTAACCTGGCAGCATTCGCGCTACTCAGACAAACGTGGGAACTCGCAAAAGAAGTGTTCAGGGCCTGATTACCGAGATGGCATATGAAGCCCAGGTTTACACTTTATATTTTTAGAGACCACCCACACCAAACATATTATTTAAATATTTAACACCCCTAATACAGTTTGCTGTTAAATTTGCTGTAACATAATTGCATTACAAACATTAGAAAACAAAAAATTGTTACTTGCTGTGTTAAATTTTTTTGAATATTGTTTAAAGAGGGGAATTAAAAAAAATACGGAATATTACTATTAGGAATACTCATTACTTTTTAATTTGCTTTATGTGTTATTTATAATGTGTTTAATTTTAATACGAATACATAAATATATTAGTGCATGTAAAAGTTCGGTTTATATAATGTTACAGGGTCCATTTGAGAGCAATAGGACCCCCACTTAAAGACGGGCTTCCCTTGTTTCAATTTCTTAATCGGGTCCTGGTGATGTTGAACACCCCAGTATCCAGGCCCGTAGACAGGGTGGGGACCGACGGGACAAAACCCCCCCCGAAATTGTGTGATACTTTTTTTCAACACTCACTCCTCTTCCCCCTTCTTTTCCTTCGTGTCCTTTTTTTTTCTTGATTTAACTATAACTTTCTTGAAAACTATTTACTTATAGTGCCTAATACCACCGATGGTGTAGAACTATAAAAATTAACTATGACGTCACAGCCAATAAGATTCTAATTTTCTAAATCGGCTGGGAGTGTTCTGAACGGAAGTGAGCTGAACCACGGCTGTGGCTGAACTCTCGATTCTTTCGGCACTGAACTATAAATTGTAACTTCTGAAACGCTTATAACCAGTTCCTTCTATGGTCGTGGTTGAAACAATACTGTACCTCAACTAATTTTTTAAAGGGATTTTGTGGATTTTTTTCTTCTCAAATCGTTATAGAAATGTTAAATATGTTCAAACATTTTATATTTTCTACATATAGAATCAATTTGCGTATCTCCAAAACTATAGTTTTTTTTGCTACTTATCCACTTTATTGGTTAAAATAGATTTCAAAGAATAGGCATTTAAAATGTGTTTTAATGTAAATTTTTTTTTTGCCAAAACACTACAATTCGGCATATTTTAGCATGAACAGTACATGAAATATCGAGGAAGAAACTGCATCAAATAGTTTTGAAAATTGTTTAGATACAATACGAAAATTATAAAGGAAAAGATTGTCTTCGTGTTGTCGTAACAACGGAAATTAAACCTTCACCCATAACACCCCCCGAAAAAAAATCCTGGCTACGGCCTTGCCAGTATCTGAATTATAATGTCACTGTTATATAAAACATCACCAGAGACTACACCGGATTAATTTATAGGTATTATACCTCATTGTAGAAACTTCTTTCAGCAATGCTTCTAATCTTGTTTTTCATCTTCTTGTACGTCGAATAACGCGATATACTCAAGCAGAAAAAAAAAAAGAGACAAGACCTACCAAGGGGTGTGTGTCTTAATTCTAATTAATTCTAATAAATTAATTCTAATTCCTTAAATTCTAATTAAATACGAATAATCTGCACCGGGTTTGACCCATTTTGAATTAAGGGAAGTTAATAAAATTTTGCGATAACTTTTCGTAGGGTATTAAAACACTCCCTTGGGAGTGCTCTGGATTAATTTTCTTAATACTCTGAGTATTGATATATAGTATCAATATGGTGATTTATAGGTATCTGGCGACGTTTTATAGACAGTGACTATAATTCATATACTGGGGTGTGCAACCAAGGCCCGATTAGACATTGAAGCAAGGGAAGTCCGTCTTTAAGTGGGGTCCCTATTGCTCTAGGTACATAGGTCACAGATAAAGGCAGCACTAACTGAACCATAAATAACCAGTTAATACTTCTATGTATCTCTCTACTGTGCATATTGAAATCGGCTATTAGTATTCTCAAGTCTCATTTCAATACTATGATAAGTAGATATTTTGGCGATATTGATTTCACTGTTGCATGGAAATATTTTTATATATAACAAACTCTATTTTGTTCTTAAATCAAACAATTTGAAAATCTTTAAAAAAAATTGAAAACAATCACTAAATATATTGTGGTTCTCGTTCATTGGCAATTCAGATCACTAATTTTGGCATTCATGTTCATAAGAACGAAATTTAATTATTTGGTGAATTCTTTAAAATATATCTCTTAAAACTTAACGTTTATAATATTCATATGAATAAGTTGAAAGGTAAATGTAGCTTGAATTGTAGAGAAAAATAAAGCTTTACATTTTTGTTAGCTCGATCCTAAGTACAATAAAGTACTTTTATAAACAAACAACATGCACTCTATAAAATGCTCTGTTTTATTTACTCCAAAAACGAAAGCATTTTATTTTTATTGATTTCGTTTTATTTTATCAAATATTGCTTCACTCATCTAATAGCTTTTACACAAGATCTGTCGTAAACATCGCTCAAGTTTTTGTTTGATAGTTGAACTTTGGGTTATTTTAAATAACAGCAACTTGCATTATGCTTTTATTTAAATAAAGGTAATTTTGGTTTAAGTATTTTTAAATAACGGTAGCTATTAAAAATGATTATTTTTAATTCTAGAGAAATGTATTAATGTCTGTGTTGTTGGAAATTAAAAAAAAATCACAAATGTGAAAAAAAAATCGAAAATTTTATTCATAAATTAATATTAATAATAAACGTTTACACGTTTATTTTCAATTGTTTAAAATAATTAATTCACTTTTGCATACGAACCATTTGCATACATAAGTTATGCTATAAAAAAATAGGGATATTTTTCAGGAAAAGAATAAGATAAGGGTACTCAGTTGGCATTGCAAAATAAAATATTTACTCGAGAAAGATGAGGAAAACCACCATCAACATCCACAAAATACTAGTTTCAGAATTTCCAATGTGAATATTCTTCGAAGTACAGTAAGTGTGAAGTTTCCGCATTTTGTTTTATTTTGTGGTAAATAACCTTTCGAGAAACATTTCCAAGAGTAGCAACTTAGAAAATATAGAACATTCAACCTTCAATGATAAATATTTAAAAAGCTAAAGATAATTTTAAACCACATTTATATGTTTATTACCAACTTATAGGTAAATATTAAAATATGTATTTTTCTTATAATAGGTATATAGTTAAATCTATTCTATACGTTAAATTATTAATTTAACATATAGATTTATTTAAATAGCTTTGTGAATAGTCAAAAGATTAGAAAACAGTAAAAAAATAATTTTATTTAATTAAATGCGATTTTAAGAAGCTTATGTTTGTATTTTAAAGAAAATACAATTATAATGCATATATAATGCATTTATATCTCTATAGATATTCAGATTGATAGTATTTGAAAATGAAAGATATTATAGCATATCCTTCAAATCCTTCAAATACTAAACATACATATTTTGTCCGGCCTTTATTATAAAATCCATATTGTGGCCCTCTCTTAATCGACATACAAAACATACCCTTCTAATAGTATTTATAAAATTGGCAATTATGAGAAGGAGTTATTAATTATAACGTCAGAGGGGGGGGGGGGGGGTCCAATCATCCTGGAAGGAAAGGCGTTTATTATCTGTGACGTGGCATGTGATAAGAAGTCTAAATGGTTGCACGACGTAGAAAAACCTTGTAGAAAAAATGCCGAAATTTGTTCTACAAAGTTTGATACAATTAACTATATATAGAAATCATAATATTTACAGTGGGATGTTTAATAAAATACACAAAATGGAAATTTTAATGACTGCTTAAAATTTCAAAAAATTATTATGACGTGTGTGTGACAAGAAGGGAGGGGGCGTTACAAAAGTGTTAAAAATAGCATGACGTAATAAATAGACGCTCCCTAAGAGAAAGTTTCTATTTTATACACATTTATTTTGTTTAAAACCAGAGGCGTAAAGTTAAAAAAAAAAATTGTGGGGGGGGGGGAAGAGGGGGTTGGGGCTCGTGGCTCTAACTTTTAATAAAAGGCATAACATTTAAGGAAATTGACCCAGGTTTTCAAAATTGGGGAGCTCGGGCCCATGGGCTCAATACAAGTTTACGCCTATGTTTATAAACTAAAATGCTAAACCATGCCCTACAGGTCAACTAAACTAACAACACCGGATAAAAGACCCACAGATAATCGATGTTCTCATCCGATCTTCGTATTAGCATCCGAGAACTGCAACAACACATCCTTCAAAACCCTTCAAATCTCGAATATACACATCTCCATCCGGAGTCCATCAAAAGCCATTGTGTGGCACTCAAGTGCACAAACCAAACCACGCAGACCCCCCCTCCATACTTTGTACGAAAGCTTGTAGGCATTTGTCAAGAAAAGCGGACGTCTCGTTTCGAGTATATACCACTACAGCTGTAAGTCTTTGTCAAAACGGTCACGCCGGTTTTTGTAGGGGAGGGGAGGACCGAAGAAAAAAAAAAGAATGGGGATTGCAAACGATTTGGTGGTACGATTTTTAAAGGGGACGGTAGGGCTTAACTCCCTAACCCCCACTGCCCGTCATGGTCTGGAAAAGATGGAGGTAAAGTTTTTACAAGGGCTGAATTATGTAGAAAGGGCACGAAGGATTTCAAGGACGTTTGGAGGGGGGGGGGGGGCTGTGGGGGATGAATCGTTCGAATATGGCGGGATTTGTTAGATCTTTGATCCAGGATTTAGAAGCCACCGTCCTCTTTTCTAAATATAGCGTTCTTAGGTTTTGCTGGGTCCGAACGTTTGTCTTTCTATTATTCTTTTGCGGAAGAGTTCGTCGTTATTTTTCGTGTGATCTATTCACGTCGGATTTACGTCATATTGTTCTTTTTTTTTATTCGGTAAGGATACGCCTGACTAAATCTTTCGTTTAATGGTGCTGGTTGGACAATGTTTCGATTTGTATGTATGCTGCAGCGGAATGAATAAACGGTTTGTGTCTGCTTATTTTGGGAACAGACTTTTTGTTGGTGAAAAAGGATCACATCGGTGCTGGTAAATTTCATTTTAGATCTTTTTGCGACCATTATGTAAAAAGGGATATGAAATATATGCATAATTAATAAACCCAGTAAAAAATTAGGTAAAAAATCTACACAAAACTGCAGTTTTTTTAATAGAAATATTTTATTTCTATAATTTTAATCATTATACCTTCAAAAAAATCTTTAGGTTTTCCGATATTTTTCAAGTTTTCTGATTTAAACCTTTAATATGTTTCAAAACACTCCCTCATCGTAAAACGTTTGAAGGATAAAAAGGATTTAATTTGAAATAAACTTATTTAGTGCACATCAGTGTTGCCAATTTAATTTTACAATTTTTTGCGACCATTATGTAAAAAGGGATATGAAATACATACATAATTAATAAACCCAATAAAAAATTAAGTAAAAAAACTTTCCCATAAAACTGCAGTTTTTTTAATAGAAATATTTTATTTCTATAATTTTAATCATTATGCCTTCGAAAAAAAATCTTTAGGTTTTCCGACGTTTTACAAGTTTTCTGATTGAAACCTTTAGTGTGTTTCAAAACACTCCCTCATCGTAAAACGTTTGAAGGGATGAAATATTTCTGGAAAATGAGGTTCTTTTTAGAATGAGGTGAGTGTAGGTTTCTTTTGATTGGTTTGAAAATTGAAGAAAAATTTTACGGTGAAGAAAAAAGTTGTAAGGCTTCATTTGAGATATATTTTCAATACATTTTTATGACTAATATCTGTTATTCTTCACTTTGAAGGATACTTTCAAAATAACTTAAAGATATATATATTGCGATGACTGACACAATATTTTTTTATATTGAAATAACTAATTTTTAGAAGCTACTACTTTTAATTTGATCATAATAAAAAACAACATAGTTTGTGGATCGAGAAAAAGCATGTATTATACCTATCAATACTTATATATAAGAATGGAGTGTCTGTCTGTGGAATCGAACAAAACCCCTCATTTTGAGTTTTCTACACGAATTAGGATACACTGATTCAGAAAATCGCATTAAATTTTTTTTTGCCTGTCTGTCTGTTTGTCCGGATTTAACTCAAAAACTACTGCACGGATTTTTATGAAACTTGCACCATTTGAACAAACTTTTCTTAGTTTAAAATCTCCACTTTGTTTTATGTGGATATCTGCAACCATTCAAAAGTTATAGAACTTTTTCCATTTTCTCTAACATTACTCCTATGGGAAATTTACCTCTCGATCTTCCCCTCATAACATTATTGTTAAAAATCACCTTGGCGCCCAAAAATATTTTTCGACAATACTGGGATAAACGATTTATTTTGATTGGCTGATGAGTAAATGTCGCCAAATGTTGCCAAATAAATTTTTAACTGTCGCCAAATGTTGCCAAATAAATTTTTAAATGTCGCCAAATTAATTTAAAATGTCGCAAAATTTATTAAAAATGTCGCACAACGGATAAAAAATGTCGTCAAATATTGCCAAGTGAATTAAAAATGTCGCCAAATGAATAAAAAATTTCCTCCAAATCAATAAAAATGTTGCCAAATGAGCTAAAATAGAGGTCTTATATATAAAAATATCATCACAATGGCGAAATTAGTGTCTAAATAACAAAACCAAATCTTGAAAAATGGGAATTTGGTATGATTAGCTACCTTTTTACTTATGCTCTAATTTAACCTGAAGGGAAAATAACAGTTATTTACTTATAAAAACCTCAAAAACTCACCCAGCTTTGAAATCAGTTATATCGCCAGGCGATTTCCTGTGATAGAAAATAGTACCGTAGGACTAAAGAGTGTCTCATATTTAAATTTCATAAATTTCAAATACAAAACAACCGTTTCGTTGGCAGGTTTTAAAGAGCAGAAAGGAAATTTCAGTTTACAAAACATTACTTTTTCAACAGCTGAGAATTAAGCTTAGATTTTTTCCGTACACTCATCGATGACACCTCTCATTTTTGAGATTACTGCGATCGTCAAGACAACTTTCGTCATATTTCACAATAGTTTCGTCATTTAATCATGTAAAATTTGACTAAAGAATACTCAAATTTTTAACGAAAGTAATTTACTCAGAATTCTTTATGGTCCTTTTTAAGGGCACTCATAATCGGTTCTTATACTTATGTTGTCTCATTTTTGACGAAAGTAATTTACTGAGATTCCTTTTACAAGGGCATTAACTAATAATTGATTCTTATATGTGTTTCATTTTTGACGAAATAAATTTCGTTAGAAACGACAACTAAATAAATTTTCTCAGTTTGACGAAATATTTCATCGAAGCATATAAGCATTCGTCTGTTTCGTCAAAATGAAGAAAGTTTCTTAAAAAATAAGAGTTAAATTTTAATAGTGTAGGTAAAATAGTTCTCCCTACTATTCAGTAAAACATATTTTGAGAGAAAAAGATCGAGTTATATAGCACTATTGATAACAGCATGAATGGAGTTCGAACGAATTGGTGCCTGGAAATACAGTCCTTATTATGGTGTGAAAGGGATTGTTTCTGGGTCATTTCCACATTATTATAATTTGTTAAATACCAAATTAATGCAATTAAAAAATATGCAAATGTATAACGTAGAATAGCATGTAGCATTGACTATGTAGTCGATGTCTTTCTAAATACTTTTATAAGGTGCCGTTCATTCATTATTATACACACCTTTAGAGAGGAGGGGGTATATCATGCGTGACTGTGGCATGAGATGGGGGAAAGTAGGGCCCAATGGTTGCATGACGAAGTAAAGCTTTGTAAAGAATAATGGGGAAATTTCTTTCACAAACTTTTATGTACGTCCTTTCTGTAGAAATAAAAATCCATATAGGGTGTTTGGTAAAATACACAGAGTTAAAATTTTAATGACTGTTTTCAAATAGCAAAAAAATATCGACACAGAGTTAAACCCAACGTGACAGTGCGTAAGAGTGGGGAAAGGGTGTGGAACAGGAGGACAAATAGCAGGACTTAATAAGTGTACGCTCCCTCAGCTGATTAAGTCAGAACCGAGACTCATTTCCAACACGCTATTTATTGTGCCTAAAAAAGTTACCAATGTATCCCTATTTGATAGTTTTTCACAAAAGGCTCGACCTAGTACCCTAATCCCCTGGTATACTAGAGCGAATCCATCCCAAACCCGTGCATTTCAATCATCAGGGAAGCCATGCAAAATCTACACCAGTCCCTCGTCCTATAGCAACCAAATTGGATCAACAAGGTGATTAGTGCTCCTATAGGGAGCCGCCGAGACATACGCTCCAGGAGCTGAACTGTCAATTTCTGGGTTCCCCGTGCTCCATTATTATCGGATATAAGCTGATGCTGTTGACGCTGTAAGGTGCGTTAGTGCTAAATAAACCATAGATTGGAGTGGAGTGCTGGTAATGACAGTGTTGTTATTGTTTGGTTGCTACTATGTTTGGAAGAGTGGTGGGATTAAGATTTTCAATGGGGTGTTAAGGACTGTGTTTTAACAGTTCGTTTTGGGATTATGTTTTGAATGCTATTTAAATATCATATCGAACATAAACATAGAAATATTATCTGTCTGG
Organism: Troglohyphantes excavatus; assembly: GCA_963932185.1. NCBI lineage: Eukaryota > Metazoa > Arthropoda > Arachnida > Araneae > Linyphiidae > Troglohyphantes > Troglohyphantes excavatus. Next base: position 51,633,539 of record OZ010675.1, read on the forward strand.
AGAGGTTATTAGTTTGAGAAAGTTTTATTATGTTTTAATTTTTTGTTATTACTATATTAATATCGTGATTTTAAAGGAATAAATTTCCGTAAATAATTATTTATAAACGAGTTTCTATTAGAGACAGACTTAGAATTTTAAACATGTATACACCCGAGGAGGGCTAGAGGGTATCCTTATAAGAGCTATTTAATTTTTTTTTCATTGAGTGATGTTGATGGCATCGAATTTAATACAGCCAATAGGACTACAGGCCATGGAAACAAGTTATACAATTAGCAACTTAATCGGGAAGGTGAAAATCATTATTTTTATAATAGATAAGTGGAATGGTTTTCTTTAAGAAATCGTTAATTCTTCAGGAGTAGGTAGTTTTAAAAGGCAATTAGTGGCGTGGTATTGTTAGGATACGTAAACAATTGAACAGGATCAATCTTGTTGGGCTCATAGAACCTGTAGTTAGTCTTCATTATTTATATTTGTAAATGAAGTAAACGAACTGAAGAAATGAGAGACAAACTAAAATTATATATAGCTATAAAATTTTAGTTTAAATTTAAACTAAAATTTTATAAATAAATGTTTCACATAGGTTTTTGTATCGGGAAAATATTAAAAATTCAATAAAAACATCCCTTGCGGAAACTGTGGTATCTTTCTATGTTAGATGTTTTGTTATTATTTTAAAACTAAGTTTTTTTATTAGATTGATTGTGAGAATAAAATGATCTTCAACCTTGAGCCCAAATTTGTGACTTGATAAAAAAAATTAACTTTCAAATGAACTGTCTTGTTTGGTTGCCTAGCTTATCAAATACGTTGAAATAACGCTTTTTTATTATGAAGTGACTTAACACTTTATTATAAAGTGGAAAAACATGGATATAAAGTGGATTTTATAAAGTGACTTATCAAAAGACAACAGCAGGAAATTGAACCATTTAAAATGTCTTTAAGTTGTATTTTTTAATATGCTTAAAACATTTGAACATCATACTATCGGTTCAATACCAAATATAAAGATTGGTTTTTAAACATAAGCTCATTTTAATGGAAAGAATGATCGATATTGATTAATTATTTTTATTTTTAATTTCTTATGATATTTAATTTGCATATTACAATATTGAATATTTATCGTTTTTTCAACAGTTTAATGTATTATTGTTTAAATGAGGCAAAATATATTGATTATTAGTAATACAAATACAGTAATACCAATATATTTAACACTTTTAAAATACCGGCACACTGAATTTGGTAGACAAATTTAAAATGCATATGGACTATTATAATCTAGTTAAGAAAATCAAATCAGCATTACATTTGTATAAAATTGTAGTTTTTGTTTTAAATTTCTAAACTTTTCAGTGTGTTTTCAGCATTATATCAACATTTCTCAGTTTGAATGTAATAAACCATTAGTGTGCTTTAAAATACCAGCATTGTCACAAAATTTGTAAAATTTTTTTAAATTTTTTTTTTAATATGGAAAAAGACCAATATGTTTGTTATTTTTTTAAATCCCATGCATAGTACAATTGATTTTTGATTTTGGCCCATTTTCTGTTCTTTAATTAGTTGGAAGTATTCAAACTTGATAAATGTTCAGAAAGCGGTTCTGAACGAAAATGAAACGAAAACATTTCAGTAAGCGTTTTATTTTTAAACTTTAATGTTTTTTTTAAACGGCGATTTAAAACACAAAAAAAAAAATAACTCCATTGAAAAATTATCCAATTACCATCCCAATCCTAAACCGATTTTTCATTAAGTAACAATGACAGAGATTTCACACTCACATCACTTTCCAAGACATTTGATACAAAAAAACATATTTAAAAATATATTAATAACTTTCTCCCGACGCTTAAAAAACTACACTTCCGGGATCGTCATCATAATCTTTCATAAAAATTTCCGAGATAAAAAAATACCCCCCAAAAAACTAAATTAAATAAAGGAACAGCTGGCATTGTCATCAGAGGGACACAAGGGATGAATATTACCCGGGCATTCATTCACGTGGGGACGGGCATTCAGAAAAATCTCTGCCCCCCCATCCCTTTGAATGGAAGGGGGTCTGTGAACCTGTTCCCTTTATGGTAAAGAAAAGAACACGGTGGAAAATCGGGGAAACGATTTGGAAAAAGTGACGGGTCATTGATTCTATAGTGGGGAGATGCCCTGAGGGTTTGTAGAGAGGATTTTTGTAGTGGTGGTAGCATAAAAAGTGGAGCTGTGAAATTAATAAGTTATCATTATATTGGATTTTTTTTTACTTTGTTATAAAGTAATACATCTTTTAAGGATTTTGGAGACCAAAAATTTGGTTTTTTTTATAGTTTCGGCAGAATTTATCCGATATTTTGTATATTTTCTTTCGTTAATAATCGATTTTGTATATAATCACCGTGGGGATATCTTATTTTATTTATACTAAATATATATAAAAAATTAGAATAGTAGATAATATAGTAGTTTAGATAAAGCTCTTTAAAAATATTGTTTGATTTTAGGATTTCTACAAACGATCTATGGATAGTAGTGCAATATGTAGTTTAATTTGAATCCCAAACAATGCGAACGTTCGTGACAGGTTTAAAAAACTACGTTTAAAAAAAGGTAAATATATTATATTAGTAAACTTTTAAAGGTTTTCCAAGATTTTATTAAAAAAGCTTTTGAAGAATAAATAGTTATTTGGCTTGAACACTTAAAAAAAAGGTACTTAAAAATGAGTACCTCAACCTACTCGTTTTTCTTTGAGTATAATTTCATCGTAAATGAGTGATGACGTACGCAAATTTAAATAACTTTCTTCCATAATAAATTTAAGTACTTTCTCAAAAATAATCAATGTGATTTATTATTGCTGATCTCAGCTTCTGTTCAATCCATCTTAACACATCAAGCTGACAAACTTAAAATAGTTGTTTAGAAGAAAATTTAAATAAGTAACATACAGAACTATACATAAATTAGACATAAGAAAAAAGTAAAGTTTAAAATTACCAGGACATGACACGAACGTCGTGCTCTATTACTTAATTATCTTAAATTTTTAATTGTTTTGAGGGAAAGTCCATTTTTGAGGACTGATGAAAGCCCTGTCGGTTTTATAGATTTGGTGAGAAAAGAAGCTGAGATTTACAATATTTAATAATACATTTAATTTATTACAATTAATTTAACATTAACATTACGTTTAATTACAATTAATTTAACATTAAAATTACATTTAATTACAATTAATTTTACATTAACATTACATTTAACTACAATTAATTTAATAACCTTGCTACTTTTTGAGAATGTACGGTTATTTGCATTTAAATATGTCATATGCCCGTTTACGATGCAATTATACTTAAAAAAAACAGTAGGTTTAGATACTAATTTTTAAGTACCTTTTTACAATATAGTTTTGAGTGATTATCTGCATTTTCGTTGTCTTCAATGGTAGCTTGAGCCGTGGCCCATTTAATTTGAATTGAGATAGAATTTTGATGCAATGCCCTCTCTCTTAAAAGCTCCTCCTCCTCTGGCCAACTTCTAAGTGAAAACTTTTTGAATATATAAGTATAAATATTATAAACTATAATATAAACTTTTACTGAACACTGATCCTAGAAAACGGAAAAATAATTGGTTATTTTCATTGCTGATACAACTGGTCTAAACCGCACAAGACCATGTCTAAAACAATTGGTTGTCTGATTAAAAGGACACCTGTTCATTAACCATTCACAAATAAAATAATACTCTAGGGAGCAACAGCGGGTTAACCAGCTCTTGTGTGAAAAGGATAGTTATTTCTTAAATGCAAACAGCTAACAAATTAATTTTATAATTACGTTGTATGTATAAAAACGGTTTAATATATCAAATATACCACCCTTATTTAACATTGAATTATAATTTTTTATAGAACTAATGGTTTTTCAATTAATTTGGGATTTAGTATAAAAGGGACGAAAATCCATCCAAAAGTTATTATAGTAAATAGAAAATCTGAACTTTGAATAAGAAGACTTCATTCACTCCTTTTGGATGAATACTCCGATTGGTAAGAGCCTATGACATTAAGTTTCTTTTCAAAGCGTATTGATTTTCAGTTGCTCCTTTGATTGGATTTTTACCCACTTTATTAAACAGTTATTTCTTCATGGAAATATTGGCAGCGGATTTAATTTCTGCGGATTTATTAGTAAAAGAATCGATGAATATATAGATGGAAAAATAGTTGGACGTGTAGATTTTAATGGGTAATAAACTACTTGGGTTTAAACCATTTAGCCTCGTTAATTATTTAATTCAATATTGGTATTTTTTTTATAAATGACCTCATTTGTTAATTGACACAGGTTGTGGTCGCATAACTTGAAATGGGAAATTTAACCATTTTTAAATGGTCGCATAATCTTTATTGGACAGTTTTTTGTGTCTCTTTGATAGTTGGTCCCACTAGAGTTACACAGTTAGGTTGTTAGCAACAGTTCGTAAACTAAACTAACCTTGTAGTTCCATAGTTAAATGGCTTGGTTTTTATGCGAACTAGCACCCCACTCACCAGACTTTTACATCATTATCAGCATGAATATGTTTGAGCCACGGAAGATTTAACGTACATCAGAACTCTCTACAGTGAGTCTTCGGAGTTTAATGAGCTATGTCACGTGTCATACGTTTTGTCAAAAAACTCCCAAAAGTGTAAATACTGCTTTTTTGTTAATCTGAAATTAAACTGTTCTTTTATTGACTCCTGTATTGTAAATTTATGCTTGTTTAATTGTGTCGATGCATTTCTTATATGTAGACAAATATTATCTAAATAAAAAAAAATACGTAAGAAAATTTGGAGAATACAACTGTTCGGTGTTTTTATTTATCTATTTCAGTTGTGTTTTTACATTCAAATACAGTACGAAACTTTGATCATATATTTTTTTTAAATCCGTACTTTTTAAAATTTATATATTTATTCATATTAATATTGAGACATTATAATTAACCAATATTATTTGAAAATTAATATTTAAATGTTAATTTAGTGCTAATTTATATCAGTGGATTAATAATAATTGTTATGAAACTATTTGTTATAACTGCAATCACTATATCTATCATATTTTTAAAAAAGACTTTTATCAAAATAATATTTAAACGAAAAAAATAGCTAAGCAATTAAAATTAATGGAAGTTTGGTATAATATTAGTAATTATCATTTAAATTTAATTTTATTTAATTGCATTTTATACTACTAGTTGATTTCTTAAATAGGTTAGGGGTTGACCAAACGCCTTTCTCTTTAATCTATCTACGATAAGCACTAAGAAATAAATCAATCAAAAAAATGCAGGCAATATACGGAGAATGATTGCCGTAAGAGTGAGGGATGTTTAATATGATCTGTGCTGAAGGAATCTTCATAATTCAAATATGCAGCAATTATCTCCTTGATAGAGCTTTTTTATTGAATAGGTTAGTGAATATTTTCTAGCATTTTAAAGGAAAATTAAGGAAATATTGTAAAAAAGAAAAACACTTTTTTAAGAAGAAAAAAATATTGAGTTCCATCTTGTTATGATTTTAAGTTATTTTTAAGTATAATTTATTTGTAATATTTTAATAATAGTAAATATTTTTTATATTCAAAATATAGTTTAAATTGAATATATTCTATTTAAATTTTTTTTTACCAAATACAGCTTTATATAAAACTTAAATTATGTAATTCATAATACCTTTTATATTACTTAAAGTTTTTTAATACTTAATAAATTTACAAGGTGATCACAAATTATGGGGCTATGGTCATTTGTTTGGCTATATAACATTTATCTGTATTGGCATAATAAAACGTTATTTTAGTTCAAAAACTCCGCTTATATTTTAAACAAGTTGTTTTAATCCACTCTTAAGTAACAATAAACAAAGTAGTTAAGTATAGCGAAAAATGGTTCATTATATGTAGTTAAACAGCTAGCAATGGCCATGACCCAACAATTTGTGCTAAGAAGATGTTTAATTTTGAGCCTTTTTAACTTTAATGAATAAATATTTATATTTTTAAACATCTAATCCCATCTGAAATATATTAACTACATTTAATTATACTTATTTAGAATTTATTATATTAAACAAATACAAAGTATTTTATTATTTTAAAAAAAATATGTGAAATAAGAAGTTTTTAAATAATTGAAGTTGATATTTTGAAAGCCGTTCTCGGTATTATGATTAAACCTATTTCGCAAATTTAGTAAGTAACAATATTTTATTCATTTTCAAATAAACAGAAATTCGAAATATAAAATTGTCCTTTGCATTAGCCAATATTTAAATTTTTCGTAAAAGATTTTACATAAAACATATGAATATAGTTATTATCTCACCTTTAACACTGGATATGCCCGTATGGAAAATAGACATAAGCAGCAGAGAAGTTTGTAAACACATCGATAAAAACCTCGTGGTTCCAAGTTCACAGTCGCAACCAATCATAGTCAATAACGAAAACTGTCTTTAGACGTCTTCACGAACATTCAGAGAACAATAATTCGGGTATTTTCACAGCACTGCCCTATTCATGTTCACATTGGTGAGGACCGCAGAGAACTTTGCCGCACGCCTTTCCGGGCACATTTCTCGTGAGCTGATCGCATGCTTCTGGCAAGTGAAAACTTCGCGCGTTTCGTAAAGTACCGGGGGAAGCGGCGGAATTCTTTTGCTGGCAGGGTTGCTAGGGAGCGGGATCTCGCCAAGCTTCTCAGGAGATGGTCGCCAAGGGTGTTGTTTTTCGGAAGTGGGAGGGAAGCAGTGGAGGGAGAGGGGTAGTGCTTTTAAACTAAAATGAAGAGTTTTGTGGAGTTTTCCATTCATGAAGACAGACACTGTTTAAGGAATTTTTGTGCCACAAGCAAACTTGATTTTGGAACCCCAATTTGTACAAGTAATTCTTAAGGTAATTTTGCAACTTGTTTTAATATTAGAATTTTCTAACCTAGTCAACTAAAAACTATATCGATTCACTAGAGTACAAAATTTGGAGGAAGTTACTAGTCTATATAATGAAAAGAAATGAAATCCAAACTAACTTTTGTAAAGTAATATACAGGTAGGTAGAAATAAAATCTCAGAGTATTTAATTTAATCGTAATCTATAATTTAATGAAAAATAAAAACTTTGAAACTGTCCAATGTGACAACAAATTTCCAGCTCGAATCCTTTTTATTTTCTCTATTTTAGTAAAATGTGGCTTCTTTGGTCGTTTGTGTCGATTGGGCCTTTTAAACCGCCCCTGAACAAGGAAGGTACATCTTTTTTTGTGATATTAGAAAAAATGTATTTGGCTCCAAACTCCACAAATCAAACTTTTTGATCGCCATTAAGCAACCTAGGACTTTCTTTAAGTAAAATTTTTTAACGTTGGTATGGCTGTCAATATAAAATTGGGTTAAACGTTACTTGGGAAATAAATTTTGAGAAAAAATTATAAAAATATGTGTGTGATGTCCCTTACAAATATTTTAAAATTAAAAAAAAATACAATTAAATATGGAATGTTATGCCAAAGGCAATCTCAAAGATTTTTATATTGAGTTTATACTCAGTTATAATTATTTTATAAAAAAAATAAATTTTAATGGTTAATATCTATAATAATTCGATTTTATATTTTTGTATTAGATGTTTTTGATTCAGTTCCAATGTGGAATTAGCTTGAAATTCAGCGGTTCGTCATCCTTCTATTCAAAATCTCTAATCTTCTGTGAAAGTAACCGCATTTTTTTTTCTTGTTCAATCAAACTTAATTTTAATGACCAGTATGATTAAATCTTAGAAGTTATAATTATTACTCTTTGAAGGCTTAGTTGGGAATTCAAATAACAATTTATATTTGGTTTTCCACGTATTGCTTTCGAATATATCTGAAAAAATAACAACTTATTTTTGTATTAAGAATCACTTCCATACAAATGACGTCAGAGGACGATCCATCAAAACAAAAACTTATTTCGGTTTGCCTTTTCAAATAATTCTTGTTTAGTCTAGGTTGTCATGTTTTCGTTTTTTTAGTATTTCGAAGAATTCGGAGCAAAAACTAATCCTTTTTAAGTTCTTGATAATCCGTTCTTTTTCAACTAATCCCCCGCATTCATGTTTCGTTACGACATATGCTTTAAAAAAAACTTTATTGTTTTGTTTCCAAGTGGAAAAAAAAATACTCGAAACAGCAAATTAATTTGAATTTCCTAAATATATCTTCTCATAAAGGAATTATAGGACGTGGAACTTTTATACGTTCAATAGTCAGATACATTACCTTAAAACCTTAACAATCGACTTCCTCATGTAATCGTATCTGCTTTTTGATGTGACCACCACATAATCCGCTACACAGTGAGTCATCAGTGGAAAAATTACTGAAGCCCGCAAATGTAGTTGTCGTAGTTGAATAGAGATGGCGCCACAGGTATTTTTGCTTAAAGGTTAAGTTATTCAATGGTCCGGCATTCACCAATTGTAGTTGATGTGCTCTCGATCACGGAACTCTTTGGTATAATTTTTTCATCTTACCTAAGGTAATTTTTGGAAACTAGCGACAAATCAATCGGTTCAGATAATCAAGTATAGATATATGTAACAACGATAATTTAATGTTTCTGCTTAGTATGTAAATATGTAGTAATCAACTCACTGGTGGTCCTCAGGTGGCTCGAAATTGTTCCGTGGAGTAATTGTTCACATATAAAGATAGAACACATTTTTTTTTTTAAATAAGCGTTTCTTGGAAAAATATAATTCTGAAACGTAAGGTTTTTCTTTTTTGCCGCATGCGATAAAATATTCAACATTATTTCAAAATAAGGAATTTTATTTAAAATCGAAAAGTATGGCCACGGTAAGATTTGAACCCATGTTGGAAGAAAATTAGGTCAACTAAAGGGCCAAAAATTATGCCCATAGATATTTTTTTGACTCAACAGAAAAGCTTTACGACGCCATTTTGAATATTTTTTAAACAAAATAAGAGATTTTCTCTGTACTCTAATAAAAGTATTTTGAAAACAGAAAACTATAAATCAGTTAAAATAAAAAGTGATCAAACTTTTCTTAAATATTCATGTATAGGACAGAACCCACAATCTTACAAAAGCTTTCGTGCACAGCGAACTAACCAACTAAGCCACCGAACCCTACTTCAACACTTACTGTATCTGAATAACATGAACTATGATTTGTGTTGTATAAAATATAATGGTTGCTCGGTTGGCTAAATTTACGTTTTGGTTTGGCTAATTAACGTCGCAATACCGCGGCATATTGGGCTATTGGCGATGGTTCTGGGTCGATGTCGAAAGAAAGAACCAGAAACAATGTCTCGTATTTTTTAACCATGGTCAGATTGGTTTGGTTTGCTTTGGTTAAATAACGTCGCACTAGAGCTGCACAGTGGACTATTGGCTACGGTTACTGGCCTATCTCGAAGAAAAGACTCGGAAACGTTGCCTCGTATTTTTGAACCATGGTCAGATGACGAGAACAACACCTGAGCTGGCATTCGACGCAGCCTCAATAGGCATCAGGACATTGGACCTCGGTCAGATTTAACGTACACCATACCCGTAAAAAAGAGGTAAAAATTGTTGTGTGATCGAATCTCAACTTTGAGGAAATCATCGTGCGTGGTTACTAATATTGGAGGGTTACAGTTCGCTGCTAAATGACAAATTCGTCCAAAAGTACTCCGTAGCTGAGTGGTTAAAGGCGTCAGCTGGAATACGAAGGTTCCTGGTTCGATGCCAGGCGACGGACTTGATAAAGAAAAGTAAAAAGTAGTGATCTTATGATCGGAGGGTTGCCAGCTTTGCTACAAAATACTATATACAAAAATTTTATACTGGGTATAGAAGTCGTCCAGAACATCCGCAAAAATTAACGGCGTGTATACGGGACTGGTGCACGATCAATCTGATCGGGGTCCAAAGTCCCGGACGTTTATTGACGGCGTTGGGTACCAGTTCAGGTGTTTCCTCGTTATCTGACCATGGTTCAAAAATACGAGGCATCGTTCCCGGGTCTTTCCTTCGAGATAGGCCCCGAACCGTCGACAATAACCCACTATGCAGCTCTGGTGCGACGTTAATTAATGAAACCAAACCAAACGTCCAAAAGTATCTTCAAACGTCTATTGAGTTTGCGGTAGGTGCCAGCTCAAGTGTTATCTTCCTCATCTGACCAGACCCATGGTTCAAAAATCTTGCCTGTGGCGACCTTTCCTGTCAATACCCGCTCAAACAAACCAATCGTAAAAGTTCTAAACAAACCAAGCAACATGTGGCTTGGCGATCCTTCCTGTCTAATCCGGCTTAAGCAAAACAAACAAGGCGACGTTAAGAAATAGGTATCACTTCCAACCAGGCGTTCGATCGGAAAGAGAATTCAACTGGACCCAGTGTTATGCAAATTTGGTGGCTAGCCTTTTAGTATATAAGGAGCGAGGTTTTGGCGGATGGGCTCCCGCCCCTTCGAATGGAAAATCGAGTGTGCTGCTTTTTTCTTCGTTTACTATGTGTGTAACATCTATTTCAAGTAACATTATTACCGGAACTTTCTTTTCATGTTTCCAGTGCTCACACCGGAGTAATGTCTTTAATTAGACGATCTTCATCAAAACTTTCACAAACGAGAGCGGATGGGCTGCACAACGGACTCCTGATCTCAAGAAGAGAAGTCGTGTTCCAGATCAGCTCCCAAGCGCTTGGACGAATGTCCGCCTGACTTCGTTTAGTTCTTTTTTAATTTTCGTAAGTCCAAGGAGTCCGATGATAGTCTAGCTCTACAGAGCGGCTCCCCGTTTCTTAGGCGAAACTATCATTAGCTGCCAATTCCCCGAAGGGTGGTTTGGTTAGCTTCCTTCTGCCTGGCATAAGTTGCACATTTATTTCTTGGCTTGGCTCTGGTATCAGCCATGTCCACTCCTCCTTCCACATCTTCTACGGATTCCTCTTTAAGGATCCCTTCGGCCTGTAGAAGATGATTCCATTTCAGTGGCTAGGATTACGGCAGTATATTAGTCAGCCATCCCGGCTCCCGGTTCACAGACTTATTTTGAAGAGGACAGGGCCACCCAGAGGAAAAACAGAGTATATTCGATTATGTCAGGAAATCTCCCTCTTTTATGAAAAACAAACTTTAAGCAAATCTTAAACTTAATCAAAAATACAACCACTAAATTTACAGCAGCAAAGGATATAATGGCCAAGTTGAAAAAAAGGATTTAATGCCTTCGAAGAGTTAGTTTTTAATAAATTACCTGACAGGGAACACATACTTTCCAACCAACTTTTTACACTTCCTAAACTACTCGATTCCAACAAAAGTATATATTCAACATATTTAAAAGTAGTTGAAGAGAAAAAAATTAAAGGGGCAAGTGGATGAAAAGCTAATGTTACAAAAGTCAGTTTTCAAGAAGTATAGAATTTTTATCCACAATAATTATGAATATAAGTGTAACATAGCAGTTCCTGTACTGCTTAAGTATAGCAAGTATAGCCAAATACTGTTGGGAGAAGACTCGCTTACTTTACTTTTTATTCAAACAAAATTGAAATTGCAATTACAAATATTACTTAACCCTTGCATTAACTTACCCCTTCGATTATTTTTATTATATATTAGTGCATTTAATAAAAGCGTGTTTTTTAAAAAGGTTTTTTTTAAATAAATGTAATTATTGCGCATTTTTACCAGTACTTAGTTGCAAGTGTATAATTATTTTCAAATTATCAAAAAGTTCATTAAAATTTTCTGTGAAACAAGTTAACTATTTTCCAATATATTTGTTATACTTAACGGAAATTATAATTTTCCTAAAAGAATATTTCAGTTTATTTCTAAGCCACTTATGTATCGCAGTATGGTTATGTAAACACAAGGATATATATAAGTTAATAAATTCGAATAACGCAGAAAACAAAGTTTTGGCGTTTATCAGTTATCTTTTACAAACCGGAACTTTTATTTACTTGATCTTCAGGGATAAACATATGCTGTTATAGTTTAAAATTTTCTTTATACGTTGAATAATTTAAAATGGCTTTATACGTTTCTACTAAAAAAAAAAGAAGATATAAACTCATAAAAATGTTCTAAATATCAGCATATTCATGATTGCAACTGTTCTCAAATATGAATTTTTTTGAAATAATTGTACAAATAAGTATATTTATTCAGAAATACTTAAAAAATATATTTCAATTTTTCTAGTTTTTTTATTTATATTTTTAAAAATCCCAATATATGCTTTGTATGTTTTAATATACCAAAGAAGAATTTGTAAAAATATAACAACAAAAAAAATCGTGTGTATAGGTATGTGTTGGAGCTCTTTCAGAAATATTTTAGGGGAATCATCATTTTAGCAAATTACATAAATATGAAATGGTCCCAAAACAAAACTTCGTCAGCATAAAAAACAAGTTATTCCGTCTTACCCTACTTGTATTCATTTCCTCACTGTACGTGTTTCGGTTTATTTCAAGATTTTCTACTCATCTACATTTAGTTTTCTTTTAAACGAGGCTAAATTTATGACAATCGTGCTATTTGCCAAGAATCAGTATTGTCAGAATGAATACTTCTAGGAGCGTAACTTGATGTTTCTATTCTGATGCACAATGTAGCTGGTTTTTTAAAGTTTTCCAAATCAAAAATGCTTATAAAAGTTAGATTAGAATTTAATAAAATATTATCTAAATCAAGGTTGAATATTAAAAAACTTTTGATTATTTCATTTCCATGTAATGTCTATCGATTATAAAGATTTACTTTATAAACTCAAATTGTAATGTGAAAATCCACGTTAGATTGATACAATGGAAACCACATTTCTATGCAGGTAATGGAATGACACAAAACCTCTTTCATCCGTAAATTCTGTCTATTTTTTCAATTTCACGGACCGGCGAAACCATACAACGTGGCACGACGATAAAAAAAATCAAATAGGAAATGAATAAATTTGTAGAATGGAGATACTACAACAATAACGTCTCATTTTCTTAGTACTTGATTTCTACAATGATGTTTCTCCTGGAATTGGTGCTTCCTGAAACCAAATGGAAAGAAATTAGTTTATCTCAATCTTTCAATTTGGATTTTTCCAATTCGGATTTCTTGAAGATAAATTTTCAATTTAGTCTTTTCAAAGGAAAATTCGATTCTCATAGATAACTTCGTCGATTGATTTGATTTTTTTTGCTTGAATTATTTGACTAAAAACTTCTGGTTTTGACAAATAATATATGAGTATCAGATTCGTAAGTAAATTTCATTTCTAATATAATGCATTGTTTCAAAAAGAATTCGTTATCGGATGATCAAAGCTTATCAATTTGGAAATATAAATAGAGATTTATTTTCTGCGGTTTTTATATTATTGTAGAAATGATAACTCTAAAGCAATATTAGAAATACTAGAAATTCATTTTCAACTTCAAAATATATTTATATAAGGTCAGAATCAGCGTTAGGTAAAAATCTGTATAAGGTAAAAATCAGTTCAGTAAGTTAAAACCAATATAAAACCTGTTATGTTACGGCTTCTGAATGATCGAGTGGATTTTAGTTTTGAAAGGGACAATCTAAGACAGCATTGCAGCATATCGGAACATATTTTAAATTCAGGTGGTCGCTCTCAAAGGATTCTGAACGCACTATTCGATGTTCACTTCAGAGTATGGGTTGTGTGAAATGGAAATGTATCGAATAAGGCCCTAATATTTTGGTAACTAAGGTTACATTATAACTGTAAAATGTTGACGCGTAAAAATAACAAAGAATCGAGTTATAAGTATTAGTGTTAACGTAGACGATGATCACCTTGCATACTTGGAACTATAAATTACATGTTCAATAAATATACCTAATATATCTGAATTTTCAATAAATGTTCAATAAGTGTATATCTCCCTTGGTATGTAGGCCTCCGTGGCCTAGTGGATAAAGGCATCAGCTGGGAATCAGAGAATTCCTAGGACTTGACTAAGAAAAGTAAAAACGTAGTGATATTGCGATCGGAGGGTTGTCAGCTTCACTACACAATACTAGGAATGTCGTCCAGTACATCCGCAAAAATTATCGGCGTGTATACGGGACTGGTGCACGATAAATCTGATCGGGGTCCAAAGTCCCGACGTCTATTGAAGGCGTTGAGTGCCAGTTCAGGCGTTTCCTAGTCATCTGACCATGGTTCAAAAATACGAGGCATCGTTCCCGGGTCTTTTCTGCGATATAGGCCCCGAACCGTCGACAATAACCCACTGTACAGCCCTAGTGCGACGTTAATTAACTATACCAAACCAACCTTAATATTTGTCTCGTATGATGTAGAATTTTTATAAGATTTATAAGAACTTTTTATTTCACTAAATAAAATAAACGGAAACCTTTTTTAAATAAAAAAACTACAACTATAAAAAAAATTATGTGCCGCAGTCGAAGCTAATGTAAAGTTTAGAATAAACTTTAAAATCAATTTAAATAATTAGCATGATAAACGTTCAAGGTTAAAAGTGAAAGCGAATAATATCTTACATAAAACCTCTCGCCGTAAACTCCTAAGTTTGTACGCTGGTGGCAACGAACAGGTGTTGATATAAAGAATTTTAATGAGATAATTTTTTAGATAAACTCTTTTATCCACATGTCATCCAACCACAGGTGTAAAATGCCCGCATTTATTTTTTCCATAACGATGCTTATTTATATGGAAATTTTGGAGATGGTGGAAATACTCATGGAAGTGTATTAGAATTTCTAAAGGCTGTTTTGTATTTGTCTGACTTGTTTATCTTTACCGTACTAAGGTAATCCCTACATCCAAAACTTTATTTTGCTCTTGGTAAACAAAAATACTTCAATTTAACCCTCTGACGGAGCTGAACGGCTTAAGTCGTCCGTGGATTTCCTGTTTTTCTCACAATGCACATAAACTTTAAATTTATAAAAATATTTGATTTTGAAATATTTTTCAAATCCAAAGCGGTGGGGCGTTTCTTATTATGGGGGTTATATGGGATGAAATCTCAAATGAATAACGTTTACTACTAAATATATTTTCAACTTATAAATTTAAAATATAGGTATCGTGTGTATTGTTTTATTAGTATATTAAATACTGCAGAAATATGCAAAATGAAGTATATATGTATTAAATAACACTACTTTTTTAAATATTTTTATAAGTTTATCATATCCCTATTTTTAGTTTGATTTTCATTTAGTGACTTTTCGTATAGTTTCGTAATATTTCGGGACATAATTACTTGATAATTAATTACATGAAACCCTCAATTTTTAATTACATGAATACAATTATCATTGTTTGTCTGTAATCATTTGAAATATAGCCATATATATCGGTCATGATCCAAATATCGTATCTTTCAGGACACGAAATGTAGTAAAGAAACTCCAACCATTTCAAAAAACTAATTACAAATAAAATCTAAAATTGTTTTGCGTTATAATCTTGGAACAAGTACAGCTAAACAATGCTACTTTAACAGCTAAACAATTGGTCATTGTTTAGCTGTTAAAATACACATAATGAACCATTTTTTTACTATATTTAATCTATTTTGTTTGTTGCTACTAAAGCTATAAGATTTCTTCAAAATATAAACAAAGTAATTGTGGAAAAATAATGTTTTATTCAGCCAATACAGCTAAATGTGATATAATCAAACATTGACCATCGCCAAGAAATTTGTAACCACATTTTATATTATGTTACTTTAATAGTATCGGGAAAAAATGGAATTACTGAGCAAAAAAAAAAAAGAACGAAATAAAGACAATTAAATAAACGTTTTGCACCATGTTTCTATTTAAAAATAATTTACGTAAACCAACAATATATCAAATATTTAATAAATCATTCATTTAATCCATATTAGGAAACTATTCAACAAATGAACTATTTTTAAAAATTAAAATTAATAATTGATGAGATGATTAAGCTATTTTGAAATGCTGGAAGATTTACAAAATACAGGAAGTAACTGACAAGTATAATATAATTACTGCTCAGGCAAATGTATTTGCTGGTAATGTATTAGCTTCTACTTATAAATACTCATTTGATTAAAGGTTCAATTTTTTTATTAAGTATCATTCATTTTGTACAATTCCCATTCAACCCATGGACTCAATAATGAAATTATTTATATGGGTTCTTTAGCGAAGGTAATCGCCGTGGTATGTTGGTCACTCAGGTAGATGTAATTTAATAAATTATTTGAATCTGGTTTTGTAAATTAGAGATAACTAACCGAGAAAAAGGGGCTTCGACTAGATGTGTTCACTCAATTAAATACTTTTTTTTATGTTTCTAAGCACTCACAAAAAAATCTCAGAAAAAATAGTTAATTAGCTTGTTTTTATTTTTATGGACAATCTCATAATATCGAGTAACGTGAAGTTTGGGTAATGAATATAACAGAAAGGACACTAAGTTTTTCTATAGAGTATTTATTTATTACTTAGTAATAAATTCTGCATTATTTCATAAAAAATTTAAATAAATTTAGCTTATGATCGCTTGATTGGTAAGTATTTAAACTTATATGTGTTAATAACTAACAATTTATAAAAATAATTATTGTTATTTATTCCTAAATAACAATTATTTATTCCTAAATAACAATTATTTATTCCTAAATAACAATTATTTATTCCTAAATAACAATTATTTATTCCTAAATAACAATTATTTATTCCTAAATAACAATTATTTATTCCTAAATAACAATTATTTATTCCTAAATAACAATTATTTATTCCTAAATAACAATTATTTATTCCTAAATAACAATTATTTATTCCTAAATAACAATTATTTATTCCTAAATAACAATTATTTATTCCTAAATAACAATTATTTATTCCTAAATAACAATTATTTATTCCTAAATAACAATTATTTATTCCTAAATAACAATTATTTATTCCTAAATAATAATTATTTTTTCCTAAATAACAATTATTTATCCTTTTTACAAAAATAAATATATTTAATTTTTTTAATTAAATTTACTTTACAAAGTCCTAAAAATGTAGCGGAGTTTCACAGTAGTTTGTAGACGATAAGCTACAGAATGTTGTATCAACTATCTGCTATTTCAGTGTATAATAAACAATTTATAGTTTTTCTGAAATAAAATAAATGTTTTCTTTTATCTACAATTAAATAAAGTTGTATGTAAATTATCCAAATCCCGCAGTTTTTACAAATAATACGCTTTGATGAACTTAACTGCATGTAAAAAAATTTGCTTTTTACAAGCTTTTTTTAATTAATAGCAACTTATTTTTATATTTCAATGTCGCTCGACACACTCTGTAAAAAATAATTATTAAAAAATTACATTTGTAATTTTTAATACACTCTCTGCATATAGCTTCAAGAGTTAAATTTACTCTGTTTTAAGGAAAAATATAATCAGTTTTGCGAATAAAAACGAGCCATACTAGAACATATAAGCATAAAAAATAAATCCTTCCTAAATCAGCCAGGTGGAAGGAAATAGGGATTATGGATTTTTTTCTAAATCAGCAAAACGTAACCTGAATTCCATGTCATACAGCAAAATCCTGTCGACGTTCCTACGAACAGTCAGTTCAAAATTTTGAAAATAAATGTCTTTGAAAAATATGTGTTATTTTATTTGTTTTAAATTTACAGATAAGTTAAAAAAAAATATGGTAAAAATTCCTTAAATGACAAAAAGTCATGCAATAAGTTTTTACGAAATTACAAATTTAAAATATTTATATGATTTTTGTAGCAAATATCAAAATAAAGAAATGAAATCTCTACCTTTTAAAAGAACCAAATAACTTTTTTAAAATTTAATCAAAACATAATGTATTAAAACAAAGCGTAAAATATATCAAACTATTGAATCAAGTGTCAAAATTCACAAAATGACAAAATATATTTTACTTTCGGGCCAACTAATTTCTTTATGAAGGATTCAAGGCCGAACATTTTTCGTTTTAATCGTAATCTATGTCATTAAAATTTTCTTCCAATATCAGTAACCATCTGAATAATTTACCAACTAAACGAACAGATTTAATAGTTCTTATGCAAATCCCAAATTTTAAATTTTTTTTTGTAAAAGTGACTAGTTGCATTGAAAATAATAAACTTTTTAAATTTGACGTTATTCAACCCGTATAACCATTCAACCCTGAAAACAAGTTATTTCAAAAACAACATATCACCATTCACCCGATAGAAACACTTTACTTCAAACATAGACGTCTAGCGGAAATATAGAGACGGGAGTTTCTGTTTTATCATTGTTTACCTAGCTGATATTGCAATATTTTTTGTCAAATTTCTTTTCACTCTATAAGAATTGTTCAAGAGCTATCGACACCCATGTATAGACAAAAGCTTTTCTTATTGCTTTTCAGAACATGATGTTAGGAGAAGTAATAGCTTTTCGTTGCTCCCAGCGATTTGGAATATATTTATTATCCAGTAATATATTTTCCTGTTGTTGTTATAAAAATATTCTAAAAACCAATTTTACAAACTAAATAATTTTTTGGTTTTATGGTAATTTGTTTTAGGCGCAATTTGCAAAATTTTTAACACGAATGTTTTGTCCTTTGTTGATCGATAATTTTGATTGTAAAAATGATTATATTGTCTAGAAATAAGGATTAATTAGCTAGACTAAAGGTCTACAGTATGTTCAAGCAATTGCGAAACCTACTCAAACGACGTGGTGTTTTTATTTATTTGAGGAAATCCCATTATATTTTAAAAAAATTATTCGGGTCATTATATAGTACATGACCTCAATTTTCACTGATAATATTTTTGGTTTTAATTAATATATCCACTAAGTTATTATGCTTTGATGAAACAGAACGCAATAGCAATAATACAAACCTCAAAATATTTTGAAAAAGACTTGCGTCTCGCTGTTTCTTAAAACGGCAAGGATTCAGGAATGTGAATTTGTTAAAATAGTATATTTTAATGGGAAACATTGCAGTTACTCACAAAATTATATATTTTTAAAATAATCTTATTTAAAACAAATAGCGTTGTCTTACTGCAGAATATATTTTGTAAAGGATATTTCAGTCAAGAATTATTTTGCACTCACAGTTTAATACAAAACAAAATAAGTGAATAGTAATCATACTTAACAATGCATGACAGGATATTTTACGTCAAACGTGATATCACGTCTAGTGATATCCAGTTTTTCTATCAAAGCAAACAATTTTTAACTTCATAAAAATATTCCATTTTATATTATCTTTTTATTTAAAATTTTGGAGTATAACTTAGAAGCAACCTCTTAACAATTTATTATTTTTTTTAATTATATATAAAAAAAAGTATAAACAAAAAAAATTAAACAACCTTCAATACAATGAAAACCTTTTTACAATTGCGGTAATCGCCCGAGCGTCAGTGGATTAAAGTTATTAAAAGTCCCTAAATTGTTATTACTATTGATTAATATCTACTATATATATAATTTTATGTCTTTCTTTTGTCTTAAGATAATCGACAGCATATCTCTGAGATGTTATGCAATATCACGTTTGTTATGCATTTCACTAAGCGACTACGGTTACCAACTCCACATTTTATTCAGTGATAACAATTAGTTGGAAGTGAGGTTTTTTATATGATAAAAATATCGAAAATCACACATGCATTAGAGTAATGGCCCTTGAAAAGTAGCCTATCACTCATAGTCGACTCAAAGACAAGTTCTCACAAAAGGATGGATCCCAAAGGGATCCATTGTTATTCGTTTAATTCAATTAATATTTTATCGATTAGCTTCCATAAAGTTTCAATTTCGAACCACTTTAACAAAAAACTCTGCACATATCAAACTACCATTCATAAATATTCTAGACGGATTAGAAATTAAGGTTAATTATAAATGTTATAGTTATA
Organism: Troglohyphantes excavatus; assembly: GCA_963932185.1. NCBI lineage: Eukaryota > Metazoa > Arthropoda > Arachnida > Araneae > Linyphiidae > Troglohyphantes > Troglohyphantes excavatus. Next base: position 51,653,555 of record OZ010675.1, read on the forward strand.
TTTGGAACACAATTTTATAATTTTTAAATAAGTAACTAAATGTAATTTTCTTAATACGTAATTTTTTTCAATATTAAATTGAATGATGAAAACTTAAAGGATTAAGAAGGCTTGCTTTTAAACTTAACTTCTAAAGTTCTTTGGAATTTAAGTAATATTTAACCACTTTAAAATTTTATATTCTTTTAACGTAAAATTAAATTCTCTTAACGTTTTGAATTTTTTTTTTATCTCAATGGGTTTAAATTGCTTTAAAAATTTATATTTTACTATATGTTATCTGCTATTTCTTAAATACTCAATCAATGAAAAAATTTAAAGTATTAAACAACTGTTTCAAATATAATTATCAAGAGGTAAAAGTAAATTAGTTTAATGGTATTTCTTAATAGAAAACCATTTTTAGCTAAGACAAATAATTAAACAAGCTAACAAACGCAAATTAAAGTTTGTTAATTTGAAAGATAAAACAAGATAATTGAAATAAAAAGAGATGCCACCATTTGTTATTTTCAGCTATTTTTTATAAACCAATAGGATTATTATAACTTTGGATAATATTTATTTTAAAACTTTATTTCTTCATTAAAAAAATTGTGTGAGTCATTTCATATTCCCGATACTCCCACTTGAGCTCGAGTGATCACTTTCGCCTGAATGATAGAGTATCGGCATATCAGGCGGAAGGTCCTCGGTTTAATTCCGAGTGACAGACAACAAGTGCATAGCTCTACATTGGTGACTTAAGGAATGCGGATTAACGTGACCTTCGAACAAACATTTGTGACACCACATCGAATTTTACCACGATTTCAACCACTGTCCACGTGATAACACTTCATGGTTATCACAATCATTCGTTCCTCCGTCAGACTCGATGAGACGGGGATACGGTAGGAGTCGCTTCATATTCCCGATACATTTGTGCTTGAGAGCTCACTTTAGAGCGACTGTTAGAGTATCGGCGTATCACGCAGAAGGACCTCGAATGAATTCATAGTGAAAACCAAAAAGTGCATAGTGCTACAAAATTATTATACTTCTTTGGAGTTGAAAGGTTTGGAAATACAACTACTCTTTTACAATGGTAATATACTACTTTATTCAAATATCGACATAGCAGTGAAAAACAGCTGTTTTCGAACAAACTATACATTTGGAACGACCGCTCATATATTCTATTCAATATTAAAGGGTACAATCTGTTATTGAAATAAATTTTTATTTTGCCAATTTCCATTGGAATAGTAAAAATAAGTTTGTCTCAGATTACTATAATAGTGGATAATAAAAGTTTTCAAATTGCCCTAACATGCAACGAACCTATTCGAATTCCACCCAAATAGTTCAATTTGTTTTGAACACATGGTTAAAATCAACCCAAGGAATTTCAATCACAGAAATTAAAACGGTAATTGAAACATTCAGAACAGGGCCCTATCCAATTCTGGCAGTTCACGATAAGAAGGTAAGCGGAAAAGTTAGCCAAGAGTTCCAACCAAGCGGCAGTTTGAGAAGTTTCTGGACATGATAATCGAATTACAGCAAGGGGGTCTGAGTCTTCCCACCCATGAAAAGAATCGAATGAGACTCAAGTCAGGACTAAAAGTGTGGCAATTAAAGTGAGGTGTAGCAGACTTGCTTCTCTAATTAAAAGACTGGACTCTGAGGCTGTGTTTATGTCTTAAAGCAATTAGCAAAAGTATTTTTTAGGAATATGTTTGTTATTTTCCATGTACTGTAAAGAAATACAATAGTACTGAAAAATGAGTAGAACATGCTCGTTTTTCTTTGAGTACAATTGCATCCTAAATGAGCGATGATGCACTCAAATTTATGTTACCGTACTTTCTAAAAATGAGCAGTATGGTTTAAGGGGGTCCGATACCTTCGACATTTTTTTCTTTATTTTTATACTTGTACAATCCAATTTTTTTTCTCTTTCTAAATATGCATAAAAAACCATTTTAAGACGCTCAATTTTTTTTTAAATTGCACATTTATTTTTAAATTAAAATTTTAGTAAATTTTTTAACAATTTCAAAATTCCTACTCCTTTTTTGTTTTTCAATATTTTGAAGCAATTTTTTTTATTTAAGATCTTGAATAATATGTAAATAGATGTATGCATTCAAATTTTGATTCAGATACATCACTTTAAAAAAATAAAATATATTAGAAATTTTGGAAAAAAAATTGACGAAAAAAAATAAAATTCCATTTTAAGTGGTTTTAAAAAACAAATTATGGTAAAAATAGGAAATATGAATGCATACATCTATTTAAAATATATTTATCTTGCTATACACACAAAAATTATGATTTTAAGTATAATAGTAAAAAAGCCTTAGCATTTTTAGTGTTCATTAAATTTCAAAACCACGAACAGAGATATTTGCTTTTAAAGTTTACATATGATACAACTATGTTATAGGAACACATCATTAAAACATTCATAACTAAAAAAGTAATAGGAATTTTTTGAAGCAGTTTTTTGTGAGTTATTAAGATAAGTTTGAATATTATTTTTTAAATATAAAAAAAAAATGGCTTTTTTTGCGAATTTTGGGTATCGGACCCCCTTAATAGGGCTAATATCAATTTCTGTTCAAGCCATCTTAACAAAGCGACCTGGAAAACCTTAAATAGTTGTTCAGAAGACGGTTTTCACATTATTTGATGTCGATTTCTTAAATGGAAATGAGTTATTGCAACTCAATTATCTTACTTCTCATTCTTTTGGGACACTTTTAAACATTACTTTTGTTTATAAATTCATCACGTCGCCATGGTAGTTTATCGGATAAGACTCTGAACTACGGTGACTGTTAATATGGATTCGATTCCCACGTAAATCTTGGTTGTAACTGTCTATATTTATTGACAGTAATTTAGAAAGGCAGACTATGTAGGACTAGCATCTGCTCTTTTTATTCACTGTACTCATTTTTGAATACATCTCTTTTTCCAAATTGAAACATGTATTCGGAGCCATGACAAGCATAGAATGTACTCAAAAATGAGTACATGTGAATTATATTTGAGAACCTATTTCTAACAGTGTGGGGACTAAAATACTTGTTTTTTTTTTAAATAGTGAGTGGGTTAATAGTGTCAGTTCGTTAATGTAAATACATAAAAGTTTTAATTCCCATAAGATGTTTATTCGCTGTTTTATATAGCAGTTAAGTGTGTATAGCTTTGAAGTTTTTAAGTGTTCAGTTTGTATTGGCAGTTCGTTGACGTGAGCATATGAAACTTATTCAGGGTTTATAGAAAACGTAACACTTTCCGGTCAAGTAGCGACTATCAGTCACCGAAATAACGACCTGTTCTGTTGTTCAAAGTTTTTCAAAGTAAACGAGACATGCGTGTTCTTGAACATAAAAAACGGTTTGGGTTAGCTAGTTCTTTATCTAACTCCATTTAAATGTACGACATCACTGAGGTATCGACATACTTTATTACTTCTATGCACTCGAGCGTCGTCTTTAATTTACTAAAATAACATATTTTTTTTCTGCTCTTCAAAATTAAAGAGAGCTTATTCTTGAATTTATAAGGTAATTCTCTCACAAACTTTATTATAAATTAGTTTTCTCATTTAGAAGCAACAAGTATGTATGGATGGTCTAAACCTTTTCCCAATTAAAATTATTCGCAACCCCTGTTTTTTTAATAAATATTTGACACCTATAATAAATTACCAAATATATATTTGGTATAATGAGATTCATATTCAGCTTCAAGCATAATCTTTTTATTTTTATAATTATCCAACATAAACGTAAAAAAAAAAATACAATTAAGAATACCCCTTTAAAAAGAACATGAACGGAATGAATTAACAAGATCAAAGATGTTCCTTGAACGCAAAGGGTTAATAACTGTGCTACATCCTATTGAGTTTAAATAATCTTGAAAATATTGTATTATGATTTTAATACAAGTTCTTCAATGCGCTGTATGAATTATTCTCTTGGATTCTAACACTTACTGCATTTCAGTTTTCAACCAACATATAAATTTAGAAGTAAATTTTAAAATAGAACCTGATAATAATTTTTTTGGTTTATTATTTCTCTTTTACACTGATACATGCATGGTAATTTTCATTTAAATTGTTTCTCATTTTGGATTTTCCATTAATTTTTTTTTCTGGATCAATTTGTATACCTATAAATTGTTCTCTTAGATAATATTGAGACATTGTCCCCAGCACTTTAAACACGAATATGCGCATTCTAAATTACAGTTACTTTAAAACAAAAATAATGAACTGTCTTATTCAGACTTCATTTTCTAGATTCAGGGGGACGACTAATCTGAAAATTAATAACCATTATTGAATATGACATTTTTCTGAGGTTAGTACTTCCATCAATAACAAATAACATTTAGAAAGCATCAAAATCAATACAAAATTAATCTGCTTATTGAATTGATAGACAATAAATTACATTTAAATGATTTTGTTTCTCACATGGATACATTTCATTCAATAACAGTGTCACATTTTTAATCTTTTTCGATAAAGCAATCTCTGTTTTATTTTTTGTAGCGGAATTTCTCTTTAATTTATTGGGATTGAATTCGTTTCGAAATATATCTATGTTATTTTTAGTCTGTTTTTCCTTCTGTTTCCCAAATGTTTCAGTTTTGGTGTAAATTTATCAATATAATGTTTTCTTTTGGTATTTGTTTAACTTCCTTAAATAAAGTCAAATGTATGTTATTTTTATATTATATTTTTTATATATGAAAACATCATAATTTCCACATTAATTACAATGATGCATTTTAGATGTTCTATTTTCTTATCAGATCAACCTCTTCTAACATGGTCATATATATTAAACTTAAAATTGGTTTAATTTAAACTCAGTTTTCTGCATTTTCAATTGAATGTATTTAAAATTAAGATTATTGAAGTAGATTGAACGCATGATTTCATTACTAAATCTATCATTATTCGCACTGTTAAAAAGGAGGATTGGACAAAGGACCAAACAGTTGTCTGTAAAATGCTCCGATTAAATATTTCGTCAAAGTAGGGGAATTTATGTCATTCTTTTATTTAAAAAAATCATTTCGTCAAAAACGAGGTCGATTTCAAATAAAAAATTCAAAGCACGAATTGAACCAGGGAGCTCTATGTCCGAAGTCCTATCGATCCAGCTAAAAAAGGGCATTTTGGATTGTGGCAAGATGCATATTAGAACTTAAATTGGAATTGAATGAGCTGATACCACCTTAACAAATACATTTGTTAAAAATTTGAAAATTCTTGTTTCGTCAAAACTGACGAAAATTGCCTTGACGATCGCAGAATGCTTAACAATGAGAGTGTTATTTCTTAGAGTGTGTCCTCACATCCTTAAAAATAAAGAAACATCAGGAATTTGTATTACGCATGCGCTGTTTTAAGTTTGAGGTAGGTAATTAATTACATTGAAAACTTCATAAATATGTCTTTGAGTTAACGAAAAGACAAGACGTTATTTGTATCAGTATTATATTAAATTTACCATATTATCAGGACAAAATAGTGTTAAATTTGTTAAGATTTCTTGATTTCAAAAACATTTTATTCTTTTATTTATATTTTTTGAATAATTTATATTTGGAAAAATATAGCATAAACACTTTGGGGAGCAAATGCTTCACAAAAATATATGTGCATTAATTTTTTTAATTAATAGTGATCTGTTTCTCATCCTTTAATAAGTTGTGTTAAAATTAATCTTTTATAAAAAAAATATTTTTGCTGAAAATAATGTATTTCTTTTTATGTATAATACACCTGAAAAGTAACTAGTCCAAAATTCAAATATTGACATTTCTTTTTTATGACTGTATTAAAAATAAGTCAATGTGTTGAGAATTTTTTTTTAACTTGAAAGTGCTGATCTTTATGTTGGAATGAAAATAAAATCCTTTACTATAAATTCGAGTTTTAATTAATCTCGAATTTTATGCAATTGCTAGTTTAATCAAAAAAGTAAAGTAAAGCTTAACCGCTCAATAAAAAGTCTTATTTGTAATTTTAAAGAAGTATTATAAAAACAATAAAATCTCCTGTTACATCTCATCAACAAATCTCCTGTTCCGCAAAAGCTTTGCGACTTCACAATTTCAAAAGACATTACAGAAAAAATACATCCTTTGAAGGAAATAAGTGACAAAAATCTTTTGTGAAATGTCTTTAGGATGTAGAATTAAGTGTCAAAGAAATGTTTGAGTCCAGAATGTCAGAAAATCTCTTTAAGTGACTTATAAAAATGTTATTAAATATTTTTAAGAAATATAAGACTTATCTTTTTTTTTTTTTTGAAAGATTTGTCCAAGCCAAAAAGTCAATAAACTGTTATCCATTTTTGCGATGTGAATGATCTTTAGATGTTGCGTATGTAAGATTGTTGGGTATTGCACAGATTTTCTTTCTAATTTTAGATAGATAGACCTTCTGAAACTACTTAAAAGATTTTAATAAGTTGGAGCTAATTGCAAAATATTACACTTCATAAAAACCGCAGATTACAAACCACAGAATGTATTATTAATTTGATAATAATCCCCTATAATGGTTGGGATTTATTATTATTTTATTCTTATTTTCGATGTAATTTAAAGTATTATTAAAGTACAAATGCATTTCTATTGTTTATTTTATTGTACTGTTATATTTCTGTTTTAAATTAACTAGATATTTAAAAAAATTTAACTGTTAAATCTTTAAAAAATAAATTCACTTTTTAACAACTCATTATAAATGTGGTGTTTTATAGTTTTGTGAATATCTAAAGCGAAAAAATATTGATTTATTTTATTACGCATTTATGTTATTTGCAGAACTGGGTGCTAAAAATAATACTTTATCTGCTCCTTTCTTAATTTCGATACGAAGTGGATTAAATAAAATAAATTTTAATAAAAATAGCGGTACACTTCTGTGCACAAAAATAAATATAATAAACTTTATTAGTTTTTAAAAATACATTTGTGTTATAAAATAACTGTTTTTGCATCTAATAAAAAAAATTCTAAAAAAATTGTGTAGTTCTAATTTGAGCAATTTAATTTTTTGACAACTTATACTCATACTTCTGTAATGTTGAATATATGTTAGTTACATATAAAGCACTCGGGTATTTTATAGTTTATACATAACATTCTGAAATGTAACTATAGTGTTTATTTTACTATTCTTAAAGATTTTGAACTATATTTATTTTTTTAGAAACAAATATTAAATGTTTTATTTTTTTATAATATGTGCAAAAGACATTTACCTTATAAATACTAAAATCAAATGAGCTATATGTAGAATCTTTTTTATTAAAGAAACACGTGTTTAACTATCCTATGTATGTATTATAAAAAATTAAAATTGTCATTTGTTCAAATTTTCAACATTCACAAATTTGAATAAAAATTATAAAATAAAAGTAAATAAATCTTCTTCGATTCAAAGTAAAAAATAAAATCCTTTTTTATATTTAATTTCGAATCACATTTTAAAAAATGAACCTGGAATATATTTTGGAAAATTTAATTTAAATAAAGCTCGGTCCAAATAAATAAATGTAAATTCCTCTTTATTCATAATGTAAAATGTTTTAAACGAAATAATATTGTTTTAAACCATAAATAAAATAAATATCAAATATAGAAAATCATTTATTATTTTCCGAGATATCATTAAAATGAAAAAAATGTCCCTTGCATACCAGATGAAATTTGTATTTTCATGCATTTAAAAAAATATATCCTTTAAAAAATAAATAAATATTACATGCATCCATGAAATATAACCGCATTATTTATTTTGCTGGCTAAGTGTCTCGCTAGTCTAGGTTGGATGTTTGTAACGGAAATATGCTGATCCTAAAAGTTCTCCTTATTTTAAATCCTACCTGTGCTTATGGGACATTATTTGAATATATTTTGAATGCAAAATGTATCTGGAAAAGGGATACATACATCTTTTAGAGGGGCACAAAGAAATAACAAAATTCGATTTTGACTTCATAAAATTGTGAATTTTGTTTATTTTATATTCGGAAAAATACTGATAATAATAAGAGGAAATTAAAATTCTTTATACTGAAAATGAGAAGTTTAATAAAATACAATTATTGAACATTATATTTGTTCATGAAATGTTTGAAAATGGAAAGTAGTTTTCACTGTTTTCAAATAATTCTTAGAGTAAATTTGTGTTGTTAGTTATTAAAGAAGTTTAGTTACTTTTTAAACATATATATTTTACCTATATATTATACACTTAAAATCAATAGAATTAAAAATATAGACTAGTGCTTATTTTAACTACAAGTTTAGCGTATTGGTAGAAAAATTTAATCACAAGACCATTTGCGTGCTATAACAACTTTTTTTGGTAGTATTAATTAACCTGGCATTAACGATGTTCCTGTCTTACCTCTACCTTTCAGAAGTTTGTGTGTCTGTACGTTTGTTTGTTATGTATTTATGATCCAACGCGTTGTACGATTTTCTTCAAAATTGGCAAGAATGTTGCTTGAAGTCTTTGAAGTGGACGTATTTTTTTGTCGCACCCCATCAAAAAAGTTAGCATAAAACCTTCATCAAAATTATCAAAGTGAAGGTTTTTTGAATGTTTTATAAAGGATATTGAAACAAAAAACTGCAGTTTTTTTTAAAGTTTTTAATATTCCTTCATAAAACCTTTAAAAATAACAGCATTTTCATTCATGATAAAAAAAATAAAGGTTTTATTGCAAGTGTTTTTGAATATATTTTTTACAGCTTTTATAAAGGTTATTAAAACTAAAACCTTTAATTTCATAGATTTTCAAAAGCACAGCAGTATTCCTGCATAAAACTTTTTATTTCAACATTTTCTTGAAGTTTTTATGGTGATTTTTATTTTGTTGGGAAGGTCTACTATTCTGAGAACTACTAGTAGAAATAGTAATATTAACAGAAGCAGGGAGCAATTCAACATATAATACTATGTTATCTCTAGCAGTCTCTTAAATATTAGTTTAACATCAGAAGCTATGAAAGTAATTAAAAGTAGTTACAATTCTACTTAGTAGAAATTTAACGTAACTGCCGTAATAGTTTGCCTTGAAGGAACCAATGTCTTGGCACGTATTATCCCATTAAAAGTAACTAACCAATTTGCTTCAACTATGACTATTACTCCATCATTTGTATATTAAGACTATCAATTTCCCTAGAATTTAATTCGAAAGCGTCCCCAATAAATAGATAAAAACTCGATTATAGTGTTTGTTTAATGATAATGCATAACATAGTTCAATTTCGGAATAAAGGGTGCTACACAGAATGATAAGTACTAATAGCTGGAGATAATAGCTGATGATAGGTACAAAGTACTAATAGCTTTTGTCTTAAAAAAGTAGGCTGAAGAAAGGTGAGTCTCCCAAATGACCTATACTGATGACGTCAGCAGCGACGTTGCTTCCGCTTCGTTAAGTTCCGGTCTTGGTAGTATTATGTCGTCTGTCAATCAACTTCAACTACTTCTAACATCAGTTTTCTATCGAATATCGGAATCATATTTCGATATACATATATTAATAATATACTCACGAGTTTTGTGTATATTTAATATTAATAATTACATGTGGTTGCATGTTAAAAACTTTTTTAGATTTATAACTATTTTATTTAAATAATGTATCAAATAATTTCTTTGTTGAATTTAAAAGTTAGAAAGTTCCTTTCTTAATTATGCTAAATATTGTAGTAAAATTATTGTTTGGAATTTCAAAAATAACTTTTTTTTCTATTTTCAGCATCAAAAAGATAATATTATTGAAAACTTTTGAAATGTGTATATACCTTCGAGCATGAATGGTCTGTAGTAGAGAGAATATGACGTCATAATCGTGAAGCTCACATCTCAGAGCGAAAGGCCCATTTCACGTACCATCTCTTCAAAATTATGAATTAAAAAATACTCGCTGATGAAGTGGGAAATGTGTTATAGTGAAAATTTATGAATGGAATGACGTAATTAACCACGTGTCTGAGGCCATACATGTTGGCTTCACTTTGATGTTAGCGAGAGTGACGTCATGACTCCTCTACTACAAAGGATCCATGCTTGAAGGTATATACTGTGTCAAAACATTTGCGATTTTAGGATGCATGCAAGAAATAATTTCAAAAAAATTGTTTTTTTTATATAGTATTTAAATTATTATTTCAGCTAAGTAATGAGTTTAAGTAAATAAATGTTATTTCGAGGAAAGTATATTTAATAAATAAATTTATTAAAATAAATTTATTAAAATTATAGGAGGAATTTATTAAAATTAAGATATTTACTTAATTCTTAAATTCAACCCCGAGATTTAAATTTAAAATCTAATTTAATGCATCCCATAAATCTCATTCATTTAAAAAAGTTCCGAACATTAATAAATACTTAATAAATATTCCAAATCGTTCCATTCAAACATTTAATTATATACAATGAAAGTCTAGTGTTCATTAAAAATATATATGTTAAACATTCAAAAATAAATTCTGGATTATTCTGGAATGTAGTACTACATCACAACGTTTTCCACAAAATAATAAATTCCTTTAAAATGCATATTTTATGCTCACACAAATAAGTATTAATAAGTTTAAATAAAAGCCATTAAATCAATTTAAAGACCACAGCAGTCACGAATAAAAAAACTTTCTTTACTGGAAAAAAAATGCTATCATCAAATATTCCACATGGAAAAGATGTCTCACATAATGATCGCCTTAAAAACAAGCTCAAAAATCATTGTTGCAACTCAATCTTTTACAAACAACAAGTGGGAGGAATTTATTAAAGTAAATCGTATTTGAGGGCTGATATGCATTTTATTTTATCGATTATTTTGCTTTAGAGGGAAGGAAAAGCGAATTCGCAAAGTCTTTATGCTTTATATAATCTACTAGAGAATTGGTATTTGTATATGTTTATTTGCGACACATACTTGGAATTTTTCTTTTTTAAATACATCTTTGCATAATTTTATGTTAAAAAAAAATATTTTTCATATTTATAGCTTTGTTTATTTAAAAAACTGAGGGTATATTTTCAATTATTAAGATCCAAATGTAATACTATAAAACTAAAATATTTTAATTAATCTGATATTAATTATTAAATAATTAAACAAGCATTTAAAATATGTTTTGTCAAAGAACTATTTAAGTTTTGTATCTGACGTATTTAGTAAAATTTATAAATGTAAGTTGGCAATGAATTTTCGAAATTATAAAAACTGATTACTAGTTAAAATCATTTGAGGGATATATTGTATGAGCTATTATTTTAGAAATATATAAAACTGTAGAATTTTTAATTACTCTTGAGTTTTTAAATTTAAATAAAAATTTTATTTTCCCAAATGATTAATTTAAAAGTTGAAATATAGAAATAAATAATCCTATTCCTAAGCCAAATAAAAAATAACAGAAAATTTAGCCGTATCCCAAATTTTATTTTTCCTGAAAAAATCTCAATTTTTATTGTTAAAGGAAATCTATGAGGTAGGATACTATGATAGTTGCATCTGTTATTAAGACGACATATCGAAATTGGTAAACATTATAAAAAGTTATGTTTGGACAAACAATATAATGGTGTTCCCAAGAATGGGAAGTGAGAAATTTGTCGTTTTAGTTCATTTTTTTAAAACTAGTACCCCTAAAGGTTTTTAAAATACTTATTTTGATGACTCATGAGACGGAAATACGACTAACATAAAAATTCACTGGGCTCTAGAAATATTTAGTATGAAAGACTTTTAACAAATGTATTTTTATGCCTATATAACAAAAGCGAAATCTTTGTCTGAACGTATACATGAAAAAAGAACACAAAATTAGTTCCACGTTATTAATTGATTGTTTATTTTATGAATAACAATGTTTACACTGATTTGAAATAAACATGCCGGTGAAATAAATTTAAAGTATTAGAATTTCTAAATTCTGTTTGGGACATTTTCTAAACTAAAAATAATAAAATATTACTGAATGGAGGAGGCATAGTATAATAAACTGGAAAACTTAGGCCGAAAAATCCCATCCTCAAACATCTTAAATCAAATTATATTGATCTAATCCTCCCAATTGATTTAAGAAAAAAAAATTCACTACCTCTTTCACTTTTTCTCCTTTAAAACTTTTTTCGAACGATTTTCCTGAAGCGTTTGGGATTGTGGGATTTGTCATTTCCATTTTCCTTTTTTTTATTCTCCCGTTCTCTATCCGTCTTCCACATTTTATACGGATAGAGGAAAAAAAGGAAATGTAGAGCAGCACAGCTGGAGCCATTATAAAGCGAGAAATTGCGACAAGATGGGACAGAATATATTTGAGAAGTAGGAGATTTTCTGCTAGCTGGAAGGCTCGCGTCATGGCTGCCTGACTCTCTCATTTGGTGAACAGAAAATGGGAACTTGGTGCAGACGCCATTTTTGTTCACTGGAAATTAATGGAAAAGTTGGTGAATTTTAAAGTTTCATGCATATGTCAATGTCTATGACAGGAAACGTCTTTTATTTCTGTCAGTAGGGGTCGCTTACTAAAACTACATGCAGTAACTTTAAGTTAGTAACTTTACCTTTAAGTTAATAAATTTAACTTTAAGTTAGTAACTTTAACTTTAAGTTAGTAATTTTAATTTTAAGTTAGTAATTTTAATTTTAAGTTAGTAATTTTAATTTTAAGTTAGCCATTTTAACTTTATGTTAGTAATTTTAAATTTAAGTTGGTAACTTTAAGTTAGTAACTTTAAGTTAGTAACTTTAAGTTAGTAACTTTAAGTTAGTAACTTTAAGTTTGTAACTTTAAGTAGTAACTGTAACTTTAAGTTAGTAATTTTAACTTTAAGTTAGTAACTTTAACTTTAAGTTAGTAACTTTAACTTTAAGTTAGTAACTTTAACTTCAAACCATACCTCAAAAATTATATTTAAAAAATATTGTAAAATTAAATATTTTTATGAGTTTAAAAACTGGATGTATTGAGGGGAAAAAATGGAGATCCCTGGACGTAATATCACGTCCATGAGCTTTAGACGGCTAAATCCGTCGTAATGCAATGTACTCACATCTATGTTAGGCTTGTGTGGAGTGCCAGTTCAGATGTTGTCTATCTATCGTGGCATAGTTTAAAATTATGAAGCAGTGTTCTCGTGTCTTTCTTTCGGGATATACTATCTATACTACCACGAATAACCCACTGTAACTACCTCACTTCAACTTATTGAGAAAAGACCACCTCAATACCCACTGTGCAACTTCTTAAGTGCCACGTTAATTTAAATAACCAACCATCAAATCTTATCATAATATGTCAATTTCCTTTTTAACTTCATTACATTTTTATTTTTTTAAAGTAATTGGTAGACTTGTATATTTTGAGTTCGGAGATATTTATCTATAGTGGTAAAACGTCTGTATTTTTTTTTCTGCAATACATAATAAATTTTATACGCAATACGAAAAAAACAATTCTTTATGGATTTTAAATACGTGAAATGTTACACCATCAAACTTAATTCAGTTGACAATATATTTTTGAAAATACAATTGAAAATAGTAAAATAGCAATTGTATTAATTCAGAACTTCTAAATTTTAAAATACATTTCAGAAAAACTTTAGTTTCTAGAAAATACTTAAAAAAAATAATTAATTGTATTAACCAAATCTTTTTTAATTTATTCAAAAAATAAAATTTAATTTTGTTTAATTAAACCATATTTTCAATTAAAATAAAATTATAAATTTGAGTAAATAGTTATTAAAATTAGTAGATAAATTTTGAAGTTATAGTTATGTTTCCTTATTTCTTGCGTTTGGACTATAATAGTTTTGTTAGCAAGGATCCGGACTCTGTTTCGGAGGGTCTAGTGTTTGAGCTCGGTTAATAGAAGACTCACTGTGTAGTGAGAGTTCTTATGCGTTAAATCTGTCGTAAATCGAATGTCATCACGTTGATCGTAGTGATGAAGTTTTCACTAGTTTGATAAAACTTTTGTTAATAAGGATATATCAAATCTGGAACTATAAAATTCTTATAATTATATTTTATCTGTTATGACAGTTTTATTATTTTTTGCTTACTAAAATTTTTTTGTAAAAATACTATAAAATAAATGAAAACGTAGAATGGAAACAAATAGAGAGCTTTTAAATATTATTTCTAGGCAGAATACTTAATATTTGTCAGAACATTTGAATAAATTACCCATTTAGAAACTATATTGATACATGAATCTGTTATGATATAAATAGCCATGTAAAAAGACCTCATATCTCAACCATTTAAAAAACATCGTTTTATATAATGGCACTTTCAGTGATATCTCAACTTTCAAATGTATGCACCCCATAATATTCATTTCACAGAAAATAAATGAGTGTGAGGGTTTTAAATGGCGTCTGCATTGCCTCAGCATTTCAAAGTGCTTCAGATTGTTTCGGTTGCGACTTTTAAGAGCGCAACTTTACGCTGTGATTTACTTTAAACTGTTTAAAAAAAGTGACTGGGAACAGTGGTTTTAACGTAAAAAAAAGAGATTCGCTATGCTATTGCGACTGCTTGTATCTCAGATATCAAATAAGTTGTGAAAGTTTTTAATATTTGCAGAGCTGTTTGGAGTTTAGAAAATAGAATAAAATTTACTATAAAAATAAAAAAAGCTGGGTGTAAAAGAATGTGAAATCGAATTATAGTAAAAATTATCTTTACTTTAGTTTCCTAAAATTGTAACGGGGAAAGTAAAAAAGAATTTGTCGCAAAGTTTAACTATCAATAATTAATGTCTTATTGTTCTTAAAAACGAATTTGCCAAGGAATTAAATATTTTTTTATTCTTAAATACATTTATTATTTATTTAACAGTTTGCAAAATAGTTAATGTAATTATAAAACAAATAATAGTCTATTTATCTAAAGAATCCTTTCTGGGGAGATGGTATTAGTTTTAATGTAAGAATAATAAAACGAGAATACTCGTATATCTATAAGTACAATGGTATTTATATTTTCATATCTGTACTCCGTAAAAAATAAAGGTAATTAAATATGAGTACCTGAATCTACTCTTTTTTCTTTAAGTATTATTGCATCGTACATGAGCAATGACGTACTCAAATTTAAGTAACCGTACTTTCTTGAAAATGAGCAGTGTGATTTAATATTGTTAATATCAGCTTCTGTTTAAGCGATCTTAATGCAACATGACAAACTAAAAATAGAAGTTTAAAATATGGTTTTCCACATTTTTATGGCAATTGCTTAAACAGAAACTGAGTTATTACAACTCAATTATCTTACTTCCCATTCTTTTGACACACTTTTTTAACATTTCTTGTTTATAATTTCTTCAAGTCGCCCTGATAAGCAATGGACTGCGGTACGGACGTACTGGGTTCGATTCCCGGTAAGACTTGGTTGTAATTGTCGATATTTAATGAAGGTGATTTATGAAAGCAGCCTATGTAGGCAAGTATCTACTTATTTTTACTAATTGTGTTCATTTTTAGTACATGTTGTTTTCAAAATTAAAGTTATGTATTCGGAGCCATTATAAGCAATAAATATACTCAAAAAGGAGTACATTTTACTGATTTTTGAGAAGGTTCTTATGTATCAGTTGATTAAAAATTTAACATTTTAATAAAGATTTTTTTTTATTAAATTTCATTACGAATTTTCTATTGTAGTATATACTTTGTTGTGAATGAATAATTCAATAGAAGGATATTGCGTTTTTCGTCCGATCCAATTAAAGTTGAACAGAAAAAGTTTAATTAAAAAAATGATTAAAAGTTGAATTGAAACTGACTTTTGTTCGGTCAATTTCAATTTCAAAGATTAAGTCACCTTCTTTTACTGCTTTGCCAACATTTTTCTATATTTTTACTATACCTTCCCCAATTGACTCGTCAAGTTTTTGGTGCTTTAATTTTTGTAGTTGTATTCATAAAAGAACTTTGTCCGTACGCGTGAAAATGTAATCAGCTTTTTTATTTACTATTTTTTAGTCTAATTAAATATTGAAGATGTGTTTACAAATGTTCATTAACGCATTTAAAGCTCTAGTTTTATCCGAGTTTTTCTAGTAGATATTTCACTGAATTTTCAATTATTGGATGGTATTCAACGCTGACTATATTTACAGATAGAGTAGAAATAAATTAAAGAAATTATTTGACAAATTGTTGGACAATTGTCTCTGTACTTCGATTCTGGTTCATAGGTATAATACAATTAATCACCCTTCACGAGTACATTTAGCAGTCCAGAGTAAGATAATATGTGAAGGAATTAATATAAATAAATATGTTTTGTAAGAGTTTTTAAACCTGTAATCTTTTGAAATAAACATTACTTAGGACTGCATCCCAGCAAAAAAAGTTAGCATGAAACCTTCATCAAAATTCTCAATTTGAAGGTTTTTTGAAGAATTTATAAAGGATATTGAAACAAAAAACTGCAGTTTTTTTGAAGTTTTTAATTTTCCTGCATAAAACCTTTAAAATATCTGCATTTCCCCTTCATGATTAAAAATTGAAGGTTTTTTGCAGGTTTTTATGAAGGTTTTTTTTTACAGTTTTTATGAAGGATATTGAAACAAAAACCTTTCACTTTATAGATCTTTAAAAAAACTGCAGTTTTCCTGCATAAAACCTTCAATTTCAAAATTTTGATGAAGGTTTTATGCTGACTTTTTTTGCTGGGATGTCACGGTTTTACAGAACAAGCTTTGTTCATTACATCTCAAGTCAATCAACGCCAGAAACTATCTCAATATGTTATAGTTTTAGTCGCTTTCTATGAACTAAACTTGTCAGGGTATGCAAGAAAAATCATCTGTGTACTGCTATTATAAATGTTAACATAATCGGAGTCCGTCTACAATTTTAATGTCGATGATGGTCATTGACGGACCACCATTATCATTATCGTTTTCATCTGTGCCCCCGCCCGTCATTATATCTCTCCCTGGTTGTGTCCCTGACCGGTACATGGTGATCGTTGAAGGCAATAAATTTTATTAGTTAACTTTAGAGTTTTTTACGTGAATACGTGTTTAAAATCGGCCCTGGAGCAGCGGTCATTGACAGAAACTTGCGCCACTTAAGAAATGTCAACATGGAGAAGAAAGTGGAAAGCGTCGACCAAGTTGGTCATTAATCCCTTCTCTCCCTTGACGATTGTAGCACGTGTGGAGGCTGGGGGGTGGGCATACTCTTGCTTGTTTTACTATTGTATTAGTTCTCATTGGCGGGTTGACTAGTGTATTCTTAAATTGAAGAGAACGAAATGATACAATTCTATTTGACTGGTTAACAGTTTAAACCATTTGCATGACAAATTTGTGGTGCGGAAAGTGAATATGTGTTGAAGATTTTTACTATGAAGCCAAAATATAAAATACTTCCCTTTCGGTTCCGGGAACTTAAGCAGGTTAAAATAACAGTTCCAGAAGAACCAAATGATAAAAAGAAGTCTGAACTCTTGGACAAGTGCGGAGAGATTCTAGAGTTTCCCGAAGACACAAGAAGGAGAAGGGCCGAGCAGACGCACGTAGAAAGTATTTGAGAATTAAACCTGACGGTACAATGGGGTCCTACTCGATTTTTTAGTAAACAAATCGGATATCACTGCCAATGAATGCTTATTAAAACACACAGTGTGCGTTTTTAAGTTGTAATTCTTATTTTGGCATAACCTTTTGTCATAAAATTTTAAGCATTCCACTATAGCAATTACTTATTTTGTAAACAAATAATTAAAAAAAAACATGTTTTATTAGCCAACAGTTAGTTACCTTATATATCAATGAAAAGCAACTTATAAGGTTTAAACTATAATATTCGATGGAATAAAATAACTTTTCAAGATCTGCATACTCTTCTAATAGTTTAATTCTTTTTCACTTGTATAATTTCCTCATAGATAAAAAACAATTACCATATCAGATACGAAATAGTTTAATATATCTTATTTAAAGATAGTATTTGGAAATATGTAGCTCAATATTTTACTTGTTCCATCACAAAGTACTAGTAAGTACACAAAGTTCCATCACAAAGTACTACTAAATACGGTGGAGAAAACTCGGTACATAACCTTTAAAAAAAAATCTTAAATTATTTTTACGCAAGTCTTACAGCGCAAATTCAACATTATAAAAAGAATTTTTGAGGGTTCAAATCCACAGTTATGTCTCCTAGACTTGTACAAGAAGCATAAATACAATTTATGTAAAAAGGATATTTTCTTAAACGTTTGTAATTATAAATGTTCTAAAAACTTTAAAAAAAATATATATTCATATACTATTATTAATCATATTTGCTATTAAAATTTTTATTCTTATAATAATTCACAGTACGTTGCAAATAGTCACAATACCTTTCTATTGCTTTGGATAGGTAAATTAATTTTGTAATAATAAACCATTTCTTTAAAAAAAACTTATCTGAAAGATAGTTGGTATAAAAAAATGTCCTTCTATTTATTAAAACATTATCGTTTCTTTAAAAGCCATGTAAAAGTATTTAAGCATTTTATAATACTTAACAAAACAATGACTAAATATAATAAATAAATAACAATAAGAATATAGAATATAGACTTATATATGGAATTTTGAAACCTTTTAAGAAATAAGTTGCTCACGAAAATTTATATAAGTAAATGTCATCTGACACGGTACTGTTAATTTAAATAAAAGTTTTTTGGTTTACGGTTTTAATACGTGTTTTTTACACCCTTTTTCT
Organism: Troglohyphantes excavatus; assembly: GCA_963932185.1. Taxonomy (NCBI): domain Eukaryota; kingdom Metazoa; phylum Arthropoda; class Arachnida; order Araneae; family Linyphiidae; genus Troglohyphantes; species Troglohyphantes excavatus. The sequence goes on from OZ010675.1 coordinate 51,672,363, forward strand.
CCCAAGAACATTGCTTGTCAAGAAAAAACTTAATGAAACCTCACATTAATTAAGCATATGTTCTACTCTTTAATTTAACCTAATTAAATAACTGACTTTATGTCTTACTGCTAAATAATAACTTTATTAGAGCTTAATGCAAAAATAAAATAAATAAACTTAGAATAATCAGGACATAAAATGTCTTCATTATATTCCTTTTAAATATTTATTAATAGAACTAAGCAAAGCCCAAAATTATTTTTTCTTAATTATAAAATGAATAAAACATCGTAAAAGCGGATTTTAGTCCGAAGGTTATTTCGAAAACCAAAAGAGGCATACATTGCTTTTTTTTTCTCTACCAGAAAACAATTTAAGTGCAGCTTCATATAGGAAAAAGATTTCCCTGAATTTTATCGAAGAAAAATGGATGAAATTTCCATACCATTTAAATATACTCGCCAGAAATGGGGAAGTTTGGCATGATAAATGGTCCCTGAGCGCGCCAAAGTTTCATTCCAGGTAGAACAAGGAAGCATTTTTCGTGTTTTTGTTAAGAATTTTTAATGAAGTTCTTAGATTGTTTCGGAAAGAGTATACTTTATTTCGTTTCATAAGAGGATGTTTTTAAGAAGAACATTGTAAAAAGGGTCAGTTTATTATCTTAAATTTCAATGCGGAGGCGCTAAGAGGAAACGATTTATTATAATTGAAACTTCGAACTGTTTCTAGCTGTTCATTGCATCCAATTTTATTTAGAGGAATTGTGGTTTATTTTTTTTCTTGTAAAATAAGCAATAAAACTATTCTTTTGTAAATTGCAATCAGTTGAAAGTAATTGCTCCTCAATTTACCATAAATTCCTCGTAAAAACTAGCTGCTGAAATACATTCATTAATGCTCACTTATAACAATTATTCAGTGTAACAAGTAGATTTTTGTCATCAAATAAATTATGTGACTAGTGTTTCATGGTTAAATGATTGTTTATATATATTTATTTTTATTAACAAAATGCAATCGAGTAAATGGTCTCTAGTTGCCATGTATCGCTACTAATAATACTACAGTTTTACATTTGTTACAAATTAATCTAAGAAATTTATAGCAAATCAATGGTAATGGTAGAAATTAATGCTAAGTATTTGATTTAATGGTGAGTCAATGGTAACGGTAGAAATTAATGGACAATATTTGACTTAATGGTAAATCAATGGCATTGGTGGAAATTAATGGTAAATCATAGTTTCCACTTGAAAGGAGATTTTAACGGTAAGTAGTTTACGATATCTTAATTAAAAATATATATTATAGCTATATGGTTTCCATATTTATTTTTCAAATTTATCTAAAATTTGGATTTTTGTACTAATCACAGCGTCTGTTGAACGTATCTCAGTGAAATTTGACACGCTTAAAATAGTAGTTTAAAAGAAGGTTTTAATTGAATTTTGTGTCTATCTGTTAAGAAGGTAAGTAGAAAGTTAAAAAAAATTAAATAAGAACTTATTGTCTTACTTCCTATTCTTAGGAACACTTTTTCTTTTAGATTTGCACGAACAAAACTTTTTAATTTCTGCACATATTTTGATGTGATATTTTTTTAATGGTAGATAGAAATCCCATGGTGTTTTAAACCCATAGTTTTTATGAAAGTTTAAAAAACCTCTAATTCTTCAATTACTGCTTCACTCCCTTCCCATTTTATAAAGACATAGGCTTATTTATTGTTACGATGCGCTATTTGAATTAAAATCCATAGAAAAGAACGAGATTTTTTCTAGTTTATTTCAATATTTATTAGTTTTAGTTCTTTTAAATATATTTGAAAGAAATTCGATGGAATATAATATACTAGTTATTTGGTACAGCGTTGCTTGGGAACCCTTATCAAGTAATTTGAGTGATCTACGCCAGCACTCCAGCCTATTTTTTCCGAAGTACCGCGCACTACTGACTACGATGCAAAGGCACGTTGTTGATGTTTTTTATGTAATAATTATTTTTTAATGTATTTTTAACCAAACCGTTGATATTTATGTGATGAACGTACGATTCGTCGTTTCTCCGTGAAATTCTCTTTCTTTTCATACCTCACTTTTTAAGATTCGTCGCGTGTAAAAGCGTAAAAGGGATTTATACTACAAAAATTATATATATGAGGATATTTTATTAACAAATATTTGATAAAGTTAAACTGTAAATATTTGGGAACATTTAAGTTTTTTTGTAAACTTATAAATTCAACAAATTATTTCCAATTAGTTTATATCTAGTTAATTTAAAACTTATACATTTAAATAACATTTTTATTAAAAACGTTCTTTATAATAAGATACTAAAACTATACTTATATGCCAATTTTGAGAAATATGAGCTCTATCTTATTGTCAATAATCTTTTGTATGTTTGAATCGCTTGAAATGACACTATAAATTAAGGACATCCTGAATAAATTTGTTTAATGCTTATTTTCTCCAAAACCAGAGTTCACATAAAAATAATGGTATGATCTCCCCATTAATATATTTGCCCAACTTCCCACAAACGCGATTTATTTAAAGAACAAACCCAACAAATTATTAATCAACCCGTCACTTTTAAAAACCACATTAGAATTTATTTACTTTACTCACAAAGAGCGAATCAGACATTACCATTATCGATCACCTTAAAATGCGGGTGACATCAGCACACATCGCAATCATAAATCGATAATCACCCATCTTTTAGTGTATACGGCTATTAATTTCGATCAACCCCAGGTAATCCAAACAAAACTCAGAGTATTGAAAATCGCAAACGAATTATTTGCGGAACCAACCGAATGTGTTATGCAAGTTTGCTTATTGAAATAACAAAGTACTAAGGAAATAAATCATGAGCCATCCATTCTGTAATATTAGAGAGAGAGAGAATGGGAATGAATTTCGTGAAATCAATTGAGCAAACTTGCAAATGGAATTAAGAAAATCGATAACCCTTACCGGAGTGGAGCTTTTATTCACTCTTTATTGTCCCATGCGTAATATATGGTAATGAAGATATTTTAATCAGATCAAAATTTCGAAAAATCTCATAGTTTTCAAACGTTTTGAGATGCCCTGAGTTTAAATAATTGTTTAAATATCAGTTTGTACGTAGTCCATTTATAAATATTTACTAGGTTTAGTAAAAAAATTAATAGAGGGTGATTATAAAAAAAAATATCGCAAATTTAAAAGGCTATATCTCCGCAACATTATAACTTAAGTACTGCATTCTGCATATAATTGTGATGAGTATATTCTGAATATATTTTTACATAGTCCATTATTTCACTATATAAAATAAGCTTTCTAAAAAAAGGGAAAACTGACCTTAAGAAAAATGCGCTAAAAAGTAAAAATAATTTATAATTTTACGAATGCATTGAAAAAATTGAATTGTTTAATGTCAATTTTATATTTATTACAACTTTTTGAAATTGGCGCCAAAATTTGGGTATGATTTTTGTAAATTGGCACCAACTTCAAAAAGTTAAGTCAAATGTGTAATACTGGGAAAACTGGAGATACACGAACAGATATATACGTCCGTATCCGTCAGGTAATTTAAAAACAGTGTAAAACATGGAAAGTAGAACGTAATTAAAGCATTTAAAGAGTTTAGCATATGAGTCACCTTCTGCTAATATTTTCAATGACTAAATTTTAAATTTTTATCTTCAGTCACAAACTGATTACTTTTGAACGCAAATATATTTTAATAAAAAAATTCTACACTAAATTAAAAACTCTGTGAAGTTTCGTGTGTGGGATTAAAAGTGTTATTATTTTGGAAAATATTTTTTACAAACTCCTAGGCAACAAATGGATAGACGATCTATTCGGTAGCAAAAAGTGCCTATTCGTGCCCTTGCCTCTCCTCCGCTACTTAGAGCTATCTGCCACAGGAGATCTGATTAGATCTGCAAAATGTGCGATCTATAATAGACGCTTTTGAGAGGAGGATGGGGAGGAAAGAGGCTAAGAGGACGGGGGAAGATAGAAAGACTGCCTCGGGGATTTTTACCGTTCCATTTACTCGTCTTGAAATTCTGTTGAATAAGTGGGAATTTCTAATGCTTCAGAAACAATTTTGCAGTTTTTGGATCCTTATAAATAGAAAGGGTGGGCTGGATCATTGGAACTTTTAAATATACGTGTTCTTACTCAGTTTCTGTCGTCAATTGAAGATATTTAGATGTACATATGTCAATAAAAGGGTATGGTACATAAGTCAATGAAGGGGTATTGTACATATGTCAATGAAGGGGTATGGTACATATGTCAATGATGGGGTATGGTACATATGTCAATGAAGGGGTATGGTACATATGTCAATGAAGGTACATATGTAGGATGGAGCGCTTGTTAGCGATGTCACCGTCGCGTCACAAATAAAATATAACTTGTCGTGGGGTAAATTGGCTAGTACATTTTTTGGATTGCGTTGTGTTATTTTTTTGTATCTTTATGAATAATGTCGTCTTGGAAAAAATACATACATACCAATTATTTACTTTTAAAACGGTGCTTTATTGACACATTAAATTAAATAGGAGAAAACTTATGGTTGGGGGGTTATGTGCAATAATGTGTTACTGACTCACGTGTACCGGTTGGGGAGAGTTCCGTCTGAGGCGATTAGCTGGTTGTTTGGGGTGTAGATGACCGGCTACCAGGGGCGTTACCATAAAATGTGGATTCTGACGTCTGGTGTCATGGCATCAGGGACTTGTCGTTGTCCAGGGGCTCGTCTGGTTCCGAAGCTCAGTGGCGTTAGCATGAAGTGGCTCGTAGGATGGTATCAGGGACTTTTCCCGTCTCCAGGGGCTCGTCTGGTTCCGAAGCTTAGTGGCGTTAGCATGAAGTGGGAGCGCTGCCGTCTGGTGTCATGGCTTTCGGGACTTTTTCCTTTCGGCGCATGAGGACGGTACTTGTTAGAGTAAAAATTGCTCGTCTTTTCTGGGCAATGGCAAAGTCGAAAAGTGAAGTGGGAAACCTAGAATTTCCCACGGTGGTGTCTTGGGGTGGGGGGTTGTAAGTCTACATAAATTACTAAACCCACCACTTGGAATTCTCTCCGCCCTCCTGGGTCACCCCTCCTGGCCAATCCTGGCATGGTTGTAAAAAATGGCTCAGTGACGAAACTCTCCCACATTGTACCCCGTCATAAAACCGGCGACCGCCATACTAGCCATCTGACCAAATTGCACAAAGTACAAAATAGGTCAGATCCCTATGTAAAAATTGCAACGTGACAGCACACTGTCACAGTTCTGTCGTGGGGTAAATTGGCTAGTACATTTTTTGGATTGCGTTGTGTTATTTTTTTGTATCTTTATGAATAATGTCGTCTTGGAAAAAATACATACATACCAATAATTTACTTTTAAAACGGTGCTTTATTGACACATTAAATTAAATAGGAAAAAACTTATGGTTGGGGGGTTATGTGCAATAATGTGTTACTGACTCACGTGTACCGGTTGGGGAGAGTTCCGTCTGAGGCGATTAGCTGGTTGTTTGGGGTGTAGATGACCGGCTACCAGGGGCGTTACCATAAAATGTGGATTCTGACGTCTGGTGTCATGGCATCAGGGACTTGTCGTTGTCCAGGGGCTCGTCTGGTTCCGAAGCTCAGTGGCGTTAGCATGAAGTGGCTCGTAGGATGGTATCAGGGACTTTTCCCGTCTCCAGGGGCTCGTCTGGTTCCGAAGCTTAGTGGCGTTAGCATGAAGTGGGAGCGCTGCCGTCTGGTGTCATGGCATTCGGGACTTTTTCCTTTCGGCGCATGAGGACGGTACTTGTTAGAGTAAAAATTGCTCGTCTTTTCTGGGCAATGGCAAAGTCGAAAAGTGATGTGGGAAACCTTGAATTTCCCACGGTGGTGTCTTGGGGTGGGGGGTTGCAATCCCACATAAATTACAAAACCCACCACTTGGAATTCTCTCCGCCCTCCTGGGTCACCCCTCCTGGCCAATCCTGGCATGGTTGTAAAAAATGGCTCAGTGACGAAACTCTCCCACATTGTACCCCGTCATAAAACCGGCGACCGCCAGTCTAGCCATCCGACCAAATTGCACAAAGTACAAAATAGGTCAGATCCCTATGTAAAAATTGCAACGTGTGACAGCACACTGTCACAGTACCCCCCTTCCACTAATTAAAAAAAATTAAAAACACATTAAAATACAATTTTTACATATAACAAATTTGGGTTGGTAATTTTTAACATTTATAAATTTTGGTCTTGAACCTTATTTACATTTCATAATCACAACTGACATACTTGGTAACCCTCAAATTATAAAATTTGGTCTTGAACCTTATTTTACATTTATTCATTATATAATTGTTCCAGAATGTTAATTTGTAGTGAAGGTCTTAAACCTTTTTGTATACAAGGCAAATTGCGTAGGAAAGTCTTTAACTTTTCCCGCGAAAACCTGAGTTCTCGCATTACCTGTTAATGGTACTTGTATGTAGAAAATTGTCCTGTTAAAAGTTCTTTAAACATTTGTATGGACATCCTTCGGTTTTCTTTTTATCTTCTGGAAATCTCAATGGAAAGTTATAAAAAGTCAGTCATACCACTTAGTCAAAATCACACATATCCCCAAAAGTTTATATTTCTAAAAGTTCGTATTGTCTGTATAAAGTTCGATTTTCCTTATAAAAGTGTCATATTAGTTTCCAATTAATAGCACCAAAATTAAAACTAAAGTACAAAAAATTTAATACAGTTATACACTTTAAAACACAAAATATCTCCATGCGAAATGAGTCGCAAAATACTTTTACTAATGCTCCTATGAATAGCTAACTTGTCACATTTTGTACCAATAATTTTTTACAATTATTCTTCCTGTCACAATTAATTGCATTATTAGTTAAAATCATTTATATAAATATTCAATTATACACAAAACCATGTTTGATAGTCTCTTCAATCACATATAATTCATTGATTCTTAACAGTTTTTTTTAATTAAATACGTTATACTGTAAACACGTCACACACATTTTTCCTCTCTTTTTTTTTTCATAACAACACATATATAGAAACAATCATTATCTAATTCTACACAATATCAATCAATAATAATCAAGACGCTTCTAATTGTCCATAATTCAATTCACACAGAAATAATACGTAACGTCTCAATTATTTACACAAATGCCAAAATCCCTTACTTAACGAGGGATCTTCCAGCGGCTTCAAACCGAAACCTTCGTCTGCAACTTTCTGCTACACTCTCAACACCAGTGCTTAGCAAAACCCCTCGCGAAAAAAAGATTTGTCCCACCAAGGTCGATTCCCATTCAACCGAAACAACCCCCTGGACTTTCGTCCTCTTAACAATTAAACCAAAAAAAAGCAGCTTTCGTACCCGAACAGAAGTGAAGCGTGACTCGGTCCCTCGATTGTTTACGCGTTTCCCGAACTCCGACCAAGGACCATGTGGCACTCAAATCGTCTGACCGCTTTTCCATTAAAAGCACAGGTAAGGTTTCGTATCACTCCGCTTTTTTCCTTCAAATTTCATTGTAAATTGAATGATTTGCCATACCACTAAGAATTGTTTCCCCTAAACGTGTTTTTAATTCGACTAATCACCATGTGCTCGCACAGAAAATTTTGTCGCCAAATTGGCGCCAAACGCCAATTGTAAATAGAAAATTTTTCTTATTTCCTGTCCATAAACAATTAATTGGTCCCTGAAATTAATTCTGGGAATATCTAACTCATTTTAATGCATAACCATTTAACCTTGTAATATTTTACCTAACTATGAAATAGTTTATACACATTTCAATCGACGCCAAGAGATAAATTTTTAATTGTTGCCCGAAGAACCTCTACCCGGCAGAACAAATGTTCTACATCAAAACATGTCTAATCCCTTTATTTCAGCAATCAACACCTATTTCTACCCATTGGAAAAATCTTATGTGCATTTAATAATTGACAATCATTTTCCTTATTTTTCCCATAATAATCGCCAATTTATTTTACATGCCAACTCAACGATGCAAAGCGCGCCTCTTTCCTGCAACCCTAAAACGTCGACGGGTCAAAACCGGTGACCCCTCTTTTCTGCTCTCCCCTACTACAGAGCGGCCAGCCTCCAAAATAGGCATCGAAACTCGTCTCCCCCCCTCCCGGGGGTTCAGTCAACAGAACAACAACAAAAAAAAGGCGCTCCTAGGAAATGTCTCACAGCCGGTCTACAAATGGGTGAAATTTTTCCCTCTTTTTTTATTTTATTATTGAATGCCAGATACTTTTTTTTATCCCAATATAATTTTATGTCTTTACACAAAATTACCTAATTACACAAATTATTTTATGTATTTTCCACAAATTACCCTATGCATTTTTTTTGTACACATATTATATGTTATTATACACGATATTTTATGCATTTTTACTCAACTTACTCTATGCATTTTCTTTTACACAAATTATTTCATTCATATTTTTGTTGAATACCTCAATTGCATACTGTTTATTTATTTATTTAAGCTGTATTACATACACCATGTTACCTGAGTTTTTTTTTTTTTTTTTATATTTTATGAAACAGTATACAAAACTCCCACACCTTCAAACTAATTCAAATGGATTTTACGCTTCTCCATTTTTTTTAATCTTGTGGTATAAACTCTATACTCTTCTAAAATTTTACCATTTTGTAAAATTTGCATATTACCAGCTGTTGCACATTTATCTAAGAAACTGACTGACTTTTCAATCCGAGTCCTTTCACCGTTATTTACTCCCATTTCTGTTACCTTGCATAACGCTTTATTTACTTTCCGACTGGTTTGGGAATCCAATCTAGGTACGAATTCATTTTTACCTGACGTATGAGCAGTGTGGAGCTCATATTTGTTTATATTATTACAAGAAATATCGCTTTGAAATTCATTACGTGTTCTCATATCGCAAATTTTTATTCTTCGTCTAAGAATAATTGGTTTCCCCTCCAAATTTCTAATAGTGGCTGTTATTTGCCTATTATCCGATTTATCTATATTTGGTATAATTTCGATATTAGATTTCAAACGTTTGGGGTGGAAAAATACTTCCATGTTTTCATCGATATCATGTTTCAGTTTTATTTCGACAATTTTACTCTGCCCGCTTTGTAAAATTAGTTTTCGTTTTAGTGAACCAGGTATAAGAGTCATATTATTACAAACACCTTGAGCAACGCTTGCTTTCTTTTGTAAATGTATAATTTCACCCTCAAATTTTAAATAGCTCTTACCAAAATTGATTTCCTTTTGATATCTCTTTAATAAATCCGTTCCAAAAATCGCTTGATACTCACCAATTTTGTCTCTTATGATAAAAAATGTATGCGTAATAAATTTATTTCCCATTTTAATCCGTACTTTTGCGGAACATTCATATTTGACTAATTCTCCGGTCACAGTTTTAATTGAAATATTTTGGGGTATTATTGATACTTTTTGCGTTTTTTTGATTTCATTAAATACTTCTGCCTCTAAAAATGAACACGAGCTTCCAGAATCGATCAATGAAGAGAATTTAATTTCTCCCGCCTCTACAGTTATAATTGGTAAATCGCAAATATCTGAATTACTTGCCAAATCATTCCCTTTAACTGTAGCAACCAAAGTATTCACTTGAGGTGACGCCAATAGAACTTGTTCATTAAACGACACATGTCTAGTTACCTCAGAATCGCCATTTGTTCCCTGATGTCTTTCCGAATTTATATTATTAGCGCGTATTTGATTCACATCAGTTTGTTGACCCCTATCATTTTGCCTATTAAAATTTCGTCCATTTCGACTTTCCGAAAATTGTCTGAAATCACCCCTACTAAAAGAATTGCGATTTTCGAATTTATTATACGGATAATGTGTTGTCCGTTCATCCCTACTATAGCGATTAAAACTTCTATAATCAATTTCATGACCCCTATCATTTTGCCTATTAAAATTTCGTCCATTTCGACTTTCCGAAAATTGTCTGAAATCACCCCTACTAAAAGAATTGCGATTTTCGAATTTATCATATGGATAATGTGTTGTCCGTTCATCCCTACTATAGCGATTAAAACTTCTATAATCAGTTTCATGACCCCTATCATTTTGCCTACTAAAATTTCGTCCATTTCGACTTTCCGAAAATTGCCTGAAATCTCCCCTTCTCACAGAATTGCGCTTTTCGAATTGATTAGACGGATATTGTATTGTCCGTTCATCCCTACCATAGCGATTAAAATTTCCGTAATCAGTTTTGCGATAATTCTCACTAATGTTAGTGCGCTCAACTGCTAACTTAATATTTTTAAAAGTCTCGCACTCCGTAAAAGTGTGATTGATATCCCCACAGCCTATGCAGTATGTAAATGGCTTTTCTAATTCTGCCTTTCTGGCAAATCCTACACTTGTAGCCATTATTAGTATATAATTAGTATTACATAAATTTTCAAATACATGCACAACAATCAATACACAATATATTTAACCAGATAAATTGCATGGAGTAATTTCGTTACTTATTACCCTTTACCATATATAATTTCCAATACAACATCATTCATTTTTTTTTTAAATTGCCAAACATTGCAATAATTTCCAAATAAGCTCAAATTTAATAAAAAATAATTCAGAGACTGGTCACGAGGCACCATCTGTCGTGGGGTAAATTGACTAGTACATTTTTTGGATTGCGTTGTGTTATTTTTTTGTATCTTTATGAATAATGTCGTCTTGGAAAAAATACATACATACCAATAATTTACTTTTAAAACGGTGCTTTATTGACACATTAAATTAAATAGGAGAAAACTTATGGTTGGGGGGTTATGTGCAATAATGTGTTACTGACTCACGTGTACCGGTTGGGGAGAGTTCCGTCTGAGGCGATTAGCTGGTTGTTTGGGGTGTAGATGACCGGCTACCAGGGGCGTTACCATAAAATGTGGATTCTGACGTCTGGTGTCATGGCATCAGGGACTTGTCGTTGTCCAGGGGCTCGTCTGGTTCCGAAGCTCAGTGGCGTTAGCATGAAGTGGCTCGTAGGATGGTATCAGGGACTTTTCCCGTCTCCAGGGGCTCGTCTGGTTCCGAAGCTTAGTGGCGTTAGCATGAAGTGGGAGCGCTGCCGTCTGGTGTCATGGCATTCGGGACTTTTTCCTTTCGGCGCATGAGGACGGTACTTGTTAGAGTAAAAATTGCTCGTCTTTTCTGGGCAATGGCAAAGTCGAAAAGTGAAGTGGGAAACCTAGAATTTCCCACGGTGGTGTCTTGGGGTGGGGGGTTGTAAGTCTACATAAATTACTAAACCCACCACTTGGAATTCTCTCCGCCCTCCTGGGTCACCCCTCCTGGCCAATCCTGGCATGGTTGTAAAAAATGGCTCAGTGACGAAACTCTCCCACATTGTACCCCGTCATAAAACCGGCGACCGCCAGTCTAGCCATCTGACCAAATTGCACAAAGTACAAAATAGGTCAGATCCCTATGTAAAAATTGCAACGTGACAGCACACTGTCACATAACTATCCTGTGTATAAATTAATACCTCAGTATTTGGGTCGTGTGGGCACTATGAAACATATTATAAAAGCGAGGGAATGCATTACATACAATTTACGACAATGAATGTTTGTGTATTCTACAAAAATAAATATTTTTATCAAATTGCATAACCTGAAAAAAAAATAAGATTTGTTTTAGAAAAGTAATTTTTAAACATATAATTAAACATAATTTAAATATTTTTAAGACTTAAATTATGAATGGTAATTAAAAATAAGAAGAAATTAAGATGATCATTCTAAAATGTTATTATTAAATTACTAAACTACAATCATTAAAATTAAATTAAAAATAAATCTGAAATAAAATATTTTTTTATTTAAAAATAAAGAAACACACATGATAACGGGGTATTTCTTTTATTTTCCGATGCAATTTTTCATAACAGTTGGTTTTTGTTAAAAACTATTCTGGCATTATTCTGCTATAAAGCCTTTCAGTAGGAATCTTAAAAAATTATAATAAAATTCGATTTTTCTAAATTAAATCTAACAAATAAGTTTTTTACTTGAAAATAATACTAATGTTCAAATATTAACTGTCTTTGATATAACGGATCGTACATAATATTTAACAAAATAAAATTTGAAACTTACATACAAAAAACTCAAATTATAATTTAATTTTCAAACATGTAAATACATATCTTATACCAGTCAGAAAGATAGAAAATATTTATTCTTTTAAAAAACATATCAAAAGTTATTTGAACTGACATTCAAATACAAGTCTTTTTAAAATGATATGGCTAACATTAATAACTCCCTAATTCCTACCAGTAACTACGTCTCAACATCCTCTCTATGTCTCCCCAATTATAGTCAAACACTGGAATTATTGGATTAAGACATCCACTAATGCATCGATTACCAGGCGAAAGCGCGCTCTTTGGATTAGAGCTCCGCAAACCTCATCACGGGGGTTTATTGTTAGTGTGATTATTGAGAGTACGGAGGTTAAATGGATCCACAATTAAATGCTTCAAAACCCCTATTTGAGAAAGGTATCTATTAGTATAGGAATGTGTTATAAAAGTTTATTTGTTGTTAAATATGTTGGAGTTTAACTCTGAATTTTATTGGGATTGTTCTTATCTGATCTATCTTAACTCTGAATTTTATTGGGATTCTCTTAAATATTTATTTAACTCTTTGAGGCTAGGTGGGTCAAAAACTGTCCCACCTTTTGCTTAGCTTTTTATGCATGGTGGGACATATTTTAACCCACCTTGAAAAGTTAAGTTACTCATTGTTATACAGTTTAATATTTAAAAAAAAAAGATTTTCATTATGTTGGCAATGCTATGCACCAACGGTTAATGCATAAATAAGTGATTCATAAATAAGAGTAAAGATTTATCTTAAATTATCGAATTGAATGTTTATTTCCATTTCCATAATTCTGTGCAACCAGGGTTTTTATTTTCTTTACAATCGTGTTCCTCAAAGAGTTGAAACTGACTTCATTTTTATTTATTAAAATTAAAACTTTATAATTTAGAAAAAAAATCATTTAATAAAATTATTTATGTATACTGTATAATTATTTATTATTTTATATATATTTTTATTTTATCCTAATTGAAAATTATAGTACCATAACCTACCTAATTGAGAAAGGTATATAGGAATGTGTTATAAAAGTTTATTTATTGTTAAATACGTTGGAGTTTAACTCTGAATTTTATTGGGATTGTTCTTAATATTTATTTAAAGTTGACTTCATTTTTATTTATTAAAATTAAAATTTTATAATTTAGAAAAAAAAATATTTAATAAAAATATCTATGTTTACTGTATAATTATTTATTTATTTATATATATATTTATTTTGTCCTTATAATTGAAAATTATAATACCATAACCCACTTAATTGAGAAAGGTATCTATTAGTATAGGAATGTGTTATAAAAGTTTATTTGTTGTTAAATATGTTGTAGTTTAACTCTGAATTTAATTGGAATTGTTTTTAATATTTATTTAAAATTAACATCATTTTTATTTATTAAAATTAAAATTTTATAATTTAGAAAAAAAATCATTTAATAAAAATATCCATGTATACTGTATAATTATTTATTAATTTATATATATTTTCATTTTATCCTTATAATTGAAAATTGTAGTATCATAACTTAGAGTTATTTTCACCATGGAAGTTCGTATCCAAAACAAATAAAACGTTTTAAATCGCTCCTTAATTTTTATGACAGTAGACCCAGTAGTGATTAAACAAAATTGTCTGGGTTCATGTCCAAGTACCCCCAAGTTAAGGTATAAGTAAGAATAGTAAATCGTTGAACAACTTAGTTATTTTAAAACCTCGAAGTTTATTTTTTAATAACTTTAACCCTATTTAAACTCAAAATAACAAGCGAGTTCTATATTGGGTTTAGAATTAAGCTCTTGGAATAGTATACATTCACCCAAACATTACGGAGAAGGGACAATCACAGAAGTGCACGCAACGGACTCCCGGCGCATCTCATAAAACGAAGCACAGCACGAAATATCTATTTCATTAAAAACATACCCGGAGTGTGGCAACCAATCAAACTGATTCTCTCCTCATAACAACGGTACGGAAAACGCACTGTTGTTTCTCTGCTAACACTGCCCAGTCTTGCTTTGTAAACAGCAATAAAATATACCTTATAGCACTCCAGAGGCCATGCTTGACGTAGTAAACTTTAGTCTCAATCAAGATAATAGTTTTTTTGTAATATAATAGCAAACACACAATAAAGTTGGAATTAAATTTAAAAAAAAATTAAAACTAGTTATATAAATTTAGTAAATGAATGTTATTTTTATTAAAATTATTTTCTTTAAATTTCTTTTAAAATTTTGAGCTCTAAATTTAGGTAAGAATATAAAGAGGAAATAAACTTTTCAAATAGTTTACGTTTGTGAATTTTAAAATTATGGCTACGGTTTAGACCTTTGGAAGTTGGCACCCGCGCAGGGTTTGGATTGACAATAAATCTATTTCAAACATATGATGGAAAGGATATCGAAATATATTGTTCCTAAAATAATATATCATGAACAAATACACAAAATATTCTAAACCACTCCTCAAATACACAACATACATTTATTTACCGCATTACAAAGCTTACATGCATAAATTATGTAACAGGTAAATGGGGGTGGGGGGGGGGAGCGAGTTCCCAATGGGCGTACACGTTCGGCCGTTGATAATAGATCTGTGCGAGGATTGACACATACATCTAATTCTAGTCTCTTACAAATGCTGAAGAAACAAAAATGTGTAATTTTTTTACCAAATGCAGTTTAATTCTCCTGTAATAAAGTTTGAATTATTTCTAAACTAATAAAATTTTCATTCCACATTCCACAGAATAATCTGTAAAATAGGTATTCACTGCTATTAAAAGCGTTGAAATACACACACGTTCATCCAAAATATTCATGCGTTTTAAGTTAACCTAAGTATCGAATATACTAGTATTTACACTTCATCTTTGATTTATAACAGTGCAAAGCAGTTTTGGTCGGACTTGAGAATACCGCGCCTCATATAAATAGCTCATAAGGTATAAATCTAAACTCTGCTTAATGTGCCACAACATTTGCAAGTGTGTTCGATGTTATCTATTTCGATAATAAGCTTCATAGGCGTATATCAAGACTTATCAGTTCTTGGGCCGGGGTATCTCAGGGCGCCGCCCAGATCAATCAAGATCCATTGTCCAAATGTTCTACTAGGGGCTGACGCCCTTTTCAGGTACAGCCCTCACCATCACTTGAGACAACTTCAAGCTACAGAAAAGGATATACTGCAATTGGGTGTTTAGGATATGTATAATGTTAAAAGTCGTTTTTTATGTTCATTCTCATTTTACACTTTTGTAGCAATTATTCTTTAATGAGTAATATATTCAAACCAATTCTATTGGTATAATTCATAGTTTAAATTTCAATTAAATAAAATTTTGGGGAAACATTCTTCTTTATCAAAAGAATATTTTTAATTGTTGTTCCAATGAAATAAATTAATAGGGAAATTATTGCTTTTTCATGTTACACTTCTTTCCTTTAAATTTTTATTCTTAATTAATTATTATTCTAAATCATTGAATTTCTTAAAATTAAAAGTTATTTCTTTGAACAGTACCAAATTAACTTACTGTTACATTCTAAGGATTAAATTCAACACCCACTATACATTATACAGCTCTCATAAAAAAAGCCATATCACAAAAAAAAAATCTAAACACATTCAGCGTAGAATTTTCCAATAATTATTTATTAAAATACCAATGCAACGTTAAAAATACATAAAATCTAAACATGTTTTGGGAGATACATCTCCTTTCCAGCAGAAATGTAGATTGCATTTCGTCAATGCATTTTTGCTGATGATGAAGGAAGATATATGTCCCGAAAAATGTTTAGATTTTATGTATTTTTAACGTTTATTTGTATTTTATGTATTTTCGCAATGTTGTATATGATGAGTTTTTTTATCTTAATCAATGATGTTTTGATGAAATATTCACAAACAGAACCTATTTCCATAATAATTCATCCCATTACCAAAAATAAAGTAATAAAATAGTGAGAAATGCATTTTCACGAAATAGGACCGAAAATTCATCAAAATTTTGCTAATTCATTCCGCTTCCGCTACCCTGAAACCCAAGAATTTAAATCGTCAATCCCAAAATTTCACGCAAAGCCCAGTTCATTTCATCTTCCCCAAATATCATATTCATTTTCCATGAAATCCGAGACACTCGGAAGTTCCATCGAGAGCTAATAAAGATCTCCGGAACCAATGGGCAGAAATCTTCCCATTCGGAAACTGGATTCGCATATCTGCCGGAATCCACCTTTGAATAATGAGGACTGGGACCATTTGATTCCCTTGTCAGCGGATGGGGGACACCTGAGGTTTTTGAGAAGTCATTGAGTCAGTTGCGAAATACCTGCGTAAATATTGACTCGGGAGTCTTAAGGCGATTTCAGAGTAATCCTGTGCCGGATCGATAATTACTTCGGCTTTGCTGGTTATCACGGAGGGGGGGGGGGGGTTCGATTCCGGACACTGAGGAGTTTGGTGGAGAGTTTGAAGTAAGGTGGGAGTGTTTGAGTTTTAATGCAATCAAAGGGGCGAGATGAGGAGGTGGTTTGAAATACTTGTTGGGAATGGGTTCGCGAATATGTTTTAATTCAAATGAGAGAATATATAGTGGGGATTCTGTTCGAAAATGGCAAAATATATTAGGAGATAATATATTCGAAGTCTTAAATCTAAAGGCTATTCTATTTACAGATACTTAAGAGAATTAATTTGGTTTGGTTTGTAATCTTAAACAATTCTTCGAAATAGAGGATTATGAGAAATCTTATAATTTGTATCAAACTTATATTTTTGATGCAGTGAAATGAGTGTTTCAGAGTTGTATAAATAATTATTTCACTTCAAAATAACACATTTATAAGCATATTTGTTAACTTTATTTTTTTTCGTGCATTTATTTTCGACAATATTTTTTTGATAACAGAAGTCTTTATCCCTTTAAGGGTCGCATTTTTATTTACCAGTACAAAAACTTATATTTTCTGGAATTATGCTCAGTTTTAGTCTAGATCATAACATAAATGTTCACTAAAAATATTTAAATAAAAAAAAATTAATGTTTCCTTTACATGTTATGTTGAGCTTTTTTTCTGGGGAGGGGGAGGATGTTTTCACATCATAAAAATTTAATACATAAAGTTTGAAACACTCATATATATATTAATAGTCGACATCTTTCAAAATTTGAAACCTAAATTATTGTTATATGAGCCGTCTCCAGTTTCAAAACCAGTTGGATTCATTTTCAAACAAATTACAGGATACGCCAAGAACGATCGACAGCCACGTACTTTTGAATCTAAACCCATGAACTTTAATGCGTGTTTGGAGTGGATTTAGACACTTTTGGTCAATACCGCTTTGCAATGTGATCTAGTCTGTAGAAAACGCAAGAAAAATATGAAAAAAATACCATTTTGAGAAAAATGTGGATCTATCTTGTTTGGAAACTAGACGGCTCGTATAGAATGTTTAATACTCACTTTACGACTGAAAACTACTTTATTTTTCATAAAAAAACAACAATAACCGAATTTTCTTTTGAAAAGAACTTACTAAATTTTATAGTAATATCATAAGATTAATATAATTACAAATTTTAAATGAATACATTTCCTTACTACGATACTCTTTTAAGTAAAAATATCTTTATAAAACAGTCTCCACCTAAACTACAATATTAATTACAAGCATTCTCATCCATTAGCATACAAATGGCTTTTTGTGGGTCAATTATTTGATGCCCCCAATGGAGCCCCTTTTCACAACTTGTTTCATCTCGCCCCATCTTCACGTCGTTCCTTAGCCAGTTAACGTGACTCGAACAAAGGGACTGTGGCCATCTTTCTAATCCAATTAGGGGTTCGATTGTACTAAGTCAAGCGACTTTGTTCTTAGCATCCCTTGATGGAAACGTCAAAGTGATATCGGGGACGCCATTTAGGGTCATTCCTTTTGTCTTGTCGTATTGTCATTAAAAATGGCGAGTAATTGGTCAAATTGTCTTATAGACTTAGATTTTAACAATTGTTTTTCTACATACATAAATGTCCATGCATCTTGCAACAAGAAAAGGTTAATATATTTACTGTTATTGCGTGGTAAGCGAAAAATTCTTCATAATACTTAAATACGCTAATAATTTATACAATTATTGTACAAAATTTTGCGTTACAATGAAAACAAAATAAAAACAGCACTGCAAGTTAGTCAAAATTTAATGATAAAGTTCATAAATTTAGATTTTTTTTATTAATAAAGGGCATAATTTTAAAAGGGTTTAAAACAGTGGTCCAAACCTATAAATGACAACGGGACCATTTAGTCAAAAGCCGAAAAGTCACTGACAACAGAGTCTAATATTTGACAAGTCGTAGACCACCACTTTTTAATATTCCTAAAACATTCTTGGGTACTTACTGAATATAATTTATGTACTAAATATAACGTAGGTATTGTCGTATTTATTTTGTAAATAAATTTATTAATTAAAAAGAAGTTCTTAACTTGAAAATATGTATCTCTGTCGTACTTATAATAAGATATTTGTAGATGTCATTTGTTCAACAAGAAACACTCCACCCAAGCTTCAAATCGAAGGATTTCGTTTACATTTTTCTTTTCAAAAACAAATTTCTCATCCATAAAGTATAGTAGTACACTAACAATGGTGACATTCGAAATAAACACGATACTTTCTTCAATAAAATACATTGAACTTACTTTTGATTCCATTAATAATACAAGAAAACATATAAAATAATTAAAATTGGAATACAATTTTGTTTCTTTGGAAGAAACTAAATTTTAATCCTCAATTTACATTTGGTTATTAAAGGGAAATATTTCAGGCATAATCTGTTATTTTTAATAAAACGTATTGTTTAGAACTGCTCATAAAGCTGCACAGACCACTTTGAACCGACTCGCGGCCCACCAGTGGTCCCCGGGTTGAGGACCACTGGTTTAAAGGATATGGATGCATTAGCTTTGATGGAGATTCTAATAATATTTATGTTAAATTCTGAATCAAAGTGATATTATTATTTATCTTTTCAATAACATGAATAAACGTTTAGAACATGATGTCGCAACATAAAATTTAATAAAGGTCACATTTCACTCATATTAAACCATGAAAATTCAGGCATGATTTACAGCAAATATTTTTTTTCCAGCATGTACAATAAGGCAAATAATAAATCATAATCTCTTGTTAAATGTTTTATATTCCTTATTATTTCCAATATATTAACTAGGTTTTATTTTAAACATCGAAAAAAGTATTTCGCAATATATTTAAAAATAATCAGGAGAAAAATTATTTTTCTTCTGATTGCATATTCTTTTAAATCGTGGAAGTTGATTTTATTGATTTTTTAGGTTTGCTGATTCGTACTTTTTTAGAGACTTGAAGTAATAAGCGGGAAAATTTGCTTCAATAACAAATAAGATCTAAGCTGAATTTCGCTAAAAAAAAAACGAAGCTTTTTTTAACTTTGAAAAGCTACACTTGATACTTTATTTCAGAAAAGTTATTTTTAATTAATGAACGCATGCAATTAATCAGCGAAAGTATCTTTACAAAAACCCAATTTATTTGTAAAAATCTCAGCATTTTAAAATTAGGGTATGATTTCAGAATTATTTTTTTTTCATAAAATAATGAACTTTTTTTAACAACGGTTTTAGAGTTTGTTTCTTTTAACAAAATCCTACAAGTATGTCATTAGATATCATGTAAGATAAGTTTATACTGTAATTAAATGCAGTAAAAAGGAAAAATCGATTAAAAAAATTTACAAAAGACTGTTATTATTTAACTATTTTTATTATTTAAAGATTATTATTTAACTCAAAATAAATAAATGTTACCTACATTTTATCTGGGATATTAGATAACTATCTTATTATTTAACTATTTTTATTATTTAAAGATTATTATTTAACTCAAAATAAATAAATGTTACCTACATTTTATCTGGGATATTGGATAACTATCTAAAAAATCTAAAGGATAAAAATATATAGGATATCGAGATTTGTGATATAATAATTCCCAATGAGTGGATTTCCATGGGTTTTTCCCTTCAGACCTTTCCAGAACCATGGGCATCTGGAAATTGCTTATAGTTATGGTATGACGTTAATAAAATGCTACCCAATTTTTAAAGTTATCTAGGAAAACTCATATTTTTATTGAACCCTGAAGGTTAAATGTCATTTTCCTTTTTAAATAAGAACCGACGTGGCTCGGTGGGTTTCGGGTCGGGCTCATCACCGATGAGGACGCGGGTTTGATTCGCAGCAGGTGTATAGCAATCTGGTAATCGGAGGATTGTCAGGTTCGTTCCTTTCGCCTTCCAAAAATAATTCCCCGTGTAGAGGTAGCACCTACTGTATAGAAAGCCGTATGTCACGTGATTTTTACGTTACAAACTGAAGGTCAATTTCAGTTTCTGAGTGTGTCGTGGCCAACAGGAGTTAAGATTTCGTCTTCCTTCGCTGTTTTGAGGCCGTCAGTAGACACAACAAAAAAGGACTCCCAACTACTTCTGACATAGGACTTGTTAAAACCCATTAAGTTAGGCAATTGAACCACTGGACCAGAGTCAAAAGCGGCCAGTGTTCTTTAAACCTGTTCTACTAGAATATATTCTAGTCTAGTTTACTAGAATATATTATAGTTCAGAAATTATGAATACTTTGATAAGTTTGTGCGATTAGTCTAATCGAAAAGCTGCTTTCCTGGGATACATTTCTAAAAAAATATGTTACTTAATTATAATAATCATAAATTTGTGATCTTACTTATGTATAAAATACATATAAAATCATATTTCGGTTTGAGAAACTGGAAAAATATTCGTTTAATGTGAATTGCGAATATGCTGTGTCAAATGCCGAATTGTTTTGTATTTATAATACAAGTTAGTGTCAAATTGTAAAGATTTGCATTGTTTTCGAATACACATGCAGGCTAATATTCTTCTTGGCAATGAAAAAGTGTATTTAAAGATATCTGCATTATCTACGATAACAAAGCTCTTATTAAAAAATGTTCAATTGATTGGGTGGTTAGCTGTACATCAGCTAATTATTTAAATAATTAGTTATTGGTTTTATATGATGAAATAACTTTTTTGACATAATGATTATTTGTGCATTCCTATTAAAGAATTTCATAAAACGGATATTTTTAAGGAACCTTTTTTATTCGACAAAGATTATACAAGATTTAATTTTTTTATGATTAATTTAGTTTGAATTATTGTTTGGAACAATTTTAAGTGCCAAAAATGAGCATTTACTCGTAAAACGTATGCTCTGTGAGAAATCCTAATATATTGTACGAATGATAATAAAATGAAATATATTCTAACTAGGAATTTTCAAACAGTCTTAACAAGTTATAAGACAACTGAAATAAAACTTCCTAAACAGGTTTAAACAACAATTGCAATAAATTTAATTAAAATAATAATTATTTGAATAATTTAACAAATGGTATTCAGAAAAGAGACTTAACTACTGAATTAAAATTGTCAATTTGATTTCAATCGGTGATACTGATGTTAAAAAAATGTAGATTCTGTATATCTTCATATTTCAGTGTTACACAAGTGGCTCTTTAATTTTATATATTTTTATATTTCACTATTACTAAAACTTAAGCTCTTGCTAAAATATTTAAGGTTGATGTTTTATAAATAAAATCAATATTTATTTCAAATGTATATGCAACTTCATTAAAAGATTTGTAAAATAGTTAAATGTTCCATATGTGTGTTATAATGATTACGGGATGGTTGCGCTAAGTTGGATGACTTCAGAAACTTATATAGAAATCTTCTCCGTGTCCAGGAGCTGTTGGTAGAGGGGACTAGTGTACGTTAAAGCCGTGGCAATTCACAGTCCTCATGTCTATGCCAGATTGCATAGGGTCATTTGACCATTATTTAAAAATCCAAGATAGATGTTTTAGGGTTTTTACTTCGGAATAAATCCTAAACCGTCGCCAATATGCCACTGTACAGCTCTAGTGCGACGCAAACTCAGCCAACTAACCACCCACTTTGAACAAAAATTTCGATTCAATTGTATGATTGTAATTGTATGATTTATTTGTTTAGTTGTAAAGAAGTTTCCGTGTTTACTATACGTTTCACTGATCATTCTATAATCAATACATCCAACATTTTATTCGTTTCGGAAATGTCTTGAACCTGTTGTTGAAAGTACCCACTTTCCTAAAATACTCCACGTATTTTATGTTTATTTTTCTGAAATGAAATACGCATTAAGAGGCACGTATACAGATGCATACCGTATTCCTAGATCAGATACTTTTCGAAGTAACGCACAGCATGCTTTTAACTTCGTGGACTCGCATGGTGGAAGATGCCTGATGCTTGACATCGAGAAACACTCCACCTGAATAAAGAACTCTATCTTCTATTGTCAAATTATTTCTTTTCTTCGGCGATATTTTTTTCCCTCCGCGCTCGCTTTTGTTGCACTTTCATTTCCTTCAACTTGTCGAGATTATCTTTCGCGCCGGATTTCCTTACACGCTGGTAATTCCAAATTACCGGAGGAAAGTCACTCTAGGGACTACAGGGACTACGGTCCGGCAACTTGCTTTCAGGATTCCTTCCCGGATAAAAAAAAAGTATGAAACCGCATCCTATTTTTGTCACATACATCGCTAAGGAAAACAAAGCGTCAAATGGGAATGAGTTAGCGAAAGAAAAAAAAAAGTTTTATAAAATACTCTTTATTTTGTGTTGTCGTCATCGTTAACCAATTGATCGCCTAGATGGTTTCGCCAATTGATCACTAAATTGAAATCGCCAATTTAGGTTCGCCAATTGATCATCGTTTATCTCAGAAACCAGTTAAGTGCACTTTTTCAAATTTTAGGGAAACAAAGAAAATATTTTATCTTTGATATTAATACAGATTTTGTCTTTAAAAAATTTAAAGTATCAGTTAACGTCTTCTCAAAGTCGATATTGCTTTTAATTAAGTTATATTAATTATTACTTACTTTAAAAAAATTGCTATTAGCGTGTTTCTGCAATAAAATACGTTTTTATTGTAAGACGTACGTTTTTAAAGTTAATTTGGCAGTGGACTAGATAATGCACAAAAATATGCATTTTCCATATGAAATTCTGATTCCATAAAAAATTGTTTACCGTATGAGATTCCTATCCCTTAAAAATATCAAATTTCGAATTCTGTTGATTGATCGCAAAGTTAGGTTCGCTAATTGATCACCAATTGGTTTCGACAAATGATTGCCACGTATGGCATAATTATAAACAATACTAGCAATCCTGCCCAGTTTTTCCCGAGAATTAATTTATATAAGTATAGTTTCAAAAGGTTTCTGATATTTCAAAGAAAGAAATATTTATTTTACAATTTTATTATTTTTATTATTTTATTATTACATTTTTATATAACTCATTCTGTTGTCAATAGCAATTTATTTTTAAACCTTTTCTCAATATTAAATTTTTTTTGCATTTTTTTGGAGACGACCTGTCGCAGATATTCGTTTTTTTGCAGTGAAATGCAGCTTCATAGGATAAATTCTACAATGAAAGGGTTTCTAATTGCTCAATTTCGCAATGCTTCCTTTTGGAGACGGTCTGTGCAGATCATAGTTGTTTTTGCAGACTTTCAGTTGGGTTTAATTAAAAAAAAATATTTGCATTATTATAAATGTTGTATTACAGCAAGGATAGTGAAGACCATATATATATATACATATAAGGTGTGCTCGTGTTTCGCTTTTTGAAAGGGGCAAGGAAATAATTCTTTTGACGTCATTTTAGCTCCGCCTTACTATGGGTTTTTGATCATTCTCATTGGCTATGTGTTTCAAGCATTGCTACTTAGGTTCGATCCCCGGTTGGGTAACGACTGGTGATTTAATTTTTAATTAGCAAAATAATGTAAATATCTGTAAATAATTGTGTTCAGGTAGCTTCACTACTCATCTCTCCTTGTTTTGTTATGTCCCCGTATTTTACTTGATTGAAATTGTAACTCATTTAATATGTCCAATACAAATGCATTGACCAGATGGTTCCTAACCTCATTTTACTTTTTCAAAATTCATGGACATGCTCACGTGGCAGCTAATATTATTTTAATACTCTTAATTTATTAAGCAACTTTTTTGCACTTTTTACATACTAAATACAATCCTTAAAATATAATTTAAACTCTTAAAATTTAGCGAATTTTAAATAAATTTAACGATTATCACTTTTAAATAGTTCACAAAAAAACAAATATATGGCAGCACGTCAAGAACCATTGGTTCAAATGGTTGCTGAATATTTTAATAACGAAACGACTTTGGAAATCAATTCAAATTGTTTTTTGAAGCAAATTTTAACTGTTTTCTTTTAAATAAATTCATGATTAGTTAAAAACAAGAATTCTTGTTAAATTAAGTACTCCTTGACAATAGCGACAATTACTCTTAAAACGACTGTTGAGAGCATTAGACACGCCCACAGACAGTTAAAGGCGGAGGAAGGCGTCACTATGACGTCAAAAGAATCCTTTTCCCCGCCCTCTATCAGCAAGAGCGAGTACCAGCACACCTTTTATATATAGTCTCCACTATCCTTGGTATTACAGAAAGGTTTCGGTACTATTGAAACTTGTCGAAAAAAGCATTATGAATTTTTGCCGCGTGGGTCTACTTATTTTTTTTAAATAACTTATAAAATTTACTTTCAGCTCCGTGAATTTTTCGTACACCCAAATAACATTCAAGTCACCTAAGTTTAAAAAAATAAAATAAGTTAATACTAATAAGTTTTAAAAAATAAAACATCTGTGCACTAGTGCACACGCTTTGAAAAATTTATTTCGACCGTTGAAATAAGTCCATGTGAAGGATAACTTTCCAGAATGCATTGTAAATTAATTCAACCCGATCGTCCAAAAGTCTGACAAACATTTTAAAATTCAATATAAAATTAAGTAATGGACCTATGAAAAGACGGTTTATTTTAAAAATTCTTGTCGCAATGAAGAGTTTTATTGAAGAATATAAAATGCTTGGTTCCGAATAAATGGTGCTGAACTTCAAAAAGCATAACAATTAAAAAAAATCAGTTAGAAATCGTTAATTTTTTTATAGTCGGTTACAAATAATTTACTTTGAAGTGTATTGATCGATTTGGTTTATAGTTCCAACCTACACAAACAGATTTTTTGTTGAGAGGTGTCAATTTCTGCGTGACATCTTAAAACAATATCTCACAGCCACCAGTAACGCATGTATAAACTGAATATAGTAACAAGCAGCGCTATCTATGGTAATGTTTCGAACTAAAACAATTATTTGCCGAAAATAAGTCTTCATCGTGAAAAGCGTTTGAGTTCAAACCGAGCTCTTGTACAACAATTTCTTGATTTTATATTAACTTTTAAAATGTGTCAGGCCCACTTTCGGCCCACTACACATTAATCCACACAGTGAACTAGGATGTTTTCAAACTAAAAGTGTATATTTGTAATCATAATTTTTTTTTAAAATAAGGTAACTATAAACAAAAAAATTAAGTAATAACTAGTGAATATGCTATCAAATATATTCTAAGTAAAATATGTAATTATATTCACCGTATCGGGTTCTGTATTTTATTCAAAATATTTGTATTGATAAAGCCGGTTTCTCAAATTCGTCAAAGTTTCAACCAATAATGCTTAAACTAAAATATATATCCAATGCACAAAATTTTAATGAGCTTCCCTTAAAATCTGCTTACAATTTTAAAATGCTAAAGCTTTAATGAGTTTTTAAAAATTCAAGGAAATCTAGAATGGTTAGTCTGACAAAATTAAAATCGGTGGAATATATACTGTCAAAAAACAGCACATAACTAATTGATATACGGTAACGGTAACCGATATATGACAAGCAAAATTTTTCTATAAAATATTTTTTTAATTATAAAACTCGGATCGCTTAACTATAATATTTACATTTGAAAAGTGCGGAACTTATAAAATTTCTGTAAAGACTTTTCTTAATAATAATTGCTGGTGGATAAAAATCGTATGATTTTGACATTAAGCCGTGAAATATGCTAATAGTTTATGAACTTTTAATTAACATTTTTCATAAGAAAACAACTAAACTTTCGTTAATCTTAAAACATAAATGTTTTTGTTTTGTCCGATTGTATGTAAACGGTAGAGTGTTTTCCTAAAGAAAATCTTCATATTTATAATTCGTTTTCGCTTAATTAAAACTATACAAAGTAGTTTTCATTTTATAAAAAACAATGAAAAATTAATTCGATATATATAGAATTAAGTAGTTATTCAATTTTAATTTAAATTATATAGCTAAGAGATTGAAGCTTAAAAATTAAGGTAAGAGTTAATATTTTTAAAAAACTTGAATAAACTATACATAATAAAATGCCAAGATTTTAAAATAAAATCTTAATTTATCAATCAAGCAACATTTCAATAAATATAGTTGCGAAATAATGAAGATAATCTAAGTAATTATCATGATTTAAAATAACGACTTTTAATTAATTCCTCCCCCCCCCCCCCGTAAGTATAAACACATGAAGTGTCTGATGTTTCAACGAAAACACTATTTGGTAAAAGTAAAGAATAAAAAGGCACTCCGCCAAATCAATTTTCAACGCCAACTTTGAAGTTTCCATTTCCAACACCGATATCGATATCACTTAAACAAGTGGGTGGAGCTACTTGTTATATTTTAAACCAATGAGAGACACGATATGTAAAAATTATCTTCGTCATGTTGGCGATGATTTATAACTTTTGCAAAAGTATTACTAAATATACGTAGTAATAAGAGTAGTTACGAAATAGCGATTGGTAAAATTAGCGTAATATCTACTCATAAAATGCAGATTAAAAAAACTAATGAAATTACGATTTGGATTCGAATTTGCACATGCTTGTAAAATATATTACGTGTTAAACATATTACAGAAGTATTCGCAGGGTTGCCAATTTCAGCTGAAATCATATTTGGCTAGAATTATTTTACGCCTCGAGAGTTTCTTTTCTTGTTCTTTACTTTATCTAGCTATTTTTTTAAATGTAAAACGATTTTATATAGCTCACTTTTGTGGTAATCAAATATTGCAATTCAAATCGGACCTCCTTCTGAATATCATCTAGACATTATACTTGACATAGTAACGTAAACCCGGTGAAATTACCATATTTATTGATTAATATGTTTGATTATAATGATATTAATATGCCCAAATTATTAATTGATACTCATTAATATTGAGCTTCATTTTACATTGGAAATTAGACTACGACCGTTCTGAAGAAAAGTGCAGCACCGCTGTGACCACGTGTGCCATTGAAAGCCGTCTATTGTGAAAAAAGCTTATTGGAGACCA
This sequence comes from Troglohyphantes excavatus, assembly GCA_963932185.1. NCBI lineage: Eukaryota > Metazoa > Arthropoda > Arachnida > Araneae > Linyphiidae > Troglohyphantes > Troglohyphantes excavatus. The sequence continues at coordinate 51,700,000 of OZ010675.1, forward strand.
CTGTAAAATTATAACCATGAAAATGTGTTACACGCATGTACCCAATCATTAAAACTTCGTAAAATTACATTTTGTAATTATCCTTTTTGTTTTACCTGTACGTTTTTACGTCTCCCCTTATGTATTTATAAATAAAAATTTAGATAGCATTAATTTAAAATATTAATAAAGATTTAATAATATACATTATATTTGAGGTTCAAATTGAACGGAAATACTTCACCCCACAGTACCTTAAGCGCAGTGTTATAACTTGTTAAGTGAAGACTAAGATAAAACTTTTTAATTGTTCAAATAAAATACTAAACATGTGTGTCGATGGTATCGATATTCTTGTGTTTCCTATTTCCAGAAAGAGTATACTTCATGTCGGGTTTTCCTTTCGAAAACAATCAATTTATCTCGCTAATATTTCCAATGTCTTGTGTAGCATTTGCGATGTTTGATTGAAATATATCGTGTAAATAGAAATGGCAATTAAAGTGTCATAGCCCTATTGATATGTAAAACATCGACCAATTAGAAGATCAATGGTGATACATAATAACTTATCAGACTTCAAATAAAACGCTGTCTTAAACCAAGACGTAACCAAACAAAAATTTATGAAAAATAGCTGGTATTCAATTATTTGGAATACAAGTCAAACGGAAGATCTCTGTTCAGGTGTTATGGTGAACAAGATAGTTGTTGAGTTTCAAATCAACAAACAACCATATTTATTTAAATTTGAAATATAATAATAATAATAATAAAAATGTGCATGCATATAAGAATTATGTGTTTTTTTAACAAACTCAAATACACAAATTAAAGAGTTTAAGATTAAAGCAAATGCTTTTATATAAAAAAAACTCTAGTTTAACTGCCAGATTATATGTGTCACCATCTCCAAAACTGTTTATTTTTCCAAGTACATTAGTGAACCATCTTATTTTACAAAAGTTCTTTTAATACAAAAAATGTTCTTTTAATTTAAACTGTTTTAAACTTCATTAACATTAATTTTCATAAAAACAAAGCCCTTTGATTTCTAAATTCTGTAATATTTTTTCATTTAAACGTTCAAAAATATATTTCATTTTTAATAATTAAAATTTATAAGTATAAATTAATAGTGAATCCTATCTTATTCGTATTTACAAAGTTTTTTTAATGAAAACTTTTGAATAAACTTTTTTGACTTTTTTGAAAACTTTTGAAAATGAATGAATTTAAAATTTTAGAAAGATAAATCTTCTAAACTTAATATTGCTTATTATAATTATAACAATACTTAATAATGCTAATTATTATTATTATAAATAACAATAATAATTACGTTATGTTTACAACCATAATTACAAATAACAATTATTATTTATATTTATACTACTACTAAAACAATATTTAATCTTTTTAATAATAATTAGTAATAATATTTATTAATAAAGTAATAATTAATAATTATCGTTATTAATAAAGTAATAATTAATAATTATCGTTTTTAAAATAGTAATAATTAATATTTTTTTAATAAAATAATAATAATAATTAAATGATAATAAATAATTATTTTAATAACTATCAATAATTATAATACTTTAATATAATTATTTATTTATTAAAGTGGATTGGTGATAAAAAAATTGCTTTATATCATAAATTTTGTTTTTGATATTATAAGTTTTAAAAATTAATATTGTAATTTAATAAAATAATTCCACATATTTAAAAATACTAATTTAATACGAGTTATAGTATAATTAAATTAAAAAAAGTGAAATTTCCAAATAAATCATTTTTACTCCAATCTCTTCATTTCTATACATCAAATCTCAACAACCAGCACATACATCAAAGAGAAAATTTAATACAAAACATCATAGGGGGAAGGGGGGAGACAAAAATGCAAAATATTTAAGGACCAATCCATCAAAGAGATTTTTTCCCTTCCAAACCCACAAGGGGGCGCCCTCCAATCTGGAACATGCCCCCCCCCCCTTCCACCCTTTGACCGATCGTTCCGTTATTATGGTCGAGTACCATCTAAATAAAATGCATAAAGTCACCAAGTTGACCCAGCGAACAACCGGAGAATGTGCACACACGCAGCACACGATATTGCTCCGGCATTGGTGCCACGGCATGTGGCGTCCCTCCGTCCGAGACTTATCGTCTGGACTGAGGGGAGCCTTTTCTTCCACGAGTCCTCTTGCGCCTCTTCTCCCCCTTCTCCCCATCCCCCTTTTTGGAAGAACGACTTCCCCCCACCCCCGCTCTCTGACTGTCTCCCCCCTGCTCCCCCTTTGGTTGTGTTAAGCGTGAAGGGCCCAATGGTAAGTTTGATGGAACCACGACGGGAAACTTCAATGAGATGTGAATCTGGGAATTGTTTATTGGACAAAAAATTACATACAGGGCGACCCAACGAGCATATGCGCCACCCAAGCCGCAGATATATAACACGAACTTACAATATTTATTTTATTAAAAATTAAATTAATTATTATTAATTAATATTAAATAAATATAATTTTAGATGCCTTTATGATATTGCTGTGCTTTCGTACTTCCTTTAACCTTCTGACCGTTACAAACGTATTTTTGCGTCCTTGTATCTCTAGTTTTTCCAGCAATACACGCCATTTTTAAATTCGTAAAAATACTTTATTTTTTAATATTTTACAAACTTTTTTTTACTGGGGTATATATTCAAAGACATCACTTTAAGAATAAACAATTTTTTTCTTAAATTTTTTTATTTTAAAATATCATTTAAACTCTCTAACAACTCTATAACTTGGTTAATTTTCTGAGCGGTCAGAGAGTTTTAAACTCTCAGAAAGTTCATTATTCTATTTAAGGGCAATGTGAAAGAAACGTTGAAGTGTTACTTCTTTATTTGGTTTTATTAATACTAATCTATTAGAAGAGTTTCTCTGGTTTTTATTATAATATTAGATGTTCGGTACCGCGTTGCAGGGGTACCTTTTAAGGCATATACATTAATACATTAACAAATATTAGTTCCCACGTCGGATTCAAACCCACAACCTATTGTTTGGAAGTCCCGCACGATACCAACAAAGACTTTCTAGAACTTGGAAATATGTTTAAGATGTTTTTTTTATGAAATATTTCTAAAATTGTTAAAATCATTTAAAATTAAATAAACTGAATTTTAACAAATTTGATCCTCAGTTGCACATATTGAAAATGAATAGTACTTCTATTTAAATTTTAAGCTTTCAATACGCAGAGAAAGTAAGTGTTTTGCGAACCACAGACAAGCTCTTTTATTATCATGATTCATCTTCCCATATAAATGTCTATGAAAGTAAAAAACCAATTAAACAACTGAATATAAACAGGGTGGTCGCAGAAATGGTTGGGCGAGGGTCACTGTTTGGCTGTATCACATTGAGCTGTATTGGTATAATAAAACATTTTTCCAACTACTTTACTTCATATTTTTAACAAGTTTATAGCTTTAGTAGCAACAAACAAAGTAATTAAAGCATAGATCCTAAGGCATGTCAGTTCAGTTCCTTGTCTGTTGTAGTACCAGGGGGACGTAAATAAGTTATAAACATAAGACTTGTTTAAAATATGTGCCAAAAGAATAGAAAGTAAGCTATTTGAGTTATTCACTCAGTTTCCGTTTAAGTAATCGACTTCAAATATCGTGGAAAACTATCTTCTGAACAAATATTTTAAGTTTGTCAGGTCGCTTTGTTGAGATGGCTTGAACAGAAGCTGATATAAGCAATATTAAAGAACACTGCTCCTTTTTGAGAAAGCACGGTTGCATAAATTTGAGTACGTTGTCTCTCATTTACGATGTAATTGTACTCAAAGAAAAACAATTAGGTTCAGTAACTCATTTTTACGATACAGTGCATGATTACACAGGAAATTAGATTTCTATAGAAGTGGCATGTAATATAATTAAACACATGGTATACATATGTGTTTAATTGGGGGCCATTTCGAGGATATAAGTACACAATGAAGAAGAAAGTCGTATTATTGAAAATGTACTCTTCGAAAAAGCTGGATAAAAATCAGCTATTTAAAAAAATTCATTATAAACACATGTAATTTTGATATCTTTAAATGGTCAGAAAAATGACGAAATCTTAAAGTTGCTTTCCCTCCAAGACAGTTAAATTTTTTAATTTTAAATAATCCTATTTATTGCTCTTAATTTCTTAATATTAACTATAAAAATGAATTAGATTTTCCATTAAGACAACTGAGTAAAGTCGTACTCTTTCCGAGAAAGCAATTGCGTTACAAATGCGTTCAGATTTAAGTTATCAAAAATGCCAGAAAAATAACGATGTTAAAAAGTTTATTTATCTTTAGGAGAATTAAAATTTTTATGTAAAAATGGATTTATAAAAAAGTAATTTGTTTTAATATAGATTGCTCTTACATTTTTAATAATAACAATATAGTGAAACGAGTATATAAGAAATCTTTAGTGGTGCGACAATCATGTTTCATATAAACATGTTCTTTGCAAAGTGGTACAAATTCCAAAAATCTAAATTGATTAACACCATTTTCAATTACTAGTCAGATAGATCTATCACGTGTTCAAGAGATGTGGATCTTAGTTCTATAGATTTCCCAATAATGAGCTAAATTTCATTCCATGTAAGAGATCTACTTCAATTTTATTTGTATAGATTTTATATTCAATGAACAAACTTGTGATCGTTCATTTTTTATTTGCACATTCTTGGATGGGATGGAGCCTACCATGCGTGCCTGTGGCGTGACATGGAGTGGGGGGGGGGGGGGGTTTAGTTATTGCATGACGTAAAAAAGAAAAACATTTGTAGAAACAATGTTGAAATTTCATTCACACACTTTAGTAATAGTCATTTTTTAATAAAATCATTACTTTTCTAATGAAATGTTTGGTAAAATACTTAGAATTTAAATTTTAATAAATGCCTTTTAACTGGTAAAGATAATCATGACATGACAAGGAGTAGAGAAATACTGGCGTGACATTGCGTGACATGTGAGGGGGGTGGGTGAAAAAGAATGAAAAATAGCGTGACGTAATAAATAAACGCTCCCTTGAACAGTAGTGCTGTTTATTTAGGAGTTACGATATTGCACGCTTTCTTCAATCTGTATCATTGAGAAATTCCGTAACTTCCGACTAACGAACATCAAAGAATAAAATCTTCCCCTTCTCCAGAGTCTGAGGTTACTGATGATGGATCTTCCGCGGGATAATTTATCACATGACTGGGCGTTTAGTGGGATGATAAACTTAGTTAAATAATATTCTTTGATGATATCTCGTCCCAACCATTAATGGCGTTTGATTTATTATGGCCACAGATTCCTGCTTCTTATACCAGTCTCAGATATAAATGACTTTTACAAATATTTATGAAGGAGTTGTTCTACTTTATGTTTTTTTGTGTATAGGTTAAACTGACCTGACATCGTTCTCACAAACTGGAATTTAAACTTTTTAATGTATTGTAAGGTGTCATGTTGCAAAAAAAGAAGTTAATTTGTTGTTGTGACATCGATGATCCATTCTCTTGGTTAACATTGAAGCAATGAACCAAGATTGGGGTTGGATGAGTTAACGTTGGTTGGTGTAATAAACGTTGATCCATGCACACTACCTCGAAATAATATTCCATATTCAGATGACGAAGATAACACCTGAGCTGGCACCCCACTGCAACCTGAATATACGTGAGGTGTTGAGTTTGACTCCCTCATCATTCGGCCAGTCACCGTCTATGAATTATCGTCTCACTACAGTATTGGCGACAGTTACAAAACTAAGGAAATGGACTATAATGAAATGGAATAGAAATATTACTTCGACCGCTATACATTAAAACATAGTATGTTTTATCTTGGTTAAGTTAATTATTCCACAATTAAATGAATAGGAATATATTTGAACTTAAAATAAATTAATTTATTCTTGTTTCTTATAATCTTGCTTAGATTGCTATTATATTTTTTTATCCCAATTAATCAATTAAATATCGCAGCTTTTCATAAAATAAAATTTTTGAAATATTTTTTACGAGTGAAGAAATAATTCGAGTGGGAAACGGGAAGAGGAAGACTGTTAATTATTTATTTTCAAATATTTCATCTACATATTTATTCATTCTGAGGTGTCTTTCACTAAGGTTTTTTTAAAAATACAATGTTATTTTATGAAGAAATTTATACGTTCTTTTTTATACATTCTTTGAAAATAAAAATTAGTGACTTTTTTTACTTTTTTTATCTAATACAATTTTATCTAACTTAAGCATAGCTAAATAGCATGAATAACAATTTTAAATTTTCTATTTTACTGTTTGGAAAGTGTACAAGATTTTTTTTAAAGATTATTTCTACGCGTTTTTATTTTTACAATTGGTAAATTTTGCACCTGATTTCTATATGTATATATTTTAATTAATATTATTTACCTGCAAGTAAACATATAAGTCGAGTTAAGGGGACTCGGTACCCTTGGAATATTTTTTTTTATTAAATAATTTACATAGATATTTTACACATATTATTGAAGGTTATTATTATATAACATGATTTTAGCAACAAAAAAATTATTTTTATGAGTATATTTTTCAAAATTTAATTTTTTTTAAAAACATTTAACTGTTTTAAAAATGGTTTTTCTCTTTCAGTTTTTATAATTTTGTAAAGAATTTTTTTTCTTACATTCACTGTACTATACTTTATAACTTTAAGGATCGAATTTGAAATAACTGATTTAGTTCTTGAGAAAAAAAATAAAATGTCGATGTATATGCAAAAAAATGGAAAAAACATGATTTAGTCTACTTTTTAATTTTTAACTTTTTTCTTTTCATTATTTTGCAAAACCCATCCTTGATTGTTTTAAATAGGTTATACAGGAAGTTCAGAAAAAAAATCAAGTCATTTCAATAATATGTGAGAAAGTATTCCTATTTTAAATACCGTGGCATATGCAAAAAACACAAACTGAGATAAATCAGTTTAAACATTTCAAATTCAAATAACTCGAGGAATACATTTGATATTTTCTTTACACATAATTAATTTTATAACTACTTGCATACATATAAAATTCCGGTTTTTATTATTTAATTGGAGTATATTAAATCACTATTGTGTACTCAGTTTTAAAATGATAATAAAACTAAATTTTGGAGAAAAATCTGTTAAAATCAAAATAATAGTGTTTAAAATATTGTTTTAGACTAATTTTGTGTTAGAAACCATACTAATACAACTGAATTCATTAAACATACATATTCCATACCATAAAAGACTTTAGAATATGCTTTGACAATAGCAAAAACATGTTATTACATTTGTTAAATACGTCGCCTTTGGCAAATACGTCTCCTTGTACCTTCAAATTTAAAATTATATCAAACCACTGTAAAAAAAAGTAAACAAACATGTGATGTGATAGATACAGTCACAGATAAACACGTTCAACTTGTTCTTAGCTGATTTTTCCTTAAATAAATGACGAAAAGCTGTTGCGTCAAAAATGTAAACATCGAAATGGACGTAGAATTTTAAGTGCTATGAGAGTAATGAAACGCATTTTAATTACATTTATAATTATCAGATCGTTTCAAAACTTTGTAATAATAAAGTTTAGGTATAAGAGCATATTTTAAGCACAAAAAATAAAAATTGATATTTTCATCGATTTTCTCAAATCAAAGGGTACCAAGTCCCCTTAAGCATTCTTAGACAATATGTTTATAAATTATTCGGATAAAAATATATACTTAACGTCTGTATTAAGAAAGAAAATAAATCAGCTTTTTTATTTGAAGAAATAAAAAAAATATTATGATATTCTGAAACATTCGTCTTTACCAATTCCAAAGAATTCCTGTGCAACCTGTAGTTTCTTTTACATTGCTATGTTTTAACTTTTTAAACGTGATTAAGGTCTATTTGTTTATTTTATTATCCCGAGATCGAGTTTTCACATCTATGCTGTGAAACTGTGAAACTACTGAAAAACTCATACAGAGTTGTTTAGTTTTTCTTTTTCTGGATCTGTTTCTGGAAAAATAATTTTCCAAAAACATTTAAGCAAACGTGAGTTAACGTATTTGGAATAAAAGCGACATATGGTGGAACTACAACCCTTCAGAAATTGAGTTTAAAGTTTACAAAAGATATATTCACTGATAAAATAATGCATTAACTGGCATATTATTTTTAAATAATGCGTACCTTAAAACAAAGATATTGAATAAATAAATATTTGCTAATATAATCACTATGAAAATGTTTTAATTATAAAAGAAACTGACTAAAATTCTCGTTTTGGAAAGCATGTTTTTAAATCGAAATTAAAATTTGAAAGTAAGTACTAAAATAACCTATTATATAAATAAGAAAATATTTGATATATTCATACCATTTTGGTATAAATACCTGAAAGATAAAAAAAAAATTGGGGAGTATCATAATATAAATTTCAAAAATAATATTTTAAAATTTTTGGTTGACTTCCGCATTTTCTAGTGTGGATGTACACCTTAACTAACAAAATACTATTATTAATAAATACTACTATTAATAAATACTATTATTAATAAATACTACTATTAATAAATACTACTATTAATGAATACTACTATTAATAAATACTACTATTAATAAATACTACTATTAATAAATACTACTATTAATGAATACTACTATTAATAAATTCAACTATTAATAAATACTACTATTAGTAAATACTACTATTAATAAATACTTCTATTAATAAATGCTACTATTAATAAATGCTACTATTAATAAATACTACTATTAATAAATACTACTATTAATAAATACTACTATTAATAAATGCTACTATTAATAAATGCTACTATTAGTAAATACTACTATTAGTAAATACTACTATTAATAAGTACCATTATTAATAAATACTATTATTAAGAAATACTACTATTAATAAATACTACTATTAAAAAATACTACTATTAACAAATACTACTATTAATAAATACTAATAAATCGAATTGTTCTCTGTAACGTCATCCTTCCAGAAAGAAAATGTCTATAGTGCAAGAAGTCAGAGCAGACGCGAAGACAAATTTGCTGATGAACTTCAAATTATTCAGTATAAAACGAAAATTATTATTAAATAGTATCAATTATTAATTAATAATAATTGTTCTTGAATATCAAATTTTCATCCGGATTACGCGTGTATTCCAAATTGAAAATCGTTTGTAAATTTATAAAAAGGGTTTGTATTGAATTGCAATATTCGATTATATTAAGGGAACCCGGAAAGTCAATTTGTCCAAAGTATCGTTTTTGCTTGTTATTGTAGTTTTAAAATATATACATATATATTCGAAAACTCTTCTTTAGAACGCAATGTAAATTATTTTTCTACGATAATTAGAAGTAATCTTAAATATTAATTTTGTTCAACTAAAAATTGCATAACTAACGGTAAAGATATTTTTGTTTATTTTGAATCTCGAAATGACGTTTTATAAACACATCTTTTCTCAGCAACTACTATAATTAAAGCTTTCAATGTATTACAGCACCATTGTAATACATCCGAATTTAATATAACGCCTGGTTTTTGCAGTACAACAAGAATTTAATTAGTTATGACACTTTATAGATGAAAAAATGCATTTTTTTTTTACTTTTTGGAGTTTGTCAAGTAAATATATGGTTATTAATTTTCAAATTATTTATAGTGCTAAATCCGAGCTTCAGTGTATGTAATAATGTTCCACAAGTACATACCTTTTAAATTTATATATATTTATATATGTATCTTTTCCATCTTCTGAGAATAAGTTGCATAATTTTTTTTAATGTGAAACATAAATCTTTCTGCAACTTTTCTAGTCCCCTTTAAATGTGTGACTAACATAAAAGTGTGTGATTATAAAAATTAACTAACAAACACTTCGTGTTTTCTTACTTGTGTAGATTAATTCCTATACAATGCACTAATATTAAAGATGCAGTTGGTCAATAAGAAATAATTTCCAAATGTTTACAAAGCGTGTTATTCTTTTTTACTTTTAACTTTAAAATAACCGTAAACGTTTAAAATTTTTTATCAAGTATTAATTTATTTAATTAATTTAAATAATTGTTTGTATTAATTTAAATATTTTTTTAAAATATGTGCCCATTACTCGAATAAAATGTCACAAAATAATGTTTTAAAACTACTTATGGAAACTTATTTTTTTTATAATTTTAAGCATTATTGTAAAGTAATAAATGTAGGAAAATATTTCTACAAATTTTTCGAATTTTCCCTCTAGTATTATTTTGGTTTTCTTGTTTTTCACTAGATAAGAAACGTCAACAACAAGCTACTTAAACATATTTTCTTCTCTAGTGGATGGAATTTATTATCATTTTATATACAACTATTAAAAAAGGTTGAATTATGTTACATTTAAATAAAAGCTGTTATTTTATTTAATACTAAATTCAGTTAAAAATACTAAATTCAGAAAAATCAGTCTACCTAAATAGTAATATAAATCTTTAACTTTAAATAGAAACGAATTTGTTGAATTATTAAAATTATAAAAGCAATCTTGCAAACTTACAAAAATAGTTTATTCTCTCTTGAATGAAAGCAATTAATGATTTATGCAATATTTATTTTTCCGAAACAAATTTTAGTTTCATTATTCCGTTTTGTAATTAGTAAAATATTGCGATTGTATGTTAAAGTATAAATATTTTTATCATAAACTCATGTTGTTAAAATATTCTATCAGCATATTTATAATATTTTAAATTAAACAAAGCTGGCTTTCCATATATAAAAACAATTTTTCCACCTTACAGAAATGTTTTTAAGATAAAAAGTTTATTTCGAGGAATAATTTTTTTTTGAAAAATAATGATTTATATGTACCAAATTAAATTTAAATGTAATTATTTTTTCAATATAATTTTTTTTAGTAAAATACTGTGATTGTATATTTACAGAATTTCTATTTTTGGCAGAAACTCGTGTTGCCACAATCTTGATTATAATATAATTTGATATAAATTTAAAAATTAAACCTCATCTCATGGTCATCAGGTTTCTTGAAGAAATAAGCATTTTTACTGAGTTGAGGAGGAAGGGGGGGGGGGGTCGAAGAGAGTTGCATGTTAAGCAAAAAACAAAAGAAATGTATTTTTATAAAGAAACAACAACCCCAACTTATGAAAAAAAAATCCAAAAACCCCTCCAAAAAAACGGGAGCGAGTTAACGAGAATCAGAAACAAAACAAAAACAAAAACTTGCGGAATATAAGGAGAAGTTGAAAGTTTCATGTATACACGTTGTGGAGGGGGAAAGGAGGGGCGCAAAAAAACACAGCCCCAGCGAGGGCTCAGTCCCGTCGTCGCCCCTGCACAAGAGGACATTGTGAGTTTACACACTGTAAGGGGACGCTGTGTCGGGCGCCACCCCCTGTAATAATCACGTGACCTCCTTTTTGGAAACTTTTCCTGCCCATGAAAAATCGACTACTTAAATGCTCGCCAGAAACGTCGCCAAGGGGTCGGAACAACGTTATGACAACGTGACGTCATGATTTGAATGTAGCATTTCATTTCTAGAAAAGATGACGTTTTTTTATGATTGTTCTCGTTTTGTTTGGCATCTCCCTATTTCTGCGGGACTTCACTTTGACAGCGCCCCGTAACGGACGAGATGGGGGGGTTTGGACAATGGAGTTTTATTTATGAGAGTGTGGAGAAGTTTTGTCCTAGAATTTTTTTTTTTTTGCTTTATAAAGATTAATATCTATTTATAAAAAAAAGTATTGTTACATTATCGTAAAAAAAAAATACACAAAATAAAAATTACTGTAAATAAATGACATAAAATAAAAATTACTGTAAATAAATGACATAAAATAAAAATTACTGTAAATAAATGACATAAAATAAAAAATTATCTTCATAAAATAATATCAAATAAAATTATCTTTAAGAAATACCATAAAATAAAAATTATCTTTAATTAACATTATATGAAAAAAATTATCTTAAAAAAATAATAAACAGTTGTAGTAACTCAGTTTCCGTTTAAGCAATCGACATCAAATGATGTGGAAAACCATCATTTTCTGAACAACTATTTTAGGTTTGGCAGGTTGATTTGTTACGATGGCTTGAACAGAAGCTGATATTAACAATATGAAATAACACTGCTCATTTTTGAGGAAGTACGATAACTTAAATTTGAGTATGTCATCGCTCATTTACGGTGCAATTGTACTCAAAGAATAACGAGTATTTTCAGGTACTAATTTTTAAGCACCCTTTTTTTACAGTGTTATTTTTATAGTAGGTTAATATACAAATGGAATAGTTTGCCTGATTCTTTAATAGTGATACTTTTAAAAAGCAATTGGATCGGCATTGGAAAATTGTGAAGATGTGTTGTAGAATTTGAAGATTTGTTGAAGATTGACAGAACCAACCTTGCTGGGGTTAGATCCTGTAGTTGGTCGACAATACTTGTAAACCATAAAACATGATCAACATCACTTTCACAAACATCGCACGTTTTACTATCGGCTAAGGTGTTTAATAAAATTCATAAAAATATAAACGTTTATTATATTATAGTATGAACGTACAAACTTTTAAATCTTATAAAAACTCGTATTTCCAGAATATTTTTAGTTTGCAATACTTACAATGAACTTACAGCTTGATATATAAATTCAAAATGTTATTATTGTAAGGTAACAAAAAGGAAAATGGGTTTTCAAATTTGATATTTTCGACATTCAAAGTCCAAAACTTTTAAATTTCAATTAAATCGGAAGACATTAAAAGGGGATATGTGCTAATAAAAATACTAATAGACTTAACAACTTATGTTTAATAACGTAAACAACTTTACAATTGGTTTCCCCTCTCTGCTAGAACTTGTTTTGACGTAAACAAGTTTGTCCTATTTTACTGTCCCCGATCTAAACTTGAGTCAATGTTTTCCACAAAATAGATATGGGATTCGATGAAAATAAGATTCATCTTCTTCAGAGTTGTAATTTAAAATAAAACTTAGCAACCTGGAGACTTTGACATTCCCACAGTAGCCAATAAATTTTATCAAAGTATTATACTAATAACTATAACTAAGTTGTTAAGTCTATTTGTTAAGTCTATTATATAAGTTGTTAAGTCTATTAAACATATCTCCTTTTTGCATCTTTCGATTCAATTGTTTTATAAAACATTCACTTACTTATTGGGAAAATACTCGTATATTTTTAATTAATTCTGAGTTTTTAAAATATTTTTAATAATTATGTTTCCAATGTTATGTTTATGTTTCATTCATAGCCGGGGTAAAACGGGTTTTTTGCGCTATTTATAATATTTATCGAGTAAAAGGCATTATAAAATAAAGTTTTATTCAAATTACTGATTTAAATTAAATAGAATAAATAAAAACCTTCAACTCTGAAAAATTCCCTATATTTGATTATTACGGGACTGTAATTTTACAGCTTTCTAAATCTTTTTCTGTTATCCATCCTTTTGGAAAAAACTTTTTTTTAATGTATTATCTTACAAATCGAACATCTGCCAATACAATTTTATTTTATTTCGATACATGAATCTTTATTGAATTGACGTTATTTTTAACTATAACGATGCGGATTACCTTGCGGCTAAGATCTGTATTATTATAACCTTTTACTTAATTATATCTAAAGCTGTCTCCCCAGAACTTGGAGTTTATTGTTAACACCCTCAAAAATGTCACTCAAACTTTACATATTTACATAAACTCGATTTTAAGTTAATGCAATTTTTATCAATAATAGTTAGTAATTACTAATCTATAATAAATAATAATGAATTACATAATTTTTGTTTCACGCCAAAATTCTATCCCGCGCCAACAGCAGAGGATTTCTGACGGGTGCGTTATAAATATGCGCAAATGAACATTGTTTGCTTTAACCATATATTTTTTTCATCCCATTTTGTATTACTTTATACCAACATTTAATATTTTTCTTAAACTTTTATTTCCTTATTACACATATAATAGATTTTAACACTAAAGATTTTGTATACTTTTCAAAAAAATTGAAAGGCTTACAAAAAAAAAGATATATATATGTTTCCAGCAAATGCGAATACTTTATTTCAAAACATCAAATACAATTGAATAACTATTTTTAGAAATATTCGTTTTAACTTTCAGGCTACTAGCGTATTACGAAATGTCCAATATACAATAATACTTTGATAAAATTTATTGGCTACTGTGGGAATGTCAAAGTTTCCAGGTTGCTAAGTTTTATTTTAAATTACAACTTTGAAGAAGGTGAATCTTATTTTCATCGAATCCAATATCTATTTTGTGGAAAACATTGACTCAAGTTTAGATCAGCGACAGTAAAATGGGACAAACTTGTTTACGTCAAAACAAGTTCTATCAGAGAGGAGAAACCAATGGTAAAGTTGTTTACGTTCAGGCATATTACATTGAAGGTGAAACACTTTTTACAGGGAATAATTTCTTGTTGAATATTGGTTGCAATTTTCAACCTCTGTAAATTTTCTGTTGGGGTGGATATAATACCAATATATTAAAGTTATAAAAATCTTAAAATATTAAAATTTTTGAGGAAATAATTGCAGTGCTGTCATTGCTTGATATCGTTGGTTCCACCATTTGTCAGAATTAAAAATTAACTACATTTAGTTAAATGTATAAATTCAAGTTAAAATTATTCCCAAATTGAAAAGTTTAATTTGACGAATTAGGAATTTTATGTCCTCATTATAATGCCCTTAGAAACAGATGTTTCCTTTTCTCAAACTAGCGCCCTGCCCTTTTTCATTTATACAATCAACTCTGCTTGTTGTGTTCAAAAATCAAAAGGAATTGGGGTTTTTGTATTCAACTTTTTAAGCTACGTTGGCTGCATACCAATAAAAAGATTCCATATTAAAAAACATTACTACAATTTTTAATGTCCATTTGAGTTGTTTTATTTATTTCGTTAATTTTTGCCATTTGCATTGCGCATTTATATGAAACTGTAACATGCTGAGTATCATATACGAACAGAATAACTAGTTTTAGGTGAACCACCCATATCGAATTTCATTACTAATCATAGTATTATAAAAAAAAACTGATATTACGAAAACTTACTTTAGATAGATTGCAATACGATTGTTAGTGAATAATCTAATACGACATTTAACATATAGAGTATTACTATTGTTAGTATGTATTGTACTATCATTGTTAAAATATAATGTAGTATATCACTATTAATATATATAATTTTGTAGTGACCAAGTGCAGTACGGCTGTTAGAATTTTCAGAGTACGATCGTTAGAATATAGTGTTCGTGAGAGTGTTAGAATCTGTTGTTAGAATATATTGTAGTACAATTGTTAGGATACAGTTTTGCAGGACTAATCAGAATTTACATTAGTACAATTGTTAGCACAGATTATAGGACGATTTTTAAAATATATTGTTAAAATGTAGTTTAGTACTATTGTGTTAGAATATAATTCAGTACGATTATTAGAATCTATTGAACATAGTTTAGTACGATTGTTAGAATCTATAATTGGAATATAATGAAGAGCAATTGTTAGAATATATAACTGGAATATAATGTTGAGCAATTGTTAGAATCTATTATTAGAATAAAGTTATAATTACTATTATTACTATTGATATTATTACTATTATTACTGTTGGTTATTAAAGTTATTAAAAAATTATTAAAGATTATAAAAAGTTATTAAAGATTATTAAATATTATTATAGACTTATTACTATTGATTATTAAAATCGATTTTTAGAATAAAGTTATTATTATCGATTGTTAGAATAAAGTTATTACTATTGATTATTAAAATCGATTGTTAGAATAAAGTTATTACTATTGATTATTAAAATCGATTGTTAGAATAAAGTTATTACTATTGATTATTAAAATTGGTTGTTAGAATAAATTTATTACTACTATTGATTATTAAAATCGATTGTTAGAATAAAGTTATTACTATTGGCAGTACATAGTGTAGTGCTACTATTAAAATATATAGTGTTAGAATATAGTAGCTATTATTATTATTAGCATATAGTGTAGGGCTATTATTCGAATGTTTTATTGGAACATTAGTTATTATTATAGTTAGCATATAGTGTAGCACGATTGTTTTCACTTAGTGTAGTACAATTGTTAGAGCCTATTAATAGAATATTAGTTGTTGCCATTGTTAGAACATACTGTAGCACAATTGTTAGAATATGTCATTAGAATAGGTAGTACGATGTTGAAATTTATAGTTGTAATATAGCTCCGTACGATCGTTAGCATAGGGCAGTACAATTTTTAGAAAGAGTTGTTATATTTTTATATTGTGTGTCGTATAGTTTTTACCAAATAATGTAGTAATATCGATAGTTTGCTATACGATTATACAAGTACGACTGGCATACAAGTGTGATTGTTCTGTTTGGAATCTTCTCCAGTAATTAACCTCTCCAACAAGTGAAACACATAACACACACACGCAGAGCAGCAAAAATACACCTCGCCCCAAACACTCCTATTTTTAAAGTTATGGATGATCGCTCCTCTTCCAGAATCCACTGCCCATTGTGAAATCATAGAGTGGTTGAGAAGAAGAAAGGCCAGAAAAAAAACAGCAAATCAAAGCAAAGTGAAAACAAATCTTGAAAATTTGTTGGCCTGACTCCTAAAAGTTACTGTGTATCGGGCGCCAGGGAGCTTTCGCTCACAACAGAGACACAATTAGTCACGTGATATGGCGCCTACTGACTGATGCGGACAGACGGACGGATATTCTTGCTTTAGAAGGGGGGGGGGGGAGAACTCGTCCCCCTCGTTCGACTGCCCCCGCTTTCTTACTACACTTCTCTTCAAGCGATATCCTGAATTGTCTGAAGTTTTTTCTGCGAGTGAGATCGTTTGCGAATGGGGGAAAGGGTGTCATGGGATTTGTGTATAAAATGATCTTATGATTTTGGTATTTGTAATGGTGTATTCTTCTGAACCCTTGTTATGATTGGGATTGCAGTTGGGGTTATTAAGGATTGATAGTTTTTAGTTCGTGCTACTAGTTATATTCGGATGAAGTTGGACTTAAGAGCTTGATAAAGTAAACTGTATTTGACGAATATAATTGAAAATGTTATGTAAAATTATAATGAAGTCCTAATTTTCCAACAAAATACGTAGAATAGCTTGATTTAAGTACCAATAATATTTTACAATTATTGATCGAGCGTTAGCGAGGTCCGTTGTTTTAACTCAACCTTTCAGACCTTTGTTTGTTTGTAAATTTGTTTGTATGTTTGTTGGATAGCATTTACGTCCAAACGCGTTGTTCGATTTTATTCAAATTTGGCGTGAATGTTGCCTTAACTCATTAAAAACGTCGCAGATGTTTTTCAACCGGGTTCCGCGCCAACCAATTCCGCCAAACGCTCTAAGGATATACGTTATCAATTTGACCTGAATTCTGTTCTAATTCCGATATTCTGATAATTTTTGTTGTTGTTGGGCAGGGAATGGCTACCTTTTGTAAAAAAAATATCCCGTTATTCGGCATTCTCAATTAACCGGACAATTCAGCTTTTTTTATTACGAGATCTACTGTTCCCAGAAATACTAGTAATATTGAATAATTATATAAATATAATAAGGATATATGAAAGAATTCTATATATTATCGAGATTTTCATCTTCATTTTTATAACTTCAAAAACAGGGTTACATTTTAGAATAAAAAGTTTTGAAATCGTTATGTGATGATGCACTTAGAGCAGCTAATTTACTTGGGAGTTAAAGTTGATTGGTTAATTTTTTTGTTTATTTCGAACTAAAGAAGTATTACTTAGTAAGAGCAACTTCATTTAAAAAGAAATTATTTGAATTATTTGAAATTATTTCACTTCAAATACCCAGGTACTTTCTCTCGGTCTGAAAACAAAACTGCTTTATCTTGGCGGTTAACTATTAGATAGTCGAGTGTTTGGTTTTAACATGGGATTATGTTTCAAATATCAACCAGCCGTCTTGTAAAGGTTAAAATATCGGCGTATAATGCACAACTTCCAAAGTTCGATGAATGTCGTCTGCTAAATGCACAGAGCTACATTGGTGACCCGGTCTGAACACACCTTCTACCACAATAATCTTCGCAACGAAAAACGCCCTTCTCTTCACCCATTTGAAACACTTCACGGGTGCTCTTCATTCGTTCCTCTGGGTGACTCACTGAGAGGGAGTATTGTGGAGATCACTTCGAATACCTGATACTTTCCCTGGAACACGAGCAATTGTTTCAACTTGACGGTTACAGTATCGGCGTAAATGCACTCATTATCAATAGAACTTTTGAAGGGTACATTATTTTATCCAAATTATGCCTTATCTTTATCTTACCATTTATGACATAGAGAATAAAGAATGTAATGTTGTAGAGTATATATATTTCAGGTATTTGCGGTTTTTATTTGGCTTAAGATTATCTGAGTGCAAAAAATGTTTATTGAAATCGTCCAGTAATCTTTTAACGCATTATCTCAACACAGAATTATACCTATTCTATATGCAAGATACTACCATATACATTGAGCGTAATAACGTGATTTATCACAGTTAAAGTGGAATGTTAGTACCACGTTATGAAATCTAGTTAAACACATATATTTTTATAATAGGCAACAAAACGTTATTTTTGGTTACTTTTATGATGCATTACCATTACTTTGAAATTCATAATTAGTTTTTCATAAGTATCGTTCATTTCTCAATTGGGCAACATTTCACACAACATTAAAATAATTCATTTCTGAAGTCTTTTCTATATTCAGATAGTTCAGAATTTTTTTTCTCGATTTCAATTAACAAAAGACTAAAATGAGCAATAGAAATTTTTAATTAAAATAAATAACTTTTACAATCGCCAGATATTTGTGTATTCAAGACTAATTAATGTCACCATTTAAATTCAATAAATTTTGAACCATGTTAAGCTTTTTGAAAGAGCACATTGCTACTTTAGTATCAGGAACTAATTTTAAAGACAAATGTTGGTTTTACTTCTCGTTTTGAAAATGAAGTAATCCGAGAAACTAATTATAAAAGTGTACACTTCTTTTCAGGTTAAAAACCTTTAGGGACTTTGGTTGACAACACGTAAATATTTAGAAAGCAAGGTAGAGGCGAATTAATTACGAAAGAAAATAATTTATTTTCTTAACTCTTGTAAAATAATCAAGTGAACAAAATTTTTCATAGTAAAGCGTTGGTGATAAACATCCTTAAAGCATAATAATATAATATATTATTTTTATTAAAAAAATATTGATGTAATTTGTTTGAAAAAGTTTCTTTAACAGTTAAATTTAGTTTTTACAAAAAATATTTTATATTTTAGGTTCTTTGCAATCATCACCGCGATTAGATATTTATGTTGTATGTTTGTATGATTTTATGTTTATAATTTCTATGTTTGCATGGAAGTGTGTTTGTTAATAACTTTTTTTGCTTATAAAAAAAATATTTTTTGAAAATGACGTTTTTGTAACAACTTTTTATATAGAAGAGAGTTTTCATAGTCATGTAAAACGTCACACAACTTTGTATTAAAACCTAAAATATACTTGTAAGAAATCATTATGCTTTGTTTTGATAAAAGTGACACAACAATCCCTTTTAATTGTGCCTGGTGTTCCATTGAACACAATTTTAAACACAGTAATTTCCATAGTAATATTTAAAAAAAAAACATTCGTACTTTAACGTATAGCAACTATAAGAGCGTTTGAAAATATGTATCTATGTGTTCAATGGACAAATTGAAGAAATTAGTCCAAATATTTCGACACATAAATTTAAATTACGTAATGAATTTTTTTAGATGAAATCTCCTGTTCCCAAATAGGGCTTGGTAGGGATTTTTTTAAACAAATTTTAAAAACTTTTTAGTGCCTTGGGGCTTTTAAATAATACAGAACAACACTTATTCTTTCTCTTTTTTTTGTAAAAATGTATATAATTTTGTATTTTTGTAAATTTTCGTGTACAGATGTTCTTAAACAGTCACTAGATGGCAGCACAGCTGACTGTTAGCATTATTTTAAATCTCAAGTCCAAGAAGGAGGTTCATGCTGGAGTGTGCACTAGAAACTGGATCATTAGTTGAATAATTACAGTTTCAATCCTTAAATCTTATCTTTTAAATAAGCTAGAATCTATCGAATTTTATATTTTACTCAGAAATTATTCCATGCTTCCTGTTTAACCAAAGTTCAATTAAGTTGTTTGAAAAATAATACTTTATGATATTTGTTTTACATAGCTCACTCGATTAATTAAAAAAATTAATTGTGAAATCCACATAAATTTTGAATAATATTGATAGCCGCATTTTTGAATGAGGAAATATAAGTTCATTCTTGCATTTCGATGCTGTGGTCATAGCATAAAATTTCTTTAAATATCTTCAAAGACAATTATAAACAAAAAATAATTAAAAACTTTTTGGGGGACTCATGAGACCTCTCATCATGCAGAAATGAAGGAAGTTTGGTATTAAATATATCAAAATATTTCCCCCAACATATAACTTTGTTACTTTATATTCATACAGGATAAATTAAAATATACATTTCAATTATACTCAGCAAGTGTATGTGTGTGAAATAACACATTAACGAATAATATTAACTCTTTAACCACCAATCAAGTACTTAACACTAGCACAATGCCCTTCTACGAAAGAAAGCTTTCAATGACCTAGAACTCTCTCGGGTCTTGCGGATGTTTGATGATGTGTGGCATTCGATTTTCAGCGGACACCTGAGTCTTTGTAGATCAACAAACAAAATAAAGCGAGAGGAGAGAAAGTAGAATTCTCTGTCGGAGTCAGCAGAGCATGGGACTTGGCAATTCACCTACTAGGTCGTCTTACGTCAAGAAGAAAGAACACTTCCGAAAGAAGAATACTTCTTACTCTTGATATGTCCGCCTGCTCGAGGAAGCGTAACTCTTCCAACAGGAATTTAGAAAGTTTATATTGTGAGCTTAAAATGTAACGTGTTACTAAATAAACCAATAGTAAGACCATACCAATTATTGAAACGTAATAACGTTTTTCATGTAATGCAAGACATCAATATCATAGGTTTGGTTTGGTTAATTAACGTCGCACTGGAGCTGAACATTGAGCTATTTGCGACGGTTCGGGGCCTATCTCGAGGGAAAGACCCGGGAACAATACCTCGTATTTTTGAACCGTGATCATATGGCGAGGACAACATTCCATTACGATACAGCATACATTACATTGCGATATGAACTGGCACCCGACGCAACATTAATAGGCGACAGGACATTAGACCCCGATCAGATTTATCGTGCACCAGTCCCGTATACACGCCAGTATAACTTGTTGGATCTATTAATAATTACATATTAAATATTGTCTCTCTAGACGAATATCAGCAAGCAGTTTAAGTACATAAAAATATTAATAAAAATGAGTCTAAAATCATTATTTTGATGCAAATGTTCCATTTTACAGTATAAAATGATAGTAACGTAATTTGCATGCATTCCAAATGAAGGTTTTTTCATTTTTTTTAAAATTTAATATTGGAACAGAATTAATTTAAAATATTATCATTATTGTAATTTATAGAAGGTTTTCAAATTTGAAGTGCTAAATTTTTTTAATATAAGTTTTAAAAAATATGCATATTTTTAAAAAAAATTATGTATAAATAAGGGTTTTCAAAGTTGTTACTCTGGTTTTAAATCTTTAAAAATACCTTAAAAGAACATTCATTCATTAATTAGCTTGCTTATTTCACCAAAAAAAATTTTAATTTTAAAATGTTATTTTGAGTTTTATATTTTAGTTCTGAACTCAAAATTTAAAAGGCAAATTTTTCTATAATTTATTCTTATATTTCTTAATTGTAAACTTTTATAAAAGTTTGGTTCAAAAGTTTAATAAAAAACTTGTATTAAAGTTACTTCTTATCCAATATATGTATTCTCTGTTTATAAATAACACAAATAACCAACTGAAACACATTTATAAACCATAAAATGTTTAATAAATTAAAAACTTCATATATACAATAAAAGTTCTGTACATGAACGTTCTATACTAAGATTTGTATAATACATACTATACACTCACAATAAAATCAATTCTCCGTAAAATCAATCGACAATCAAACAAATAACATTTCCATAGTTATTTTTTTATAATGTAAATAATTAAAATTTTCAGTATTATAAGATAGCAATTACATTAAGAAATATCATAAATATTATCATTAGCTATTTAATGTCTAATTCGAACACAACACGCTTGCGTCAAATTAACAACATATTTATTAGAAAGTGAATTTGGAACATTTCAAACCAGAGATTTCTATTATACAGCAAACCGATATTGTTCCTTAGCATCTAAAAGTACAAAAATTTCCTATTTTTTTTTTCTATTTTATGCAAAGATATAATTTTAATAAGATTTTGCGAATTAAGTGTTTAATGAAAATAAAGTACAAAAATTGGCACTTGAGAATTCTGTTACTAAAATGTGCGTTCAGAATATGTACTAATATGATTATCACATATATATAGCCTAATGATAAAATTACAGCATGAAATGATTTAAAGTATGAAAATAGACATTTATATTGCTTTAGAAACGTAGATGTTATTGAAAATATTTGGATTGATCTTATTACAAACATTATGAAAAAACCAATTTAAATCTCCATCCAAAATGAATTCTGGTGCAGTTTCACTCCATAGTACAGCTACAGTTTCAAATTTTCAAATTTAAGGACAATAACTTAACAATAAGGTCAAAAAATGCTTTCTAAACACACCAGGGAAAAGAAGTTAAGACAATAAACAATAATGTCAAAAGTAAACAACAAACATTAAGCAAATTTACCGATCATTAAAATATTCTATTATCTTCATTCCTTTCACGCCATTTAAGAACTGCTAAATTTTGGGATCAACAATGTTACATACGTATTAAGGGTCGTATTATGTTTATTTTTGTGATTTTCTTTCTTGAAGAGTTGTATAATACGATCAAATCAATTTAATCTTTATTTATATAGTGAAGCTAAAAAACCAAACTAGTTTTCCTCAAACAAATAATTTTGCGTCGTCATAAATAAAAGACTAAAACAGCACATATTTATATCAAGATACTTTGGCCTTTCCGGTTAAATAAAAACATTTAACTAAAGAATACAGTAAATCTTTTTTTATAAAAAAACCTCTGTACTTTACTCAATGGGGATAGCCTAGAAATTTATGTTTCGGCATTAGTTTTAGTTTGGGGAGAAATTCAAATGAACCCTTTTCGTCAAATAAAACTACTACATTAAGCATTTTTGCCTTTGTCCAATCTCCACGACTCACTACAATTTTCTAATCATTCATTTTTACACACACCAATTTACATCAAAGGCTTTGATACACAGACCAAAACCTCATATACCAATTCAAAAAAATAAGTAACATTATATCCATTCCTCTTTCACATATCAAGTGTCATTAGACACACGATTTGGATAGACAACCTGTATATAAGGCTGCGAGCACTGACTCAGAGATTCCACTTCAGAGTCACAATCGCACTGCACTTGCGCAGTGGGCGGATAGGGCGTGGCCAATTGATGCTTCAAGCAATGCTGGTGTTCCAATGCACCGTACTGTTCCGCGTAGTAGCGGTTGCTGCGCTTG
This sequence comes from Troglohyphantes excavatus, assembly GCA_963932185.1. Classification (NCBI taxonomy): domain Eukaryota; kingdom Metazoa; phylum Arthropoda; class Arachnida; order Araneae; family Linyphiidae; genus Troglohyphantes; species Troglohyphantes excavatus. The sequence continues at coordinate 51,723,824 of OZ010675.1, forward strand.
AGGACGATGGCTGCGACGATGCCGATGACGACGAGACTGACGATGCCGAGGACCAGGACCGATATGTAGATGGGACTGATGATGTGGGGAAGGGATGAGAACCTGCTCTTCTTTTTTATGGGCGTTCCTCCGAGCGTTTGGGGCGTGGCTTCGAACGAGTACATGCGGTTGGAAGGGGGTGGAAGGACGGTGTTGGTGTCTGTGCTGTCGTTGTGCTTGGACAGAAAGGCATCTGAAAATAAAGTAGTTGTTATTGTTTCGTAGAGCTTATTCAATAGATTTATGGGTTAAACTAAAGAACACTTTACAATTAACAACTGGTGACACTTATAACGTGCACACTTTCGAGCATGGATCCTTCATAGTAGAGAAAACATAATGTTATAATCTCGCTAACATCATAGTGAGGTCAACATGTATGGCCTCAGACACCTTGTTAATTACGTCATTCCATTCATAAATGTTCACTGTTACACATTTCCCAATTCATCAGCCAATCGCGAGTATTTTTTAATTCATAATTTTGAAAAGAAGTCAAGTGTCTGAGACCATTCGGTCTGAGATGTTGGTTTCACGATTATGACGTCATATTCGCTCTACTACAGTCCATTCATACTCGAAGGTGCACACCCACTGTCTTAAGAATACTCTCCCTATGTCTGTCCCTAGTGCTCACAACTATACTAGTAGTTCTGGGAATAGACGATCTAAAGAAACAAGAACAAAAATGACTTCAAAGAACATTCAAGCCAAATTTGGTGAAAATCGAACAATCCTTTCTGTTGTGACTGCGTAACAAATATATTTACTGACAGAATTAAAACAGGACTTCGCTAATGCTCGGTTAATTACAGTAGAATTTCGATATAACGGCACTCATGATATCAATACAAAATTGTCGTTATAACGAAAGATCAATTAAACGAGTTAAAAGTATGTTGCATAGAAGCTAATTAACATATAAGGACTATCACAATATTGAAACTTTTTCAATAATTTGGATTGGAACGCGGTTTGTCTTGATAAAAGTTACCGAGTTTCTTAGCTCTTATTGATTGAGCTACAGCAAGGTTTCTGTTTTAACTCGACCTTTCGACATATGTTTGTTACGCAATTACGACCACACGCGTTGTTCGACTTTCTTCAAATATAGCATGAATATTCCTTGAAGTCATTAAAATCGACGGAGATGGTATTTTTTTGGTCGCGTGGTCTATTTTTCCCAGAATTACTAATATATTTTAAAACAGCCTTATATTATACAATGGTTTCGTTAAGAATAAAATTTCTGTATTTTCAGGTTTGTTTTACAAATAATAAATAGAATTAAAAAATAAAATACTTTGAATCATGCCTGAAGTATTTAAATGCTAATATAAAATAAAACGACATATTTTAAATCCGTAGGTAGGGATTAAAATCCATTACATGCCTTTTCTGATATAAATAATCTAAATCTATAACAAATTCCGATATATTTAAGCAGTTGGGATAATAAAACAAAAATATTTCCTATAGAAAACAAGTTGTAAATTTAATTCAATATTCAAATAACAAATATGGTATTCCTCAATTTAAGGGCCCTGTTCTTTGTTTACCTATGCTATAATAAGGCTTGCATACAGCCGACTTAAAACACAAATTTCCACACATTGAAGAGCAAGACTACAACAACTCACCCATCCTACTATGGTCTTCAGCTAACAACGTCTCATTATCTCCAGAACCACTTGCAGCAAACCAAGGGGGCGGCGTCGGGACCACGTCCCTGTTGCACATGTTGCTGTTGCAGCAGAGCAGCAGGGGCCACGCGCCCCTCGCAACGGCCGGCCGCCTGTTCTCGCAGAGCAGGGGCGTCTTGCTCTTGATGCAGCCCCTCACAACGGGGTGGGATCCGTCGTGGCGGTCGAGGTACTGGCTGAAGCAGACGCTGGTCGTGTTGCACTGGCGCATGTTGTGTTCTACGCAGTGGGTGGTGGTGCATTCGCAGGTGATGCTGGTGCCTGTGAAGAAAGAAAGAAAACCCGTTCTTATAATTCAGCAAAAGGACCATGTAAATGGAAAGCAGAAAAAGTGTTACATGTATTTGCAGTGTTTGTAAACCATATGTCAGACACAATTGTGTTTGTGTGAAGACGGCCTTAGATCACTGTTTAATTAGTTATAAATGAACGTGCATCCAGTGTTACGTTGCTACTGGACATTGTCGGACCCTGTAAGCATTGCTGAATTTACATGTATTTGCAGTATCTGGATATCCTGAGACAGAAAGTATGGGTACTATTTATAGCATTCATGTTAGCCAGGTGTATTTTACTAACTTGATGTTTCTTATAACTTTGTAATTGATTATTTTCATGGGAGTTCTACACTGTAAAAAAAAAGTACTTAAAAATGAGTACCTAAACATACTCGTTTGTCTTTGAGTACAATTGCATCGTGAATGAGCGATGACGCTCTCAAATTTAAGTCATCTTACTTTCTCAAAAACGAGCAGTGCGATTTAATATTGTCCATCTCAGCTTCTGTTCAAGCTATCTTAACAAAGCGACCTGATAATCTTAAAATAGTAGTTCAGAAGATAGTTTTCCACATTATTTGATGTCGATTGTTTAAATGGAAACTGAGTTATTACAGCTCAATTTTGTTACTTCCCATTCTTTTGGCACCTCCTTTTTAACATTTCTTCTGTTTATAACTTCTTCAAGTGTCCATGGTAGTACAACGGATAAGGCATTGGGCTGCTGTTTTGAGGATATGGGTTCAATTCGCGGTAAGTAAGTAATGGTTGAAATTGTTGATATTTATCGAAGTCATTTATGAAGGCAGCCTATGCAAGCAAACAACTGCACTTTTTACTCATTTTTGAATACATATCTTTTTCAAAAATGAAACTTATGAATTCGGAGATATGATAAGCAGCGAATGTACTCAGAAATTAGTATATTGCACTTATTTTTGGGCACTATTTTTAACAGTGTATAAATTTACAGATAAGCACGCCAACTCTGTAAATTTCCGCTAGAGGTACCTGTAAGTCAAGGATAGTGAAGACTATATATAGAAGGTGCGCTCGTTTTTCGCTTTTTGAAAGTGGGCAAGGAAAGCACATTTTTGACGTCATTTTTGCTCCGCCTTACTATCAGTTTTTGATCATTCTCATTGGCTGTGTGTTTCAAGCATTGCTACTTAGGTTCGATCCCCGGTTGGGTAACAACTGGTGATTTAATTTTTAATTAGCAAAATAATGTAAATATCTGTAAATAATTGTGTTCAGGTAGCTTCACTACCCATCCGTCCTTGTTTTGTTATGCCCCCGTATTTTACTTGATTGAAATTGTAACTCAGTCAATATGCCCAATACAAATGCATTGACCGGATGGTTCCGACCCCTATTTTACTCTTTCAAAATGCATGGACATGCTCTAGTGGCAGCTAATATTATTTTAATACGCTTAATTTATTAAGCAACTCTTTTGCAATTTTTACATACTAAATACAATCCTTAAAATATAATTTAAACTCTTAAAATTTGGCGAATTCTAAATAAAATTAGTGAATATGAATTTTTAATAGTTCACAAAAAAACTAATAGATGACAGCACCTCACAAACGAGAGTATTAGACACGCCTACAGAAAGCGCGAGGTAGGCGTCACTATGACGTCAAAAATGTGCTTTCCCCGCCTTCCGCTAGACAGCGCGAGAACGAGCACACACACACACATATATATATATATATATATATATATATATAGCTGTTAAAAATTAAAAAGCTGAGAAAGAACTAAAGTGCACATCCTGTATTCTGATTAATCAGATTTACTCTATTTATAAATAAAAATATGTTAGGAAATATAGAAAAATATAAATTAACCTTTCAACTTTGTTTGCAAATGCAATGCTTTTCAGAATTTCTTTTAACGTATATGTAAAACAATTATAAAACATATATGTAAAAAATACAAAATGTAGGAGTTTTAAAACCCTTTTATTAGCACGATTGAAAAGTTTAAAAAGCAAAGAAAGTAATGGACAAAAAAAATATTACTAGAAAATTTATTCGTAATAAAATCCAATACACGAAAAGAACACACTTAAGGATTATTACATTTTTAATAAAATCTTCCAAATCTTGAGGTTTCATGAAAAAAATTAAGGAAAAATTTATAGCTTTCGTTGTGTTTTTTTAATTGTTTAAAAAAAATTAATTATCGTTTTTTTTTATCAACCTATTCATCCGAAAATGCATGGTTTTATTCAAAAAATGAAACAAAACCAGAAAATATAAAAGATTTTTGTGTAAAAAGTGTTTTAAGAGTTTTCTTTTTCCATTTATTTTACATTCTCTCCTTAATTATACAATGGAAAAATCCAGTCCCATCAAACAAAACACTTTTTGTTCAGGAAGAATACCAAACGGAAAAAAAAGACGGGAATACTTGAAAAATAATTCCGCAAATATAAAAATACACACGTTGCAGTATATCTCGACGCGTATAATTATACGAAATCACTTAGTTCTAAAGTAAACACGAAGTTACATTTTTTTTCACCTTTTATTGTTCAAGTTATGGCACAGTCGTTGAAAAAGAAAGCACAGCTGCGGCAACTTTAATTGAGCAAACAAACAGGAAAATTTACTCGTGTTCGATTTCCACTTCCAATTGCTTATTCTGCTCTTTTCCAACTACGGCTTTTAGTTCTTCCAACCACTAATGAACTTAATAAATGCTCAGAATAACTTGATTTCGGAGTTCTTTTTTTATGTTTTTTTATACTTTTTTTTTTATTTATTTTTTTAGCACTCTTTCTTTTCGTTGAAGTGGCTGCGGGTTTCGCGAAGGACACACCAGAGGGCGCTCATTAGTGTGCTCATTTAATGTTGTGGTTGGTTGGAATAGTTTGAATCCGTGGAGCTGTTGCCAGCAGGATGTTAAAAAAAAATAATTCAAGGACAATGAGTGAATGTTATTGAAAATTAAAAAAAAAAGTTTTGATAAAGAAATTCTTATTATTAGTGGTTTTTTTTTAATTGAGCATTTTTAATTCGTTGCACGAAATTAATTATTTATAATATACAAGATGCAACTAAAGATAAAAATATTTTGTAAGAGTTCAAATGTCTTTATTTGTGTGAATTAACTTCAATAAAATACAAAAGGAAATAGATTTTTTTTATAAGTTATTTATTGCCTAGAAAATATTAATATTTTCAGACGCTATGACTTAAAAATAATTTAAATTAACAAGAGGAATAAAATTAATAAAAGTATTATTAGTACTATTTGAAATGACCCTTATTATATATTTTCCTTCCTTCTATATAATCTTACAGAAGTAACAAAATTGGAAATCGTTATATTTCACTAACAATTCTTTAAAATCTAGAAAAAATATAAATAAAATATTAATAATATTTTGCAAAAAGTCAATTATCTGGGAAACTCTAAGTTGATATGCATTTAAAGCTCTGACCCTTGTAAAAATGTACCTTTATAAGCGCACGAGGAGTCAACTATGCATCTTAGGTTAATTGCAAACTGTTAAAAACAGAAAAATAGTTTTACAAATTAGAACTTTCGATTCCTTATGTAAAATGTACGCAATTTCCATAAAAAAATATTTATTCATAAAAAAACAAATAATAATTTTCACAAAAAGAGAAAAATAGTATTTTACAACGACAAGCCCTGCAACATCATTAGTCTTTCTCCTAATATCCAAAATCAAGCCACTTTTCTTAAGAGAAATTGAAAGCTGTGGTTTCCCCCTTCTTCTTTTAATAATTATGGATCCGTTAAATTATGTCCACAGAGTGATCATTATGATGAAGGAGACAGTTCTAAATTAAATTAGAATGCGTAACAACATTGTGCGCGACGTTCAATTATGGCGTCTCATCTTAGAAACAGACGATTAGCGATTTTTCTTCCCACGATAACGCCATATAAAATACGTGTCATTTTCAGGCGGGATAATTACGCAAGGAAAAGTGAGACATAAAAATAGAAGTTAATTTGTTAATTAAGTTAATTATATCCTACTGACCTCGGATAAACAAGAATAAATTTTGTGGCCCTCATTTATAAGCAACTTAATGACTTAGATATGAACTTATTTTTAATTTTTAGAATAGAAGATTAGATAGTAGTGGCGCCATCTGTGTGTAATCCACAGTACTAAACTTAAATTCTAAAACTGTGTGTGCATGCTATTTAGAATATATTACGATCGTTACAGGATTTTATTTTTCTCATCTGCCAATTAAATCTGATTTAAATAATATTAAATTTAACTAGAGATATGATTGATGATTCGATACTAACGGCAGTTGGTAACAGTGGCGGCGATTGGGTGGTAAAAGTGGGGGGGCAAGATCAAGACGAAACAAGCGCGGGGGTATAAAAATTTAATCGCCCAAACAATAAATCTTGCATATTTATATATTTACTCTCTATTTTGAGTTATTTGAAGGAAATTATACTAACTTAAAATGAGTGCGAGACGCCCAGGTCGATTATTAACCCATTTCCGATTATTTCCCAATTTTTTTTGGAAGGATACGGACTGTTGCAAGAATCTAATTAACATATTTATTGACCGACTTCCAAAGGGATAGGTATCTTTTCCATTTGTATCAGTATTGAAAAAGAAATGGAGGAAATTTTCCCTCCTCACCCTTTCAATCCCTAGGCATCTGGCATCTATCCCCCCTCATCTAGAGGGGGGAATCCTTAACCCCACAAAAATCAACAAACATCTCTCCCAACCCACCACCACTTTTTTTTCTTAAAAAATTATTAATTTTCTTTCAAGTAAACAGGAATACGTTGGCAGATAAACAACATCATCAGTTATCATTGTCATTAATTATATTTAACAATTGTCAATAACTATTTTTAAAATTAATAAATCACTCCCTAATTATGAAATAAATTTAAAGAACAAATTTAAAGTTTGAGATTCCTTGTAATATCTGTTTGGTAACGATTAAGAAATTTCCCAACTTAACGATTCAAAATTTCCGGCTTAACGCCGCCGGATGCCCAGCTCAGGTGTTGTTCTCGTTGTCTGACCATTGTTCAAAAATATGAAGCATTGTTCCCGGGTTTTTCCTTCGAGATGGGCCCCGAACCCGAATCGTCGGCAAAGCCCAATATGCAGCTCTAGTGCGACGTTATTTAACCAAATCAAACTTAACGATCGAAATTTCCAACTCAACAGCGCTAAAAATTCCCAGTTCCAGCTTATCGACATTTTCAACCTTTTTATAAATTAGGTAATATTAAACAGTTTTCTTAAAAGTATTGGTTTATTGCACGCATGTTACAATGCATTGTCCGTTCAGAGGTCTGATATAAATTTAATCTTACAAGTTGGACAATTTCTAATCTTCCCTATTATTTGCTAATAATATAAATTTTCTTTGGGCATAAATTTTTCCGACACGGGTTTGTAAAAATCTAAACCAAAATCATAATAACATCTGATTGTCGAATTATTATTAATATTCTTTTTAAATGAATATTTTGGGAAAAGCAAAAATATCTCATCCGTGTATGAATGAATCAACCTTTAAACAAAAGTTTTTTAAATATATCTATTCACGGTTAAATTAAACTGTACCCACCCTCGTTACGCATTTGATGAAGTGCAATAATAGTCGAAATTTACAAATATCAATGATTACTGAAATTCGAATTAATTTTCCAATAATAATTTGAAATTAAATTATAAAAGGAACAATTAATGCTAAATAAATTGAAGTACAATCGCATAATATGAATGATGTAAAAGATTTCGAAATATCATACATAAATGTTACAAATCAAGATAATGGTATCTTTAAACGTATACTTGCGCGATTTTGAAAATTCCGTGGCGTAGATTGCAAACAGACAAGCTTTCTTGAATGGAAACGGTAGTGCTTGTGTTACTACTGCTGTCATGTTCAACTTCACATTTGTTCTTTTTATTAAAGTAATTTAAAACTGAATTTTGCACAATTCGCTTCATTTCGCTAAAAAGCAGAGCAGACGAAGATCAAAACAAAGACATTTAATGGCAAACTCATGACAACCCCTACCCACCTATCCACATGCCTATAGATTACGCAATTGTTCGGCGCCAATATTACATAATAAACATCTCATTTAACGCATTATATTAAGACAGAATACTATTTTAATGTATCAGATAGACATAAATAAAAGCAGGGGATTTGATCTATTTTTTGAATTGAAGGTCAAACAGTTGCATTTTCTATGTAAAGATAAGCTATTTCTTTTTCCGAAAAAAAAAACAGAATGAGTAAATGTGAGGCGCCAATCAATGAGTTATTGGAATACTGTCTGGAAATTTGAAAACGACGCTGCTCAATTTAGATAAAGAATTTATTATAGTTTTAAAATGAGGAATTATTTTTAAAGAACAACGATACCACATTCGTTCAAATTTTTTTTTCACTTGACTTTCAATGAAAGGGGTTTGAAGCTCCTGACCCCCCCCCCCCCCCCCTCCCTTGCCTGTGGTGGTGGGAGGATTGGGTTCAAAAATTTTCCTTGCTTAGGGCAATGCCGTAAAACAATTGACTTGTTATTTAGTTTTAAAATGTGCAATATTAAAAAAGTGCGGGGGCAACATTCGAAAAAAGTGCGGGGGCAACATTCGAAAAAAGTGCGGGGGCAACCGCCCCCCCTTGCCCCCCCGAATCGCCGCCACTGGTTGGTAATGAATTGAAGTAATATCTAATAAGTATTTTGAAAATAAGAATAATATTGATTTTTTTTATTAAACTTGCTGTATGATAAGTATAATTGTCTTGAAAATTTAGTTTACTATATGCGTTGCAATTACTCGAAAATACACTGAGCTAAAATTAACTCCGAGGAAAAAGTAGGTTACTCAAAATAGAATATTCGCAAGTAAGCATTGGATTGTTTTTAAAAATCTAGTGGATTAATGATACTGTAGTGCAAGGTAGAGTCTTTAGAAATCGAAGAACCAAATACTACTCAAAATACAAATGTTATAAACTTGCATGGATAGTTTCGGAATGGATTATAAATAGAAGAGTTCGAAACCAGAAAAAAATTAACTCGGTGAATATTTTCAGTCTTGACATTTTTCAGAAAGAAATTTCAATTACGCAGCGCCATCTGTATGTACTTTTTGAAACTATTACTTAGTATAAAAACTATATTTTGAAGACAATAACGACATTTTGCAATAAGATGGGACGACCATAAGCATTAGATCGCAGTATATCACTGATAGATATCACTGATAAAAAAAAATTTATGCTTAGTGTTTGTCTACACTAAGCATTTGTGCCAAATAAGTGGATGTGAGTAAGATATAATAAGTCATTTTTTTTTAACATATCGATAGAAATCAAATCGGAAAAAATTATTTTGTAAAACTATTTTATCATTGTTAATAAACAGATGATAAGATGAACGCGAATAAAATTTAACTTTGGCATCACTTAAAAAAATACAGTTTTAGATAAACAAGCTCTACTTTAAAAGTAGGAATTAGTTTAAAACATATATCACGATAATAAAATGATTTTATCAAATCCCATAAAAAAATCGGTTAATAGTTTGACTATCGGTTAATAATTTGTGAGATTATTTTTAAATATATATAAAAAATCAAATGCGTATAATATTAATATTGTTGTTAAGTTTATGTTTATGAAAGTTAATAGATTTATGAAATATGTTATTTACAAAACTAAAATATATATGGAGTCACTTTTAATACTATTCGCATATGAGTTTTAATGATTTTTATATGAATTTTAAGTATTAACTCAATTGAATTGAATTGTTTTAGGGCAGGACGTATCTATCATTTTATATTTATCAGCATTCAAGTCTCAATACAAATAGAAAATATAATGAAATTATAATATATATCAAAATTAGTCTTAAAAATGGGATGAATATATAAAAATTTAATAAAATTTTTCAATTATTTAAATTGAAGTAAGGTTGCTTAGAAGTTACTTAAATGCATGAAGATATTTTAAATACAAAATAAAATACTTAATTACATATTCTCTAGAAAAAGACTCACAAGTATAAAACTTATTTTTATTAAATTTCCGTTTGAAAGGTTTCAGACACAAAATATCTTCCCCTTGTATAATAAAAGTTTTTAAAATGTATTGGAACTACAAAAATATAGAAAAAACAAATGACAAAATTTTGTTTTAAATTTAAAAAAAAAAAATAGATTTGAATTTACAACCCTATCGTACAACGTTAGTTTTGTTACAGACTATTTCCGATAGATGGCAGCACGAGCATGGAGAGACTTATATGTGATTGAAAATTTAGATAAATCGCCAAATGTAACTACCATGAAACGTCGTTTCAATGAATAACGCATACCTTTTATTCAACAAGCAATAATTTTCTAACTTCCGCCATTGTTCTAAATATTTTAACTAAACAAAGAACAAAAGTTTACTGTAATTTTTTAAAAATTATATTGTCTCTATCTAAAAGCTATTTTTTTTTTTAATTTTCTTCTCCTTACTTTCTAAAGATAAAAAGTTAAAACCGAAGAACGATTCAATATTGAGTTTTTTACCTAAAAATTTGTAGAAGACATTCATTTCCTAATAATTAATTTAATAATTAACTATTAATTCTTGTTAGTTCGCGTACAAATATTTTAGTACACACATATTTTTGTATATTTTGATCAACAGACACATATGAAAAAACGAAAAAATGTTTTGTTAGTGATATCTTTAAAAACCCATAATGCATTTTGATGGAATGAATATTCAGTTATTATATTTATTCCCAATTACAATTATGTTATTTGTTCCTAATCAAATATATTTTATATAGGTTATGTACAATTAAAATATTTTATTATAAAAAAAAATTAAATTTATGCTCTAACCAATGAAAATTTGTACATTTGAATTTTCTATTGGTATTTGAAATACATTCTCGAATAGTAATATATGTGTTTTTGTCGTGATCAGAGGTGAAACTGTTACCTAAATACATAAACAGTAGTAAAAATAGTAATAATAACTTTATCTTTTTATTGGTTATTAATCTTCTATAATATGAATTTTGCTCCTATCTTTCGTTGAAATTCTTACGTAATAAATAATATAATCAAGGTTTCCAGTTAAATTAATGGATTTGTGGTGTAAATGATAATAAACGCTTATTATACCCAAACGCATAATTTTTTAATACATTTCGAAGCAACAAACTTTAAATGGAAAACAAATAAGAACTATTCTTAGTTTTCTAGTATTAAATAAGTTGTTGTTATGAATATTTATTTGTGATTTTACTGTCACAGATCAAAGTGGATTTTAGATTATAAAACTAATCAGTTATTTATTTTGGATAAAATTGTTTTCACTTGATATATATTATAATTATTACTTTTTAACTTCCATATTACATATTCAAATTCTTCCATATTATTTTAACTTTCATATATAAGGAATGCTGATTATTTTAAAAACATAAAATTTTGTATTTGGAATTTATAAAAGTTAGAATTTTATGGTAAATACTGGTTGTCGTCCCAAATCCAATTGATTTGTAGAAGACAGCTAACATGGACAAGGCTAGTTTTGGAAATGCACTTCTCATTTTAACAATTATTAAACTTATTTTGAATTTGACGAGTTTGAAATTATAATTATTATTTTATTATGGTTATACAGTATATACCGAATTTTACAAGTATTTCGAGTACAAAGTAGCAGCGGAAAACGCCATCTTTTGAACGAACAATGTATTCGGATAAGAAAGAATTTGTAACGACCACTTATACTTTCAATTAAATTCTAATATAAAATACGAAGAGTTATTGAACTTAAAGTTAACGTTACTGAATTTCCATTTGAAAAAATATGTGTATCATATTTTTATATTTGTGGATTAGACATGTTTTTGAATTGTATTCCTGTAATTCTTAATTGGAAAATAAAGAGGATTTAAAATATATTTTTTCTATACGAAGAAAGAGTGCATGCAGCTAATATGGATTATCTAGCGTATCTGAAAATAAATAAACTTAAAAGCACTTCTAGAATACTTAGCCATGCATTCAGTGGCCATAATGGAAAATTCAACCTTGACTTGTAACCCCTTACAAAAAAAGAACAAAAATCAAACAGCAGCCTGTCAATACAGACAAAAAAAAGGGGGGGAACAAACAGTCGCATGGAAATGGACATCATTAGCAAATTGCAAACCGCATTAAAATTGCTTTCAGCCAAAACTTGTTTCTTAGAATCACAGAAATGAAAACACAAAAAAAAATAGAACATTCTGAAGCTCTGACGATTGCAGGTGGGTTGGGAACGGGAACCCTAAAGTGTATTATTGGGAGACGAACAAAAAACGATTCCATGATTCGGACCCGTAATTTTCGGCTCTCGTGAATGACATGGAAGGGGAGGGGGGAGGGGAAGAAAAAAAGTGGAAATGGTATTGTGGAAGAAATCGTCTGGAAAAAGTGCCTCAAAATTGCCGGGGTTGCCAATATTCGGGGAACTGAGAATTAGAAGTTGGCGATTGTTTGCATGTGTAAACTTGATTTGAATTTTTAACGGAGATATCTTTTCTGTAAAAAAAAAAATTCTTAAATGGTTAGCAACTATAAAAAAGTAATATCTGTAATTTTTGTTTTACATTTTTTAAGTACTATATATTAATGAACACCGTGTTTTTTTTCTGGAGTAATGTAGAATTTAAAAACTTGATAAAAATGCTTTAAATAAATTTTTATTTGTTCTGAATCGTGTTCAAATAGTTTATAAAAAAAAGTAACACAGTATTTTTAAAGTGAAACTCCTTTGCCAAGGCTAATAATTTTGAATGACCTCTACACAAAAATCACACATGAAATAGAAGAATGACTAGCGCATGCGTACAAGACAAATTTAAGTCAGTGTTAATGTATCAGCTGTTGTTTTATTTAATAGAAAAACCTTATAACTTCAGAAAGGAAAGAAAATAACAATTAAGGAGACAATCAGTAACTCCCAATCTTTTTCTTTAATTTTAATTTGAGATAAACATAAATATGTTTGTAGTAGTTGGATGTAAATTATTCAGGAAAGAACATTTAGGGAAAAAAAGTTAAATGCCTTCAAAAATTTAAATTAAAAATTAGATTTAATGCATTTTTCAAAACGCTTCTACTGTTTCAAATTATGTTTTGTCATATTTTTTTAGCTGTGTTATTTAATAACTTTAGGGATCGGATTTTGCATAAGCGTTTTAGCTTAGGAGAGAAAAAATAATCATTGAAAAAACACCTATATTTTTACAAAAAATACTTAATTTTAAACATTTTAATTATTTAAATGAATTGTATTTAAGAGTTTTTTTTATGTCATACGTAATTCTATTTAATACATTCTTAAATACATGTAAAAACTCATGCTGATTCATAAATATTTTATTGAGATTTAGCATTTTAAGTAGGTGTATGTTAACTTATAGCTGAGATAAATACATTTAAAGATTTCAGTTTGATAAGGAGTAAAAAAAAATTATAATATTATTTATATTAATCCAATCGTTTAAAAACTTTGGAATAACATGCTAGGGAGTTCAAACATTAAAATAAACCAATATTTATTTTTACTAGAGATTTCATCGATTTTGAGATGCAGAGTTTCCTTATGCTCATCAGCAAATCTTAATTAAAAAAAAAGTATGAAATAATAATCATTTAAGAATTTATTTTCTTCAATAAAAGTACAATTTTAAAATGCAGACTTTTGCTCCAATATATACTAATTTTTTTATGTTTATCACAGCAATAAAAATATATAAATGAATATTTTTATCTTGTAATTTTATTAGGCAACTAAAATTTAACGGTTGGTTTTGTTAATTAACGTCGCACTAGAGCTGCACAGTGGCGACGGACTAAAATTTAACGGTATTAAAGATAACAAATTCTGGTGAAATGTAGGTAATATTTGAATACAATGTAAAAATAGGAAATATTTTTTTATATGTGGTTTTCGTTTATATGTAACATTATTAAATAAAAATTGTTTAATAAAATTCGTAATTTTTTGTAGAATTTTACTGTAAAATTTAGAAATTTGATTAAAAAATGTATTTTAAATCCAATTTAACCCATGGATTGTTTAGTGACCCTTATTAATTTTTAATCTAATGTTAGTTTAACTGAATTATTTTGCAAAAAATAAAAAGTTAGCTATAGTTTCATTCATATAGGGGCAATTTATATTTTTAAATTAACGTATTGAGCCCAAGTTGAGTTTGTTCTATAATTAACAGCAATCACGTATGATAATAACAATACAATATTGTATATACAAAACTCTTAATTTTGTAAAGTAACATTGATTAAAATTATTTTTATTTAACTGTCCATGGGAGTAAGCCTAATCCAAGAACTGTGATTTTAGGTGCTAAGAAGTATTGTTTACATTACTTCCGAAACACAATATTCGTCGTTATTTAAAAATGTATTTCATGCAAAAGAATATACGTTTCGATATTTTCTGTCAAAAATATAATTTTTGCATTTCAATTGCCCAATGAATATTCAAAAAAAAAAAAAACTTTAAGTTGCCAATGTAGGCATAAGTAGCCAAATATGGGGAACCCGCACCGTTTGAGAAAAACCGAAAGCAGCAATTACAGGCAAGGTCACGTGATGAGTTGTCGATGCGAAAGAATCGGCAGTGGATCATTATAAGTGGCAAAGGTAGGAATTAGAAGTCATTCGAACATACGGGTTCCTGCACCCCTGACCTTCGGTAAGAAATTCGGAGGTCCGAACGTGAATTCGAACAAAACTTTTTTTTCCCCGCTTCAAGTTCCATAATAGTCTTCGTCTGGTCTAATTGTGAGGCGTTTTTGGTCTGCTGAAGGTCTTTTGTTGTTTGCAGGCTAATGTGGCTTGCTAATATTATTCCGCCGTAATTTGTTGTGAAGCTATTTGGGTGGTGCGGTCCCACAGCAAGGAAGTTTGAATTCGACTGTATGGGTCTTCGTAAAAAAGAAATTGAAAACACTCTTAACAAACGCTATAACCATAAATAACTTCACAAAGTAACGTTTTGTTGATGAGCAAAAATTTCAAACGTGTTTGGTCACATTTAGGTGGTTCGTGGGAAAACGTTAATAATTTTTTTTAAGATTTAAATGCATTAACTCGTATACAGATCCCGATCTTTGCAAGTTCCTTTCAATGGGCATAAATTTGTTTTAGACGAATAAGTTAGTTCTTTAAAAAACATCAGATTCGAAGTCAGTGAAGTAATAACTAAAAATTCTAAATTTTTAGACAAAACACGTTTTGAATGTTTACTCCTCAGTTATTTGTAATAATAAAATAGTGTGTGTGTCGGCCGTCGAACTAAGTATATATTTGTGTTTTCTGTTTGCTCGTAAACTCAATAGTTGTAAAAGTCGTATACAACCAGTGAAGTACAAAATACATATCCGCCCACAGAGTCAAGAAATAAATTATTTGCATAATTGTAAATCACAAAAGTTCACCACATTAAGGGATACATCATATAATCAAATCATAGAATCAAACTAACTTTTCAAATGTAGGAATGTAGGCAGTTTTTAAGTGACACTATCATTTTTATTCTATTTGAAACTCTTAAAATTACTTCTATTTTCATATGTTCCAGGCCCGTTTTCATTAAATTTTGGGAAGTTAGTTATCGATGTGATGACAGAAGCATTAAATATAATTGTATCGCAATGAAGATAATATACTAATACTCCCAGTCTACTCATAAATTCTGAAATTAATCCGGTAGGTGGCGGCATTTACCGAGGGAAATACCCCGTACTAATAATTCCCTACTTCCACGTCTTGTCTCTGGTTCCCTCACTGAGCTAGAATACAATGTAAATACGCACTGGAGCGAGGACTCCCATTAAGCGACAATGTTCTTTACCGTGCAGTGAGGATGGATACAATTCGGAAGAAAGGTTAAGAAAACATTCTTCCTTGAGTATGCGGAAGTCTCACGTGACGTCACAGAAATGTTTACAACTTTTTTTATGTGCATTTTTTTTCTTGTAAGTAATTATGGAAAAACTATGTAACATTTAATGTATTTTTGAAAGCCAGCAATGCGTTTATAAATCTACTCAAACCTATGCGAAAGGACTATTTTTTTCTACCTTCGCTCAAAAAGGAGTAAAGTGGTCGGCAATGATTAGTCCTTGCTCCAATATAACTATATAATATAATATAATATAACTGTATAATTATAGTATATTCTAGCTCAGTGAGTTTCCCTAAGTTTTGGCAGTTTTTCGCGATATTTTCGAAACAGCTTTTAGTGCTTATTGCTGCTCTTGCTTCTGGATTACTCATATAATAAAACGAATACCGTTAATAGCGTTCGCGCGCTTTTCAAAGGTTCAACCCGCAAATCTATGCAAAACAATTCACCGCAAACCACTTCTGGTAACAGGACACATTCCCTAATCCTCCCCCTTACATCTACAGAGGTAATCATTGGAGGGGGGAAAAAAATCCCCTAATTACAGCATCCGCCTCTCTTCTGAATTCCTTATTCATATTATTTTCGATCTGTTTGTCCTTCTTTCGCAGAGTCGGAATGCAGGTCGAAAGCATAATAACAACCAGTCCACCACACTTTATCCCAAGGACAGCCCTGGGCGGCAGAAGCACAAGTTTTGGTCACGACAGATTTTGAAACTCTTTTTAATAACATCTCGCCAACCGGACCGAAGCTGATGCCTCATTAGGAGGGAGTTCAATAAGATGGCGTTTTTTTCTTTTAACATCGATTTTTTTTGGGGTTGCATTCCGTGGAGGTATTCAAAGAGAGGGCAATTAATAAGGTATTTAGTAATGAGGCTACTGGATTCCTAACGAATACTTCTTTCTTTACATAGACCTTAATTTCTATAGATTGTTATAAGGAATTAATTTTTTAAAACCATTTCTGCAAAATAACGGGACATCTATTTCCGATTCAGATTTCAAAAGAATGCTATTCAGTGGTATTTTTGGGTTGCATTCCATGGAGATATTCAAAGTGGATATGAGGACAATTGATAAGGTATTTAGTAATGAGGCTACTGAATTCTTAGCGAATACACTATAAACAGATTGAAATTTTTGAACAGCATTCATTTAACCTTTTCAGAAAAAAAAACGGGACATATATTTCCGATTCAGATTTCAAAAGAATGCCATTCAGTGGTATTTTTGGGTTGCATTCCATGGAGATATTCAAAGTGGATATGAGGGCAATTGATAAGGTATTTAGTAATGAGGCTACTGGATTCCTAACGAATACTTCTTTCTTTACATATACCTTAATTTCTATAGATTGTTATAAGGAATCATTTTTTTAAAACCATTTATGCAAAATAACGGGACATTTATTTCCGATTCAGATTTCAAAAGAATGCCATTCAGCGGTATTTTTGGGTTGCATTCCATGGAGATATTCAAAGTGGATATGAGGACAATTGATAAGGTATTTAGTAATAAGGCTAATGAATTCTTAACGAATACATTATAAACAGATCGAAATTTTTGAACTGCATTCATTTAACCTTTTCAAAAAAAAAAAACGGGACATATATTTCCGATTCAGATTTCAAAAGAATGCTATTCAGTGGTATTTTTGGGTTGCATTCCATGGAGATATTCAAAGAGGATATGAGGGCAATTCATAAGGTATTTAGTAATGAGGCTACTGGATCCCTAACGAATACTTCTTTCTTTACATAGACCTTAATTTCTATAGATTGTTATAAGGAATTAATTTTTTTAAAAATTATTTCTGAAAAGTAACGTGACATCTATTTCCGATTTCAAAAGAATGCTATTCAGTGGTATTTTTGGGTTGCATTCCATGGAGATATTCAAAGAGGATATGAGGGCAATTCATAAGGTATTTAGTAATGAGGCTACTGGATCCCTAACGAATACTTCTTTCTTTACATAGACCTTAATTTCTATAGATTGTTATAAGGAATTAATTTTTTTTTATAATTATTTCTGAAAAGTAACGTGACATCTATTTCCGATTCAGATTTCAAAAGAATGCTATTCAGCGGTATTTTTGGGTTGCATTCCATGGAGATATTCAAAGTGCATATGAGGACAATTGATAAGGTATTTAGTAATGAGATTAATGGATTCCTAACGAATACTTCGTTCTTTACATATACCTTCATTTCTATAGATTGTTATAAGGAATTAATTTTTTTAAACCATTTGTGCGAAATAACGGGAGACATATTTCCGATGATTCAGATTTCAAAAGAATGCTATTCAGCGGTATTTTTGGGTTGCATTCCATGGAGATATTCAAAGTGCATATGAGGACAATTGATAAGGTATTTAGTAATGAGATTAATGGATTCCTAACGAATACTTCGTTCTTTACATAGACCTTAATTTCTATAGATTGTTATAAGGAAGTATTTTTTTTTAAAACCATTTCTGCAAAATAACGGGACATCTATTTCCGATTCAGATTTCAAAAGAATGCTATTCAGCGGTATTTTTGGGTTGCATTCCATGGAGATATTCAAAGTGCATATGAGGACAATTGATAAGGTATTTAGTAATGAGATTAATGGATTCCTAACGAATACTTCGTTCTTTACATATACCTTCATTTCTATAGATTGTTATAAGGAATTATTTTTTTTAAACAATTTGTGCGAAATAACGGGAGACATATTTCCGATGATTCAGATTTCAAAAGAATGCTATTCAGCGGTATTTTTGGGTTGCATTCCATGGAGATATTCAAAGTGGATACGGGGGAAATTGATAAGGTATTTAGTAATGAGGCTACTGGATTCTTAGCAAATACATTATAAATAGGTAAAATTTTTGAACTGCATTCATTTAACCCTTTCAGAAAAGTAACGTGATAGATATTTTCAATTCTGATTTCAATGAACAACGGTGATTTTTGTTGGTTGATATTTTTTTTTCTCATTTAATTGATTTATTCCAAGTGGACGTAAGTAGAATTAATCAGGTGTTTAGTAATGAGGCTACTGGTTTCCTTGCGAATACTTTATTACATATAGTGAAATATATGTGTATCGTAATAATAAATTCAGATATTTATCCCTTTCAGCAAAATAACGAATCAAATATTTGTAACGCAGGTAAATAGGGCGCATTTTTGTATTAATAGTCTCACCACGGAGAAATAGGTCATATTCCATAAGGGCACTTAAATTGGACTTAAGGACAATTACTAAAGTATTTCTCAACGCTATCACATTCCGACATGAATACCTCTTTTAAGGGTACATAACTTCCAAATTCTATATCTTTTAGTAAAAGTTTTTTTATGTCTTTTTTATAAAAATGTTTTAGTTTTAGTAATATGTCTATATTTTTAACCATTTCAGTAGAAAAACGCTAATCATTATTGAATAAAACTAGTTACCATTCAATATAACGCTTTACATTTTGTGATAATTTCTGGCTCGAGGTATTTCACATAACAAGGGCCATAATGCAATACACGAAATATTGGTATATTGGTGAATAAAAAGGGGGAAACTATGAAGCGTATTTAATTAGAAATTGATTAACATACTTTCTCTTAATTGTACAAATAAATGTGTTTCCATTCCCTAATCAATGTTCTAATGCTAATCAATGTTCTAATTTTTAAAATTGTTCTGGAAGGGCGAATAGCACTGAATGCTTCTTACATCTTA
Organism: Troglohyphantes excavatus; assembly: GCA_963932185.1. Lineage (NCBI taxonomy): Eukaryota > Metazoa > Arthropoda > Arachnida > Araneae > Linyphiidae > Troglohyphantes > Troglohyphantes excavatus. Next base: position 51,743,571 of record OZ010675.1, read on the forward strand.
TAACACAAAAGTACATATTCTTTTACTTTATATCTCTATAACCATTGCTTATAGCTGTCTGGTACTTGCACTAATTGATATATATATATATATATATATATATATATATATATATATATATATATATATATATATATATATATATATATATATATATATATACACACACAATTGCTGTATGCACTCGTGCTTGTGTAGCAAACGTGTTCTTAATGTATTCCAAATGAATAAATTGACTTCCCAGCAGACATTGACAGGTGTAAAAACATAAACAAAGAAAAATATAATGAAATTATAAACATGTCACTCTTCGGATATTTTAATGAATAAAGTAAAAAAATAAACAAATTAATCCATTTAAAAATGTATCACAAATATCAATATATCGGTTAATTAATTACATTGCTGATTTTTTTTTATATAACCAAATACTAAATACTAGAACATATTCTAAAAGTTATTTAAATTCTGCGAGTCAAGAATAGCTACTTAATCTCAAACATCACTCTGACCCGTTCCGAAGATTATTTGACCTCTTCCGAGAATCATAAACAATAAGCTGCCCTAATCATTAATCTTTAATTTTCGTAAAGAGTTGAGGTGTCTTGAAATTGCGTGGACTTGTAGCGTTATGGTATGAGGATGTACCTAGAAATGTCTCGATAACTAATGATCGCAGTGACCTCTTCAAAACTCAAAAGAATTTTAATCACCTCGGTAGCTTATCCAAAGGCTTCTTTGCGTTGACCGGATAAAAGGGTAAGGAAGGAACGGTGAAGAAATAAGCATTTTTTTTCTTTCGAGAGATAGATGTATTACGGATTGCTTATAACCTTACACAACATTTATAAAAGTTCAATAGGGTACTTAATCATGTTTGAATTTTAAATAAAAGTACAGTTAATAACCTGGAGTTCTTTTAGCAATGGTTTTCTTGCAATTGTGCCGTGTTAGTTAATCTAATAATATTACCTTGGTGATTGGTTAGTTAAAAGGTATATCTCACTAGAGCTACACTATTGGCTATTGGCAACGGTTTGGAGTAAGAAAGACTCATTAACACTGCCTCGTTGTTTTGAATCGTGTCAGATGACGAGGACGACACCTGAGCTGTTAACGTAAGCATGGGAACTTTGTTTGGTTGGTTGAATTAAAGGCGTACTAGAGCTACACAGTGAGCTATTGATGACGTTTCGGGGTATATCTTAAAGAAAATACCCGAGAACATTGCCTTGAATATTTCAACTATGCTCAGATCACAAGGACAATAACTGAGCTGGCACCCCACACGCTTGTCTAGCCGAAAGAACGATTGGAACACGATAGATTTAAGGGCACCAGCCCCCTATACACGATGTATATTTTTTGCAGACGGCGAGGGAAATAACTCGCGAACCGTACCGATTAATATATCGCTGCACTCACAAAATGAATATTTCAAGCACAACCCTCAGACCATTACTCTAAGCACTCCACCACCTACCGGCCTGTACCTTGGTAAGAAACCACCAACTACATACTTGTTGATTGATTTATAACTACACAATCACGAAAAATATTAATAATATTTTCCCAAAATGCAATTTTATGTAGATTTGAATACATATATATATACATAACATATCCTTAAAACAGTGGCTCACTTACAATGAATGCATTTATTGAATACCTATCAACTGAAATGTAAATGGGTTTATTGACTATTATGACCAATCGAAATGGGAGCTGATCAAAGGTTTGAAGGTCTTCCAATCACGGACAAGAATTTAGGTCGTTCACGAATAGCTGATAAACAGGAATTCATACCCGAATGCTGTTCTGTTACGTAGGAAGAAGAAAGTTATCCAACACAACCGATAACATTCGATGAGGACAACATCAAAAGACACTAATTGGTGTTTGAAGGACAAGGCTGCTAGATTAGTGACAAAATTCATCTAACCTCCCACTTGTTAAAATTGGCGATGCGGGTGCTTAATTGCATAAACTTTGTTTCAGTTGTAATTATTAAAACGAAATTGAATAGCTTTTATTACTCAAAAGTTTAACTCAATTGTTAAATTTCGAAGGGTGATACGGGCGTGTATGTCTGTTCGTGTACCACTAGTTTTTTCTGTAGTACACACAGGGCCCGATTAAGACATTGAAGCAAGGGAAGCACGCCTTTAAGTTTGGCCCCCATTGCTCTCAAATAGACCATGGAGAACACCGTATCGAACTTTTACAAGCAATAAAATCCACCCGAAATTGTATTAAAATGAACGCATTATAAGTATAATACCAAAATATATTAATAAGTAATGAGTACTCCTGATATTTTGCATGCTTTGATATTTTTCCCAATATTCGAACGAATTTAACAAGTGGCAACTTTTTTTTTTACTAAAGATTGTAATGCATTTTTTTAACGTAAATTTAAGAGCAAACTATGTTAGGGGAGTTCAATATTTATATAAAACGTTTGATTTGGGGGCCCCCAAATATTTAAAGTGTAAGCCTGGGCTTCACGGGTCTATTCGGTAATTAGGTCCCGAGCACACATAATATAAAAGTTCATAAAAATATCTACTTTATTGCTATTCACCCGTACTTGCCGGTGAATGGTAGCAGTGCATTTAAAAAAAAAAAATGCCCCCCAGAGTCAAAAGTTTAAAAAAAAAAAATTATGACCATGAGGTCTTATAGTATACGCTACGCCGGACTTTTAAGGTATTACTTATAATTTTAAGTGTACAAGAATGAGGCTGGCTTAATATGACTGGGAAGCTCAAAACATTTTTATTCATCCGGTTTTACGGTTCGCTAAATGTTATTTATCAAATTGAGGCGCCAAACCACGCTCTCTAATGCAAAAAACAAATACCTTACTCCGTCCTTTATTGCATTGTAGAGAGAAAGATAAAGAATCTATTAAAAAAATCTACCTCAGCTGACAAACATGTTTTGAACATGCTTCTAACTTCCACCCCATTTCAGTTGGAAATGGTACAAAACTTACCCCCTTTTAAACTAGCGTTTCATTAACACATTTCCCAGCTATGAAACAGCCCCTAGTTAGTTTTTCTCAGAAGAGCTACTTTTAAATAGAATATTTGGCAACGGTCCGATAAAGTCCTAACTCTGTAACCATGGAGACGTGACGTCATGCAGTGTTTGTTGCAGTTATGCCTTTGGGGTGTTTTTCTCTAAAGAATGTCCCATTGCGAGTAAAGAAAGGGTTGACTTATATTTAGTGATGCTTTCGGGATGTTTTTTTTTTGTGAGGAAGCACTGTTAAAAATGAATTCTCGTATTTGACGAAACGTTTATCATTTTTGACGAAACAGGCAAAACGTTAAACGTTTCGGTAAACTGAGCAGATTAATGTTGTCGTTTTTAACGAATAATTGAATATTGAAGAGCTCACTAGAACATCCGATCTCTCCATGCTTATTATGTCAACACAGTTAAATGTGTTAATAACTATTTGCTAACAATTTGTGGTAACCAGTTTTGGAATGTTTTTTTTTTTTTCAAAATTTCTACAAATTTTCACAAGGTAATGATTATTTTGAGTATATTGGAATTTGTGCATTATATCGATCATTTACAAAACTATGCATTAACAATAAATTATAGAGTTGTAGCAATAAAAATAAAAAACTTGTCTTAAAAAAAATACTTGTCTTAAAAAATATGCAAACGGATAAAAACAAATAGAATTAAATATATTTTTGAAGAAATATTTTAACGTCATCTAATGGGCGAATGATGCGTTGGCCTAAAGAGGTTCCAAACCCTTTGACATTATAAACTAAGTATAAATATTATGCAAATATTTCTTATCTTTGTATATAAACAATATTTTTTTTAATGTTTAATTTTAAATGTTTTCATCTGTTTGCATATTTACTAAAATATATTTTAAGTATTCATTAAAAAAAGTTTCATCTTTTCTATCGTTACGGCACATACAATTTATAATGAATTATTCTGTTAAATTTCACTTTGACTTAATTTGTTACATTTCTAAATTTTCAATAATTTTACAAAACATTGTTTTTTTAGCAGTTCGTTAAATGAAAAACAAATAGTTACGGAACGGATCGCAATGCAACACAAAATGTATAACAAAAATGTCCGTAAAATCTTTTTATTTCTAACAAATAAGAACATGAAATTCATATCGAACATCAACATTGATTGATGAATGACGTTTTTTGATCGTAGAAATGATAAAAAAGGACAAGTAATAAAAGTCTGAAGTATCTACGAAGATAAGCAAAATCAAGTTTTTAATCAATTGACGCATCTCTTCGCTAATATTCGCAATGTACGATATGTTGCATTTGTTACAAATGTATAAGTTCTCGAAACAAACTATGATTAAATTCTTCATTCGTTCTGTTTACAATGTGAGCGGAATGTTCTCTATTTAAAATAACGTAAACGTTAAGCTTTGAAACAAAGAGTTTATTATGGTTGCAAATATCAATGTAATTTTTGTTAATATCAAGTTCATATTTGTTTTTCCAAGCAATATGGTAACTCTTTGGTAGACAATATTGTTTTGAATACGCCTACAGCATACTTATGTTTGTGTTTACACAAGACTGCATAGAAAACGTCAAATTCAATGCAGCAAGCTGATAAATAAACTTCTTACTTCTAGTATTCAAATTACTTGAAATAAAATACAGAAAAACTTCAATTATCCGAACTCCAGTTATCCGGATAAAACAATCGGATCCCCAATTATCAGGAACTAGATCCCTTTTAGAAAAAAAAAATCAGAAAATATTTATCATCAATTGAATCCAGTAAAATTTCAACCATCCTAAAATTTTACAAACAAGAATATTTTTGTTTTTATAATTACGCAATCTCTGTTTTAAAACTCCGGGAGGACTTGATCAGTGAACTTTTGCAGGAGTAACAGATTAAAACCCCAATTCTAATTGCTCCTGTAATTTATTTTTGTCTTTGTTTTTGTATATTTGGTCAAATTGTGTTTTAAATTTTTTTAAAATATATTATCTTGTGTTTTGCATTATCTAATTTTGTATCCGCCTTTTATTAAATTATGTGGCCAACCTTTGTAAATAGGCTACGGTCCACTACAATAAAATTATCTATCTATATATCTATAAATTTGTATCTATAAATGTCTTGTGAAACGTTATTCACCGAGTTTCTCTCAAAAATCTAACAAAATTTATAAAACTTGATACCCTTGAAAAAAATATTTGAATTTTAAAATTTTTAAATAGTTAATTCTTTTTAATTCATTATAAGTAAATAACATTGGTAAATAATAATTCAAAGAGCAAATTAATTTGTTTACTTCACCATTATGCTCCGAAAACAGGTGTTTTTCACAATAAACTCGAATTTCTTAAACAGTTTCAGCAAATCCAACACAAAAATATGCTGCCAATCTCAAAGACCTTTTCGGAACCTGAAAGCCACTTCTTTTTTAAATTGCAAAGCCTGATACTTGCCTACCAATCTCGCATCTCTCGGACGTTTTCAAAACAGGCCAGATAACCACGTCATAATCAATCGTCTCTATGAGCCCATTCATAACCTCAAGGAAACAAATACCGAACGGAGGACCCACATTAGCAGGAAACTGAGCCTAATCTAGGCGGTCGTCCCCAACTAATACATTTCATTCCTATCACCAGCCTTCAAGAAAGATAAGGGTCTCAAAGAAATCTTGAAACGGAACCTTCCAGGGGGGAGGGGGTCTTAAAAGGGGGGTTCTGCCCCTTCGAAACGTTCGAAAGTTGATGGTTATCGTGTGCTGCTCGCAGTCGTGCTGGTTAGGTCAGTGTTACGCATATCGAGGTTTGATATTGTATTTTCTTTTCCTTGACAGAGGGGTGCAAAAAATACCGAGAAGAGATAACGGTGCCGAGATGTGGTGCTTTTTATTTGGAGGGTGGTGCATAAAACTCGGAGATAAAAGTTGAATTTCCCTTGGGAGTGTGGTTTGGAGTGGATAAGTTGTTGTTGTTGTTGGGTTTGTATGGGGAAAAGTAAGTGTTGGTGTTTGCCTGGGATTTGGTAGAAGATAGGAAAAAGTTTTAGCATTTCAATTACCGTTGCGAAATATGTCAGTTACTAAATGGGAGAGTTTGGGGGAATTAAAAAAACTTAAGTTAACGTAATTAAATATTTATTATTATAGTGTGAAGTTAATGTTGGGGGTCTAGGTACTAAATTTTTTAAATATATTATTTAAAAAAATATTAATTTAGGTATGCCTAAAGTTATTAATTTTATTAGATAACTAACTTCTACGGTAGAGAGATTAAAAAAATAATTAACTGTTTGTTAAATTTTGAAAAATTCCAGAATTTCATTATTTTAAAAATAAAACTATGCTTTTGATTATTATTAAGTAGAACAATATTTTATTATTTGCATAAAAATACTGCTTCAAAAATAACGACTAATTGCCTGATGTAGTAAAATAATATTAATTATTACAAATGCACCAAGAAATAATAACAATAATAAAACGAAAATAATAAATTAAAAAATATATAAAAATATCAACACCCGAACTCTAGTCCAATAGTAATAGTAGTCCAATAATAATAGTAGTCCAATAATAATAAGTCCACTAATAATAGTAGTCCAATAATAAGGTACATTTATTAATGGTCAAATTACAATTTGAAAAAAAATTTAAATAATAAGTATTACTAATAACCAAAATAAATATTCTATCATTATTAAACTGGCATAACATATAATAATATTAAGTATTACTAGATAAATAACAGTTAATAATGTATTTTATAGTTACAAAACACATTCTTTCGAATATGCAGTTATAAAATTCGGAACGAAAATATCCTGCAGCATAGTCTATAAATGCTTACTATGCACAACCTTTAGAAAGCCTTTTGATGGCCTTCCCAAACAGCTATCATATCGGGAGGAAGACCTCTTAGACGAAAGCAAAACATCTGACCGAAAACAAAATCCCTAGATTGAAGCAGATGAGTTCAGGTTGTATCTTCTGGAGAAAAAAAAACGGGTTTGGCGGAGTGGACATTTTAGAGAACTTTAATGCGTGGATTAGAGAAGGGGGAAAAACAAAAGAATAAGAATAAAAAAAAAAATGAGAAAAAAAAAAGAAAAGGCTGTTCGAATGCTGTTGACCCGGGCTCCGCGCATCACGAGAGCAGGTGACCAAAGCCTCTTGGCAAACTCTTAACCAGATCGCCGGCCTCTCATCAAAAGAGGATGTTTTCGTGTTTGGAAAGAGTGCTCGATCTTGGCGACGTAAGAAGTTGATTGGATAATTAAACTTCTTTGGTCTTGTGTTGGAATTGTTTTTCAGTTATGAATTTTACAATTATTTTGATTTTAATTGTATTTGAAGCTGGATGTATTGCAAATATATGAAATGCTTGATAATGTTGATGACGCGCCGATATCCTGGTGGTCATAGCAGCTTGAGTAACTTACAGTCTCGCGTTCAATTTCCTTTTAACCAACCGTGCAGAAGGGGTTGATGCATACTAAATCTGTATATTGTATCCACATTATTTGTAGTGTGAAAGTTTAGAGAATGGGACACTCGTTCAGGTTATATGGTGGCATTCGAAGCGTAAGGTATAATATTTTTGGTACTTTTCTGTTGGTTAATTATCCTACAGCTGTAGTGCGTGATTAATGCAACTAGGCACGTCGCGCCGGGGGTGGGGGTGGGGGGGGGGGGGGGAGCACAACCCTATAGTAACCTGGAAACGCTAAAAGTTGGAAATTTCAACTTTTAAAAATCCTCGAGTTTTGAAAATTTATGCCTGAAGAAAATTATTGTTATTAGAAAATGAAAGGTACGGAAGATTATAAATTGCCCAGAAGACTTCAGAACGGACACTCCATTGAAACATGCGAGCAACAAATCAATGCTTGTGAGATAGCTGTTTAATATGACTTAATATATATATACAAAAGAAATGTGTCGATAAGTTGGAACTGGGAATTTTCAGCACTGTTGAGTTGGGAATTTCGAATATTTAAGCTGAGAATTTCAAACACGTAAGATGAGAATTTCGAATGGTTAATTTGGGAAATTTCTTACTTCAACACCCCAAAATATTTTTTGTTAGACGGCACTGAATGCAACCAATTATCTCTTTGATGTATTAGTTGTAATAACTAAAATGAAAACATAAGCCCTGATTTATGTAAATGATTATTGTACATGTGTGCTTACTTATGAAAACGTAGCTAAATATATTAAATTAATTTACATTTAATTTCATTATTAATCATTAATATTTCATGTATAGCATGTAATTCAATTTAATAATCATAAAAGCATTTTCGAATGTACACATATTACGTTAAAATATAAGTCAGAATCAAGTCTGGTATACATTTCCTTTTATTTTAGTTTATAAAATGGATCTTATACTTTAACGGGTACCCAGAAAACCTGGGCAAAACAACTTGTCGTTTGTTTTTTGGCATCCTCTATTAATAAACTCTTTGAAATATGCACTAACAGACAATTGAGATCTTCACCGTCCATGTTCAAGACAAAGGAAATGGCACGCTTGACTGGGGAAGCTCGCTTCCTCTGGACATGTCAAAGACCTTGCGGAACATGAAAGTTAATTAGTCTATAGCTCTAGTGCGACGTTAATGGAACCGATTGTCTATTATCTGTATTAGTTATAATAACCAAAAGGAAAACATAAGCCCTGATTTGTGCACCAGACATATGTGAATGATTATTGTACATGTATGCCTACTTATTAAAACCTAAATTAATTAACATTTCATTTTATTATTAATTAATATTTTATAAATAGCGTGTAATTCTATTTAATAATTGTAAAAGTATTTTCCAATTTACGCATATTACGTAAAATATAAGTCAGTCATCAAGCCTTGCATACAATTTTTTATTTTAGTTTATAAAAGAGATCTAATACTTTAACGGGTACCCAGAAAACCTGGGCAAAACAACTTGTCGTTTGTTTTTTGGCATCCTCTATTAATAAACTCTTTGAAATATGCACTAACAGACAATTGAGATCTTCACCGTCCATGTTCAAGACAAAGGAAATGGCACGCTTGACTGGGGAAGCTCGCTTCCTCTGGACATGTCAAAGACCTTGCGGAACATGAAAGTTAATTAGTCTATAGCTCTAGTGCGACGTTAATGGAACCGATTGTCTATTATCTGTATTAGTTATAATAACCAAAAGGAAAACATAAGCCCTGATTTGTGCACCAGACATATGTGAATGATTATTGTACATGTATGCCTACTTATTAAAACCTAAATTAATTAACATTTCATTTTATTATTAATTAATATTTTATAAATAGCGTGTAATTCTATTTAATAATTGTAAAAGTATTTTCCAATTTACGCATATTACGTAAAATATAAGTCAGTCATCAAGCCTTGCATACAATTTTTTATTTTAGTTTATAAAAGAGATCTAATACTTTAACGGGTACCCAGAAAACCTGGGCAAAACAACTTGTCGTTTGTTTTTTGGCATCCTCTATTAATAAACTCTTTGAAATATGCACTAACAGACAATTGAGATCTTCACCGTCCATGTTCAAGACAAAGGAAATGGCACGCTTGACTGGGGAAGCTCGCTTCCTCTGGACATGTCAAAGACCTTGCGGAACGTGACCGAAATCTGAAGTCAGTCGCACTTTCCAGTAGCCGAAACGTAAATAGCATTGGGCATAACAACAGTTCGCAGAGTGGTCGTAAAACAGCAACGCTTGTGTGTCTTAAAAGAGGAAAAAGTCCAGGTGTTAGGTTGTGAAAACCAACAATCTGGACCGTAAAGAACTCGATGTTTGATGCAAACTGAATTCAAATGGATGCGATAAGAGGGTTGGGGATTTTATTGCTTTGAGTGAGCAGTAAAGGTGAGGATGGTATGGAGATTGAGACAGGAAGCATGTCAATTAGTTTGAATGGAATGAATATTGTGTGAAGATTAGGTTGTAAAATTTTAGTTTATTTATTTAACGAAAGGTTATGGAACTAGTTATAAAAATAGATCCTTAAAATAACTTAATAACACTTAAAAATATTCAAACCAGGCAATATTGTTTTAAGTTTCTATTAAATTCATATAGCTTAATAACTGTTGTATGGTGTTAAATTTTAAAAACCAACATAAAGTCTTAATATTGCACTCTTTTTTAAGTGATGCTAATTTTAAAAATGTTTCAGATGTGATTTCGAAGTTTAAAAATACCATGTGTGTGCAATAGATTGTAAAATGATCCCTCAAAAAATGATATATATATTAAATATCAATCCCCTTTTTATATTATAATTTAAATGGTTTCAAATTTTATGTTTTCTGAAGATGAGAAATCCAAGTTCTATATATCTGTAACACTAACAGAATCCGCAACCGCATCTGGCATAAATAACAAAGTTCACTGGTTAATCCATTTAAATACAATACGTCCTTTTAATATTTAGAAATTGGGTGTTTGGTTTTACCATGGAGAATATTCTGGCTGAAATATCAACAAGCCATCCTGTAGAGGTTAATACATTTGAAGGGTGCAAGAGGAAAACGATAACGGTACACTTGTAGTTAAATTATCAACGCCTAAAGTCAGCTACAGTGATGTATGTTCATTGTGTCTAATTGTGAAATGGAAAGAACGATGATACTCCGTCGAAAAGAAATTGAACTATCAGATTTCTGTGTATATATCGTGAGAAATGAAATTGTTTTTCGTTTTTTGTATAATTACTCTAAATGAATTGTAATCGTTTTTGCCTAGATCGTTCAAATATCAATTTTCTTAAAATATTTTTAAAAATATTAAAATACACAAACGTCCTCGCATTATTTTTTACGTCATAATTAAGGAGTAACATTCAAAAAGGTTTTGGCCACATTAAGGGGACACGGTTTCAGTTAACTTTTTATTTTTAACTTTTTGAATGTTACTTACATGTGTGCTTAAATTTATATAAAAGAACAATATTTCACAAAAAATTCTATAATTGTTTGTATTTTTTCAAATTTTAACCTCTTCAAATTTTAATTTTTTTTAAAAAACGCAGTTAAAAACATAGATACAGTTCTAGAAGTTTGCAAGCATATTTAGAAGATTTTAAATTATAATATTAGCAAATAAGAAAAGATCGTGCGTTTTACTATTGTTTTACTACTGTGTTAAGGTGAATCGTCGGAAAAATACAAAAAAAAAAAAGATATTCCCCCAACGCGTTGTATTCTATATAGTTTCGAATATGTCCTAGTTCATTTCAATGGGACAAAAAGCGCTTTGTATAAATAAAATAGTTTACTTAGATAAAAAAAAATTGGAGACGAATTTACTGATGGGGCCATCTAATTGTTTTAAATGTTGGAAAAAAAACACGCTTTGAATGTTTGCTTCTCAATTTGGATGCCGTTACAGTATCCAGCGCAATAAACAAATTGAGTAATACATAAAAAATATTATATTTCTAAACTTAAAAATTAACTTCTCTTGAACCCATGTTCATATCACTTGACCATCACTTCGTTTTGAACCTTTTAATCAATTACGCAACATCATCCGCTGGAAACTAGATCCACAGTGACATTGAAACAGAACCAGAAGTGTGCTTTTGAATGTAAAATACCTCATTTTGCACCACGTCACGTAATCCATATGAAGAGGAATAAAAGTGATAGAAGCACAATCGTTTAGTGGGATCAGATAACTTGACAAAAAATGTCGATGTCCTCGAAATTCCTGAGGTTTTATTTTTATTTATTTCTTAAATGTCTCTTCGTTTGGCCGCCGAATGCGATTTTTAGATTTAAGGAGAGATAATATCAGGTGAAACCTTTTAATCTGGTTCAAGGCGGAATCGGTTAAAGATTTCCACAATGAAATTCGGAGTTTTATGATTATAATTCTAAATTCATTATTGTAACCTTTCCTATTAAGTATTAAATGCTTTGAAAGTTTTATAATTTTAAACGTGCTGCTTTTCAACCAGGAAAAAATATTAACATACAGGCGTGTTTCTTGTATATGCTAGTCAATGTATTATTGCATGTTTGTAAATATCATTTATTATAAATTTTTTTTACAAAAAAAATGACATAGAGAAATAGATTTTGTAATTTATTTTAAGAACTGTTTCAGCAAGTAAATATTTGGGAAGAAAATACGTAAAACGCGTTTTGTCTAAAATACATAAAAATGAGAATATTTCATCACTGAATTTGCCTCAAAATTTTCTGCAGATGTTTCCTATTTTATTCGTCCCAAACTCATTTTCCCTTGGAATTAACTTGCAAAGATTGGAATCTGTATATGAGGATATCAGGTGAAACCTTTTATTCTGATTTTCTATACAAATAGAAAAAAACTTATTTACGTTTTTCCACAAAATAACCAAATGTAACAAAACACGTTTTTTTGCTCCACATTTATACTTTCAATGTATTTAAAAAAATTCAGATAAACAGATTTAAAGTCAAAGTTGCTAATATATGACTCTTGTTGGAGAAAAATATTGATGTAAAAGTATTTTTTCATACTTCATACAACAAACCTTTAAACAAATGCCTTAAAAAATAGACACACATTATACATTATTTTTCTCAACAACAATAAGTTTGTCGGCAACCTTTCTATAAAAGGTACAAAATTCACTGCTAGAATGTATGTTTTATATCTAGTTCCCACATCTCCGGGTACATTTCCGAATATTAGCTTTTCCATTAGCTTTCCCGTTGAAGCATAATTGTTAGAAAGAGTTATTTCGCCAAAGCAATTTTTGATCGCCAACTTTCAATTGCTTAAAACGATAAATATATATTTAATTTATTTTAAAGTATTTCAAATTTGTCAAGATCTTATGATTTTATAACAATGTCTATACTATTTTTTTTAAATGGTCATTTAAAAAAATAGCTTTTAAAACTGTTATAAACGGAAATCTAAACGGAATTTTAAAATTTAAAACCTCTGGTGCACAATTAGAGGTTTAATAATATCTATATGTAAATTTTCCGACATGTACGAGCAGTGGAAGTTAATGTTTTGCGTGCCACAGAGACATACATACCGACTATTTCTTTAACTATTATAGATTGTTTCTTTTAATCAATTCTTCGCCAAAAGAAACTATTTAAAAAATACATAGCTGCTTTTATGTGAATATGCAGAATAATGTATAAATATTAATAATTATAATTCGCTTTATTATATTTTGTGTATGGTTCATTCGACAATTAAAATATTTTTAAAACAAATATTAAGGTTCTTGATCATTAAATAATAAAAAAAAATCAGCTACTTTCAACTGAGAATGTTGACGATTTATTATTCAGAAAAGAAGGAGAAATTTGATAAGAAACAAGGTTCCCCAGGATTCTAATGCCATCAGAAACGGCATGCATCACAGCTGTCAAACCGGGCAGTTTAGATACCGCTCCAGCAAAAAAGCGCCTAAATTTAGTTCTCTTTCACATCCATGCCATTTTTCAGTGTCACAAGAGTTAAAATCAAAGGTTCTGTGGAAAGAAAATGGCGAAGATTTCGCTTCAGAATACCGACGTCTTCTGTTTTTCTTTTTAGATAACGGATGCCTCATTTGAGTCTTTATGTATAAAAATGGAATGTCTTTTTCTTATAAAGAAATTCCTAAACTGATGTCTTAATTAAAAGTAAAAATATATGTGCAATTATTTTGTATCCCGGTTTACAAGTCTATTTCTTCTTAAGTTAACTGAAAGTCAGAACGATTTTTTATCCGTTGCATTTTATATTTGTTTCTATGCGGGAAATACCTCTTTGATTATCTTTGCTTTATTTAGTGAAGTTCCATAAATTCTTATACATACATATTTTTGCTTTTAAATTTCTAATAATTTAGAACATTTGTAAATATGCTATTAGAAATTGAAATCTATGATTATCTTCTTGCACCAAAAATATTTTAAAGTATACTTTATATTGTGTGAAAACATTAAACAAAATTTATTTTATCTTTTGATAATTTAGTTTCATAATTCGAAAAAGTGTGGCGTTTTAAGTTTTTTTTTAAATACTAGGACTTGGAAATTACAGTGAATACTACAAAAAACATTAAGTTAATTTTGTATCAATGTTTTTTTTGTTGCAATATTTTAACACGTACGAAGAATGTTTAAACATCTAATTCATTCTAATAGCGTAAAGGAGGTTGATATAAACAAAATGACTCTTCTTTTTGTGTTGTATTTCAATATGGACATTGTAAAATAATTTTAATAATAACTATTTTCATAAAAGTGGAATTATGATAATAAAAGTATTTTTTTAAGTTATAGCCAAAAAATTACAAATTTTGATAAACACATTAAATCTATCAAATGTGCATTTATTAAAATTATTGCGTAAATTGAAATAAATAGTTTATTATTTTTTTAACTAGTATATGCTATGATAGTTAACTAGTATTAGTTACATGCAACTTTAAAATGTCAATAAAATACGAGAAAAATATGGAAACATAAATACAGAGTGTATAAAAGAAAACTGAAATACAATTTTTTTATATTGGAATTTTTGTGAAAATGTATTTCATAATTTAGTATGATTTTTTTTTACACATTATGTAACGTTCAATAATGTAATCCACAAAATTGGTATCTACTATCTATTCAAATATTGCAACATAAATTCTCTGTCAATAGTAATAAAAGTTTAATTTTTTTTAAACTACAGTCAATCGTTCTTAAATTACTACGTCACAAGTATGAGTGACTAACTACACGTAATAAGTGTTATAAACAGGACATGGATAATTGTTAGTCATCGAGTATTCAAATATACAAGGGATAAGAAAATCTTTAACCCAATCCATGTGTGTTCCGAAACTTCATGAGTTAATTCGTCGTCATCAAATATATGATTTGACTTCTAGTCATTTTATGAAATATTTTATTTCAGAGGTTGGCGACATTTTACGAAAAAGTACCCCGCCGTGAAATATCCGAATGTTATATGTCCTAATACATGGATGAAAAAACTTGTTTAAACCAAATTACTATATCAATGTAACCCTTCAATGCATGATTATTAGTTTTTTTTAATTTAATTTTCAGGCTGTAAAAATTGTCGGAAAAATATATAAAATAAATCATAGTATTTTTATTAATTTATTTAAAAAGTGAATTAAATTTTTATATGTAATTCTTGAGTTACACAATGAATTTAAGGGGGGAACTAGTATTATACTCTTTATATTAGTACTTTGTTATTATTTGCAATATAGTAGCATATATTTCTTAGTTCTAATAAAAATATCGACATAAAAGTCAAAACTTCAAAATGTTATTTTACCTATTTAAAAAATACACATAATCTGTGCTAAAAGCAACTCAGAGAACGTCGAACACGAATTCAGGGCCCAGCTCTTATCAATCATTACTCCCAATTTATTTAGCACTTCTTACCTCCTAACTTTCTATACTACACTAATCCAACTTCAGAAAGACACACCCTTCCCACCTTGAATTTAAAAAAAAAAAATAGAAACTCTTTTTTACTAAAATTTTCTAAATTTGCATTTCGAAATATAATAAATTTGCAGAAGGAAATAATAATTAATAAATCTGTCTATTACATCCTTTCTTTTATGATAGTAAATATTCGATTGATGCCAGGTAACTTATGACCAGTCATATCCTATATATATATAATTATATCGTCTATCCTGAATATATCAATAAACACTAATAAAAAATATTGCAATTACAGTTTTAAAAATAGGAGTTAATTTTTCTCATAATATTTAATTCTATTTAAAAGTACTCCCGCGGTGACAGACGTCGCACACTCCTAAGGTTGGAGCAGCACGGAATACAATAAATATGTTCTAGAAACAAGAATCCATACCTTTGTATCCGGCGTGTATTTGTTGGAGGTTCAAGAAGATGAAAATCGTAATCCAAAGAAGCATGGTGCGGCTGCGAGTTCACTTGTTGGTTCCAACATCACGTGCTGGCGACTGAGCAAGAGGTGAGCGAAAACTTCTCCATCGCGGGTTGCCGTACGTGATTGCTTTGGCGTCCAAGTTGGAAGAACTCGCTTTTTTTCGCGCCAGCAGAAAAAGGTCGCCAATAGCGTAACTAGGGTCGTGACCACCGAGATAGGAGGTCACGCTAGGGTTCAGTTTGAAACGGGGTTATTGTGGATCGTATTGTGTTTTAGAATGAATTATTTTCTATCTAATAAAAATTTTTTAATTTTGGTTGACATAATTATTATAAAAATAACAAACACAATATTAGATTAGAAAAAGCTTACTCTCGCATAGTAATAATAGTAATAGTACAGTTATGAATGTGTAATAAAAATGATATAATTGTAATAATACAGTAATGAATATGTAGTAAAAATAATATAATAGTAATAATAGTAAAATGGGATCATTATAATTATGGTAATGATTATATTTCAATAAACATCATAATTATAATTCTGACATGATATAAAAATAGAATAATGAAAATAGAAAAATTAAAATAACCCTAATTTCAAACACATATTTCAAATTAAAAATATAAATATAAGTTATTTTTAACTATTTAATATATTTGTTTACATTATACATAGAATATTTACAAAACTTTCAATGTGTTTATTATTAAATTAAAATTCTGAATATTGTTTACATAACTTTAGTTATTAATATAGTTGAATTATGATTACGAAATCATTTCACATACATATTTAGAAATACGTTATTGAAATTGATTTTTTTTTAAATCACATATGTACTTTATCAGATTTTATTTAAATAATATTTATAGAAGTTACGATTATTTACTCTAGAAAAAAAATTTAGGAAGCAAGATTTATTTACATTTAAACACAGATTATGATTATTTACTATTTACTCTATCAATATGAAAAATATATTATAAAACTAAATTTTTTTTTAAAAAATTATATTACGCTTGATTTAAGGTAAAACGTTTAATTACAACACACTAGTAATGAACATCATTTTCCATGTAGCAGTAAATAAATTATATTTTACAAATAACATTTTCAATAATAATTATCTGAAATTAGGTATTACTTTCTACGTTTCAATAAAAATAGATGTGGCGTTTCATCAAGATGCTATTTGAACTATCCTGCATAATACATTAAGAAATATCCTTTCTAACATATGTAATAGTTTAATTTAAAATGAGGCAGAATTTCTTAAATAAGCGTTTTATACAAATATTTAAAAAAATTGCTTTTATTCGGTGTCTAAAAGTACATTTAATTAATGTGCCAATATGTATATAAATGTAAAAATATTTGTTTGTGTTTTCTTTTCCAAATACTTTTTTAATTCCGCAACTGAGAATTGAGAATTACGAAAGAAAAAAATGGCTATTGAGTAAAAGTATGAATTAAAGAAGCCTCTGTGGAGTTCCATGGTGTGATATTGAATTTCTAAAACGAAGATAAATTTTAAAACAAATCGTTCCGATAGATGGCGCCATGAATATATTGTTAATTGTGATTTGTACAGTGCCGAAAATAACATCTCGAAGGGGGAATATTCAATTAAAAAATAAAATAGACATTCCTGCAAAAAAACGACACCAACATTTTAACTCTAGCATTGATCAAGTTAAAATATTTATGTAGTTTGATAATATCTGATGAAATTTTATCTTCGAACATTAAAGCCGTGATGTGTTATAAAAAATACATTTTCTGTTTAATCTTATATATAAAGCAGAAATCTTCAAAATCTGTCCGGATGTGTGTTTGTTGGTTTGTTGGTTTGTCAGTATATTATAGGTTCCGTAACTACAAAACGCAGAGCTTTGAAATTCACAGAATAGTTAGTTCAAAAAATAAGAATTTTAACGCGACTATTTTCAAGTCTCTACGATGTTCCATTCGAATGTTATGACATTTTTTAGCGTACGTCGGCAAAGTTTCACGAAGTGGCAACAGTAAAATCAGTTAAAATCAACGGAGAAAATAGAAAATATAATATAAAAAATTATAAACCAATTAGAATTCCGATATTTACACGGAATACTCCATAACTACAAAACGTAGCTTTATAAAATTTATAGAATACTTTACTTGAAAAATTATAAATTTTTTGTAATAATTTTTAAGTTTGTACGATGTTCCATTCGTATGTTATAACTATTTTAATGTATTCCATTGACTTAACGTGGATGAACATATCGTATGCAATTAAAAATAAATTTTTTCGTTATTGTCACTATAAAAATGACGTCATAAGTTTTGTTTGATTTAATAATTATTGACAAACGTCTGCACATTGGGCTTTTTGTTACAATACGGATTCATTTCAAAATGAAAACAACCAGCAGTTTATTTTAGGGAAATGGTTTAAAATTATTTTAAAATGTTATAATTGTATTATATCTTTTGTTTTGTTTGTATACAGGTTAATTGTAACTATATTTCATTATCTTAGATCGAACTTTTAGAACAATTCTTCCAAAATGTGAGTAATCTGTGTATGAACGTCCATTTTTTTTAATTTGAAAAATATTTAATGCAAGTATTTTTTTTTAATTGTTCGAAGCTTAGTTTCACTGTGAATTTTCAACTCTACATGGCTTTTTAATGTTATTAAAGAATAAAATTCCCCATATACCAAATGATAATTGAGAAAATAAATATTTTATTTAATGTGCCAATGAATATTTCCTTTTAAAACATTAAATGGCGATCATTAAGAATTAAATGTTCTGAATTGTTGTTCTGAATGAATGTTCTGAATGACTGAAAGTACATGGTGAGTTTATAATATGCTGCACCGTTTGCTAAACTATCGCCAAGTTATAACAGTTTATTCTTTGAATGAAGTGCGTCTTGGCTTTAATTTGCTGTGGAAACTTACTAAATATTTATATAACAGGTATTTTTGATGCGAATGCAATCAATAACAATAGAACCGCAAAATAAAAAAATTATGAAAAATGGTTTAACAAAATAAGTAAATACGAAATTTTTAATACATTCATACGGAAATAAAAATAAATGTTCTTAAAATTAAAATTGGTGGTTATTCTTCTGTGATAATAGCATTCATGGGAAATCTTTAAAACATGGGCATTTGGAAATAGTAAAAGATGGGGGGGGGGGGGGGGGGGGTTAAAAATCGGCACGTAAAAATTGCCTGACTTTCGTCTACACGATAGTATATTACTTATACCCATCAGCTGATTTCACTTGGAGTTAAGAATTTTACAAATGTCGATTTTTATTATGGGATTTCATGCAACTATGTACCGAGGATTTCATGCAACTATGTACTACCCATACCGAAAGGATATTCCTATTAATTTCTAAAAGTACTTTTGTGCAGGAATGTTTAATTTTTAAAACCCCATACCTCTTGAGGGATAAACTAGGATTTATAGGAATATTTATTGGTGTATTAGCAACCAAGTAGTATAGATATATTTTTACTTTTTTAACTTCTAATTTATTACAAATAAAAATATTTAAAATTATAAAAAACAGCTTTAACTTTTTTAAGGAGGAATTCTAAAATGGTATATGCGATTATCCAAGAAAGGAGAGGAAATGTATATATTTTCAGTTATTTGTCGTTATTTTATTTACCTCCGTGCGAAGAACGGGTACTTTTGCTAGTGTGTTAATAAAAATTATATATTTAATAAGATAAGTTAAAAATTACTAGTTGTAAATGGAAGAAACTTTCTGTTTGTGATTTTCAAATATTTTTCTTTTATTTTTTTTCGTCAATTGTCTGTGTGATTTTAAATTTAACTACTATTCAGGTCTTTTAATATTTTATATTTTGTTTTATTCTTAATATGTATTTTTTTAATTCTAATGGGTCAAAATAAATTTAACTCGGACAGTTTATAATATGAATTCGTAACTATAAACTTTATACTTAAATATGTTATTTAATGCATTTTTTTATATACTAGTAGTTACGGAAACAGTGCGCGTTAAAATAAAATCTTTTAAAACAAACATATACTTTGTTTCTAATAACTTCAACGTACATTCATTCCAAAATTTGAAGAGAATTGAGCAACGCGTTTGGTCGTAACTGCGTAACAAATTTACAAACAGATGAAATGCTGAAAGGTCGTATTAAAACAGACGTAGTTACAATTTTTAAGTAGTCACAAAATTAACTTAATTTCAGTACGTCATTGGTGATTTACGATGCAATTGTACCTAATAGAAAACAAGTAGGTTCAGGTACTTATTTTTAAGTACCACTTTTTTACAGTGAAATCAATGTAAATATAAAGCGCGTCTTATATATCCCAGACGCCATCACAGATTACTTTCAGGCAGTATCATTAGGTTGGTTTTACGGCATCTCTTGTCTGTTGAATAAAGTACCAATTTCGACAAAAAACCTCGAACGACCTTTTCATTTTCTGAAGATATTTTTTCTATGTTTCCCCTTCAGACAAGTGGTATTCATTGTGACAATGCCACCTGTTAATATTGCAGAAAGGCATGTGGAAAATGAATGGTTCGGAGAAAAATAATGTACATATTGTTTGACATTCAGGGAAAATAACCATTTTTATTTGCTACAACGATGACATAACGAAATTTTGTAGAAAGCTACTTTGTACCGATAGTGTGTGCTGAGTTGATCTAAAATATAAAACACATCCTTAAAAAAATTAGTTATCTAATTATTTTATTTATTTAACAAATGAAGTTAGTAATAAAAGTAGGTACTCTATTTTAAATGGCATTTTTTTCGCATCCAAATACTATATTGCTGTAATTTTTCTTTATGTTACTTCTGGTTGAACTTTTTATCATCTTGACCTTTAAAGGGGACCCAAGCCCCAAAATCCGGAAAAATTGCTAATTTTTTATTTCTTCATAAAACGATGCTAAACATACTTAAGAAGGCGTGTACAAAATTTAAAAACAGTAAAAGAAACAGAACATATGTTTTTTTAGATGTTCATATACCATTTATCATCTTTCTACATACTTTTCGTCTGCAACAATCGTCATTTACTGAAAATATTTTTGTTTTCATTTTGGTCACGTTTAAAATGCTAAGGCTTTGTTAATAATTAACTTAACACTAAACAGTTAAAAGTTTTTGAATCTCTAATATTTGTTTTATAAACGTATGTATAGCTGTTTTGAATTAAGTTATAAATTATTTTTTTACAAATTATGAAACTTAAAAATTTGAATAATTTTTGGGTTTTGAAATTAAAATAAGTTTTTGAAGACAATTAAAACATAAATCTGCAAAAGTCTATCCATACGTTTATAGTATACTAGCAAAATTACCCGTTCTTCGCACGAGGATAAATAAAATAACGACAAATGAAAGAAATATATGCATTTCCTCTCCTCCAGGGATTATCGCATATACCAGTTTAGAATTTCTACTAAAAAAATAATGTTTCTTTCATAAATTAAAATTTAAAATATCTTTATTTTTAATAAATTAGAAGTTAAAGAGTAAAAATATCTCTATACTATTTGGTTACTAATACACCGATAAAAATCCAATAATTTCTAGATTATCTGTCATAAGGAATGGAGTTTTAAAAATTAAATATTCCTGCACAAAAATATTTTTAGGAATTTATAGGAATTTTATTTCTGTACGGATATACATAGTTGCATTAAATCCCATAATAGAAAACTAAATTTGTAAAATCATTAACTCCAAGTGGTATCAGCCTATGAGTATAAATAATATACTATCGTGTAAACGAAAGACAAACGTTTCGAACATGCTGATTTTTAACCCATTCCCCCTCTTACATTTGTACCATATGGGGAGGAGTATACCAGTATACGCTTCCGGCTTCCACAACTCAAAATTGAATCACCCTTAATGGATAAATTGCATACCATCGTGTAAGCGAAAGTAAACCCTTTCAACCATATAGATCATTTATCCTCTCTCTCTCTGAACCGAGTAGGTCCCAATACAGCGCGGTCTGTACCTAAACGATTTTTTTTAACACGAATGTCAAAATTTAATCAGGACATTACTATAATATTTTAGTTTTCAATGCTTATTTTAATTGATGAAATTTTAATTATTGTTGTCATCATTATTAAAGGATAATGTGTATTATAATAGGTTTTTTTTTATATAAGAATAAGTTTTTACGTAGAACTACGAATTATTTTTATCAAATAAAAAATTATTAAATTAAATTATAAACACAACGCTTTAATCGTAATTTTTCTATTATTTAAAAAAAAATAGCTTCAAAAAGAGTTTCATTGAATTGTAGCTTTAAAGCATTACCTTCAAGCGTGATTTTTAATGAAACTTCTAAATCAACTACGAAATTGAAATGTTCTTTAACCGTATGGAAGTGAAAAAGACAACAAAATCCGAAAACAGAAGTTTGTAAAGATGGCCAAATTAGGAAATTTGATCTTGAACTTCAATGATTTAACTTTCAAAGCAATCAGAATTTCCCGTTTCCCAATATTGCAATTTTGATTTGACTATTTCCAAATGCCTGTTCCAATGTATCGTTTTGGCTACTTCTTTCAATCTCTTCGACCAGCAACTTGTGTATCTAATTAGTAGTTTGCATTTTTGACCTTTGGAATACAGAACATAAAAATGTACATTGCAGGCAGAATAAACCTAAACGTTTTTTGCAAATAAACTGCCTCAAATTCTTAATAAACGAATCTTAACTTTCTGGCAAAAATACAAAAAAAAATGTATGTTTTAAAATACTACAAATTTTTCTTCATGTGTTCCACGTGTTAAAGAATTCCAATGAATACTATTATTACAGAAGAACAGCCACCTATTTCAATTTTGAGTAATTATTTTTATTTCCGGAACATTGTAATAAAGATTCTGTATTTACACATTTTATTAAAAAAAATTCTAAACTTTTGATTTTGTGATACTATTGTTATTGCATTTGCATCAAAAAATACCTGTCATAAAAATACTTAGTAAGTTTCCACAGTAAATTAAAGCCAAAACGCACTTTATCCAAAGAATAAACTATTATAACTTGGCGACATAATTATTTAGCAAACGGTTAAATATTATAAACTCACCATGTACTTTAAATAATTCTAAATTTCATTTTTAATGTTCGCCATTTAATGTTTTAAAAGAAAATATTACTTTGCACATAAAATAAAAAAAAATCTCAATTAGCATTTGGTATCTGCGGAATTTTATTCGTTTAATAATTCGTTAATACACAAATTACTCGCATTATGAAAGTATTGTTCTAAAAGTTCGATCTTAGACAATCAAATGTAGTTACAATTAACCTGCATACAAACAAAACAAAAGACACAAAACAACTGTAAACCATTTCCATAAGGTAAAATTCTAGTTATTTTAATTTTTGCAATAATCCGTATTGTAGCAAAATGCCCAATGTGCGGATATTTTCAGTAATTATTAAATCAAACCAAACTTATGACGTCATTTTTATACTGTAAAATACGAAAAGAAAATTCTTTAAAATCGCAAACGATATCATCAGCAATGTTAAGTCAATGGAATACATTAAAATAGTTATAATAAACGAATGGAACATCGTACAAACTTAAAAATTATCACAAAAAACGCCTAATTTTTTACGTAAAGTGCTCTGTAAATTTCATAAAGCTACGTTGTGTAGTTATGGAGTATTTCGTGTAAATATTGGCATTCCAATTGATTCATAATTATTTTATATTATATTTTCGCTTTTCTTCGTTGATTTTAACTGATTTTACTGTTGCCACTTCGAGAAACTTTGCTGACGTACGCTAAGAAATGTCATAAAATTCGAATGGAACATCGTAGAGACTTGAAAATAGTCACGTTAAAATTTTTATTTTTTGAACTAACTATTCTGTGAATTTCAAAGCTCTGCGTTGTGTAGTTAAGGAGCTTATTTTGTACTGACAAACAAACAAACAAACCAACAAACCAACAAACAAACCAACATCCGGACAGATTTTGGAGATTTCAGCTTTATATATAAGATACTTTGGCGTTATTTAATCAATTAAAAAAAATTAAAAACATAAAAAATTGAAAGAGGAGTAGTGTTTTTAAAAAAAAGTCTTTTTAAGCTTAAAAATTGCAAAAAATAACAAAAATAAATTTTTTAAATATATTTTTGTTTTTGGTTATTGTTTAGAAAAAGATGTTCTAATAATATAAAAAAATGGTATTTCTGAATGCATTAATAAACAAATTAGGATTTGGGGCTCGGGTCTCCCTTAAGTTATGAACCGGTAAACCTTAGCCAATATCCCATTGCGCAGCTTTTTTTTGCAACGTTAATTCAATCAATCAACTAATTAACAATGAACCAGCGAAAGTACCATGGGAATCCTGTAAGTTGTTATCTTAATGAAATACCATATTTAATTTATTTCTCGCCGGAAATTGTGAACGTGTTGAAAATATTATATTTTTAAATCTGGCACTAAAGCTATCCACGGCAATGCCGTTTTTTTAACACCGGCAAAACTGGAGCCGGCGCCGAATGTCGGACTAAGTGAAAAGTTATTATCTCAGTTTAATTTCATTCGAAGTGTCCACACAAGTTTCTTCAAAGTTCCACAAAGTTATGGTATTTGTAGCAACCTTATGCTGTTTTACAAATCACTGCTAATGAGTACTGGAAATGACATGCTGTTTTTGTCTTTCTGTTGAAAATCTTCTAAAATTCATAAACTTTATTTAGATTTTATTTTTAGACAATCGTATCCCGTTTCTGTCATAGGGGCCGGTTTTCTCTGTGTGTGGAAAAACGGCCTGGTATTTCGAAAAAAACTTATGAGCCATTTTCTAGTTTATATGAATAAAAATAAGTTATTTCTCATAAGATAATTTCGTTATTAACGTATCAATAAATAAAATATTAGAATGTTTATATTCTATTGTGCTAGATGTTTTTTTAATTAACATAGGTATTATGTAAGCATTTCCAATATATAAGTTAGTTTCGTTATTATTTATTATTATGTGTTTTTGAGAAAAAGAATGAATGAGAATTTATTCATTTTTCTAAATATAATTATGCTAATATTCCTGAAAATTTTATTACAATTATATTTTTATAATAACAGTTATTCGAATTTAAAATTGAGGATAATATTGTTTGTGAAAAATAATGGCGTTTTTGTGGTTTAAATAATCAGTGCTTCGAAATATTCTTCTAATTTGCATAAATAATTTTTTTTAACAATAAAACTAAACACACACGTTGATTATGGTCATGGAATTATATATTTCCAATTATCTCTCTCATATGATAAAAATAGTTGTTTTATAAAATAAATAATTTTTAACTTTTATTTTTATATTTATGTATACAATATACCCCCACTAATTAATTTTTAAACGTATTCTGTGTTTTTTTATAAAGTTTTTATGTTTCCAAAACGATTTTCGGTTATATTTTTTTTAACAAGAACTGAAGACGTTGAAGAAAAACTAGACATATACAGTTTTTAAAATTGTTCAGAAAAGATAAAAAATAACATTGAACCTTTTGCACTCCAAAAACACTTTGCGATTTGTGTTCTTTCTGGGGAACAGTTATTCCTCTTTACGTTCTTTTAAACAGATTTTTTTATACTCATAAAGGGAAAAAAAATCCTAATCTGTTTTGTATTTGCAAGAGAACAAGTTGATATATACAAAATACCCCCACTAACTAGTTTTTAAACGTATTCTGTTTTTTTATAAAGTTTTTTCTAAAACGAAATTTGGTTAAATTTTTTTTAATAAGAATTGAAGACGTTGAAGAAAAACTAGACATATACAGTTTTTAAAATTGTTCAGAAAGTCAGTTATACCTTTGCACACCAAGAACACTTTGAGATTTGTGTTATTTCTATGGAACAGTTATTCCTCTTTACGTTCTTTTCCACAGATTCTTTTATACTCATAAAGGAAAAAAAATCCTAATCTGTTTTGTATTTGCAAGAGAACAAGTTGATATATACAAAATACCCCCACTAACTAGTTTTTAAACGTATTCTGTTTTTTTATAAAGTTTTTTCTAAAACGATATTTGGTTAAATTTTTTTTAACAAGAATTGAAGACGTTGAAGAAAAACTAGACATATACAGTTTTTAAAATTGTTCAAAAAGGATAAAAAATAACATTTAACCCTTTGCACTTCAAAAAAAAAATTTCGATTTGTGTTCTTTCTATGGAACAGTTATTCCTCTTTACGTTCTTTTCCACAGATTTTTTTTTATACTCATAAAGGGAAAAAAATCCTAATCTGTTTTGTATTTGCAAGAGAACAAGTTGGAAAAAAAGACTGATGTTCTAAACACAAGATTATGCTGTTCTCATTTATTTTAAAGAACAGGGAAACAAAAAAACGGGTCGTTATGTTGGCGCCTGAGAGGCGACATCAAAGGGTTAATACTTAACATTATAACTTATTAACTTATAAATACTTAACATTTTTTAAACTTATCAAATTTGGGTAAACTATAAAAAAATACCTTAATTTATCACAGACCAGTTTTACTTTTTCAGCTTTTGGCCTGATTTTTTACGTAAAAAAATAATAGAACGTCTTGTTTTTAACACCTAACACTAGAATTCTGTGACCAGGTTTACGAATAAAATCCTCATTGATACTTCTCTCCGAAATCATCAATACGACTGTGAACTTCAAACAGCAAAAAATTTTGTTTCGTTTAAGGATTGCATATTAAACTACACATAAATATAGTCTAACTCTGAATTACACCCCTTAAATGGTATTTCGGATGTGTAATGCATCCTTTAGCTCATTCAACAAACAACACGTCTTCAATAAACGAGTTTGGAAATTGATTGGCTGATGGAACACGGAAAGCAATCGAACTAAACGACCAAACGTTAAATTAATTGGGTGCACGAACAGGACAGCTCCTGGAGTTGTACAATGTACGTTTCTTGCACCCTATGCGACAACAGTTCTTCTCATTTTCCTTTCTGTAACCATCACTTACAGCTGGCTGGTTCTTGGACCATTCAATAGAATTTTTTTTTCATTTTAAAAATAAGTGAAAAATTGTCAATCAGAAAAAAAAGTGGAGCAGTCTGGTTCTTCCACACACGTTTTCAATTACTTTTCAAAGAATAACGCATATATTTGTTTAAACAAATTAATTGAAACTCATATTTTTTATCTTATTTTATATTTATTTTTTAATGATAAACTTAATTAATGATAATGATACTTAATGATACAAATGAAGGAATTACGATTAATGATAATTAAGGATAAACTTAATGTAACTGACATTAACTTTACAATTAAAAAATGCAAATTGCAAAATATTGTCAAAAGTTAAACGTTGTACCATTAATTCAGAATAAGATTTAAAAAAAAGCAACAACAAATAAGGAGGAAATAAAAATAAAATACATAGCGCCATTGTTTTGTGGTGAATCTACGGAAAAATAATAAAAGACGATATAATATTTTTTAATCAATATTTTGCTTGCTGATATCGATTTAACTTCCATTCGTAGCAAATTACAATAATTTA
This sequence comes from Troglohyphantes excavatus, assembly GCA_963932185.1. Taxonomy (NCBI): domain Eukaryota; kingdom Metazoa; phylum Arthropoda; class Arachnida; order Araneae; family Linyphiidae; genus Troglohyphantes; species Troglohyphantes excavatus. The sequence goes on from OZ010675.1 coordinate 51,771,097, forward strand.
TATTAATAAAAGCAATAAAGCAACCTAAATAAATAAAATATTAGATAGCTTAATTTTGTTGTGTAACCTTGTTTCATTTTTTATTTCCATTTTTTCAAAATATTGCATTTAACAATACATAGAAATTATTATATTTTAATAACTATAATTTAAAATTTGAAATCATTTTATGTGCTATAAAAGATTATTCAAATATAAGTGTATAGCATTGTTTTATTTTATAAACTATAATTGCTAAAATTTTGGAGAAGACACCATCTGGATATAAAATACAGAAATGTAATTTATTTTGAATTAAGAGATAAACTGCATAAAATAAGTATAAAATCCAAAAAAAATGTGCATTTAAATTTTTTACTAATATCATTTAAATGTTAATCCAATTATTAAAAAAGCATAAGAGAGGGTCACATGTGAACAAATATTTATTATTTCTTAATTGAAAACGTTGGTGCAAGAATCGGACAACTCCACTTTTTTCTGATTTACATTTTTCTACTTATTCCTATATATATATATATAAAATCCTCTATCGATTTTTGCAAGAACCAGACAACTGTAATCAATGTCTATAGATATATAAGGGAAGGGAAGTTGTACTATTGTGACAATACAAGAAACGTGCATTGAAACCAGTGTGTTTTGTTTTTCCTGAAAAAGTTTGGTAACTGGAGCTGTCTGGTCTTCCCATGTCTTCAAGTTGTTATTAATTAATCAAACAAAAATTGTTTCGTATAAATATTTACACTAATTGTGTATCCTAGAAATATTTATTTATAATTGGTTTCCTATATAATAATCATTTTAAAATGAAAAAAAATATCATTTGATTATCAAATCATATGATTATCAAATCATATGATTATCAAATCATATGATTATCAAATCATATGATTATCAAATCATATGATTATCAAATCATATGATTATCAAATCATATGATTATCAAATCATATGATTATCAAATCATATGATTATCAAATCATATGATTATCAAATCATATGATTATCTAATCATATGATTATCTAATCATATGATTATCAAATCATATGATTATCAAATCATATGGTTATCAAATCATATGATTATCAAATCATACAACTATCATATCATGCATGTATCAAATCAGATCAGTATCAAATTATTTCAGTATTAAATCTTATCAGTATCATATATCATTAATATCACAAATCGTATCAGTATCAAATCATATAAGTATCGAATTAAATCAGTATCAAATCATACGATTATCTGATTTATCTAATTATCAAATTCATATAATTATTAAATAATATTAAAATCATGTATGTGTTTATATGTGTAGATTTGTTTTGTTATATAAATATTAATTTATATAATTAATAAATCATTTAATCTACAGTTCTCAACTCATGCAATTATCAAATTATATATTTATCAAATCCTATGATTATCAAACCGCATAGTCATTAAAGTGTTTGATTATCACAGTATATAAACAATTATGAAATATTATAAATATTAATAATAATTAATAAATAACGTTTAATCATATAAACAATTATTACATTTTATATATAATTATTAAATTTTGTAAATAATTATTAAATTTTGTAAATAATTATTAAATTTTGTAAATAATTATTAAAACTTAAAAACATTATAAAAATTTGTAAATAGTTGTTAAACCTTATAAATATTTGGTAAATCTTGTAACTATTTATGTAATATTAAAAATACTTATTAAATCATTTAATTATTAAATCATGCAATTATAATATCATCTTAATATTAAATCATATCAGTATCAAATTAAATATCAGTATAAAATCCGATGTGTGTGATTATATAATTTAAATAATTATCAAACTCATGTATTCAAATAATATTATAATCATGTGTGTTGTCATATCATAATCAAACTATATAATTAGTAAATCCTATATATATAATTGTCAATTGAAATAACTATCAATTCACACAAAAATTAATTAATTATATTAATTATTATTAAATTATATATTTAAGTTAAATATTTATTAAATCATATAATTATAAAATCCTATAAGTATCTAGGGTAAGGTGAGAAAAATGAGTTTTAAAACTTGGTTTTTGACATTCAATGTCCAATTACTCATATGATTTTTTATTGTTGTAAAATTACAATTGTTTTATGAAAACGTTCACTTATTTATTCGAAATATAATCAAATATTTTTATTTAATTCTGAGTTTTATAAATTATAAATACTTTTAATAATTATTTTTCTTTTCGATTCTTTCTTTATTTGATTAAAGGTGGGAAAGATAGGTATTTTTTGGAAAATAGAATTTTTTGTGTAAAGAGGTATTTTTAAAAAAAAAATCAAATTAGTAACTTGAATAAAATAGAATAAATAGCATCCATCAACTGTAAAAAACTCTGTATATTTGATTAATATGGTACTGTTTTCGTTACAACATAATAAAAGCAAGTTTTAATTCGCCATTTTGAAAAACCGATTTTTTTATAACTTATTATCTTCGAAAAAGAACACCTGCCAGTATAATTTTGGTTTATTTAGATTCATTGTGGGATCTTTGCTGTTATTTTTAATTTGTTTCATTGACCATATTTTATTTCATTGAAAAGATTGTGTTTAACTTCTAATGAATTAAGCAAATAGCGTTAAGCAATGGGTTAACGACATTTTGTAATTAAAATATGTTCTTATAGTTGACAGTTTAAAAAAAAACGTGTAGGCAAATTTTATTGGATTAAGAAATAACCACTATTAAATATATTGCCGTTAATTCTTGTCATTTATAAGCTTTGAAATTCATATTTTTGTAAAATAACTACACTTTCGTCAATGATTGTTAAATGTTTACAAATTTTCGATCATTTTATCATTAATAATTCGAAAACCAACTATTTTCACTTTGCAAGACATTGGGGAAAAAACTAAATAAAGTAGAATTTTTTCTATTTATTTTAATGTATTAAAACGTTTAACTTTAATGAAAAACCCCATAACTATTTGTAAATAATTCGACTATTTTTAAGCATCAAATAATCACAAGTAATTTTTGTATATTCAAACAAATAGGGTCGTGGACTTGAATTAAATCACTCAGAAATATAATGTTTCCTTAAAATGTACCTACTCCGTATAAGAAGTAATTTTTTTTTAAAAAAATAAGGAGATCAAAACATAAGTTTAATAATGTGTAATTTAATATTTAATTAAAAAACCTTTTCTTCCATCTTATCCTATCATATAATTAGCAAATCATAAAATTATCCAATCAAACAATAATCTAATCGCATAATTATCGACTTATATAATTATCAGATAAAATTATGTTGTTATAAATCAGATCAAATTATATCGTATAACTATCAAAGCCACCATCCATTCTTTTCCAATAAAATTAACACAACACCTCTGTACAGTCCTTATAAATACAAAAGAACCAGCAACAGATACCCACCACCATTTATACCACAGCCAAATTTGGCGTCAATTATAGCCATCCCCCACAATCGCATCCCCAAGGGAGCCAATCCCGGATAAAAGAACACGAGTTGTGTACCGAAGCAGCGCTTTCCACCCCAGATGGCGAGATTCCCACCCACAGAAGCGGCCAACAGCCGTTCCTGATAACTTGTTGATATCCTTTTTCGCGGCGATCCTTCTGAGGCAACGGTCGCAGAGCATGGCAGCTCTTGGGCTCAACATGGCAGTGGGGGGATTAGTGTTGATGTTAACATGTTTGGCATGTTTGGACGCACATGATGATGATGGACATTACACCAATGATTGGGTAGTGAGGATGTCCGGTGGGAAGGATGTTGTTGATCTTTTGGCGCTGGAACTTGATTATCAAAATCTGGGAGAAGTGAGTAGTTTTTTGTGTTTTTGATTGGTTTGTTTTATGTATTGAGATAATTATGTTTGTGTTATAAAATGAAAGCTCATGCAATTTTTAATTAAAAACTGTAATGAAGATTGTATTAATTTGTAATTATATATACTGTGTAATTTCTTACAAGAGACTAAAATGTTTGTTAGAAGAGAAATGAAATAAATATATAAAAGTTAAAAATAATTTAAAACATCTTTCCAACAAATTTAAAAGTATTTTTTATTCTATATTATTTGTAAATTAAGTATGAGACTTTATTATTACTTCTCATTATTGTTTAAAAACTTTTTTGAGTTTTCATAAATTATAATATGTTGAAATATTTCTCTTTTATACCCAAGAGTATAATTTTGTAGAATAATGAGTGGTAACAGCAATTAATTTTAATTAAAATGACTAGCATAATAAATTTACAAGTAATCATGTAAGTATAATATTGTTATATCTAACAAATACTATTTCCAGCATACTATTTCTTACAAATTCTATAAATATGTAAGGAATAGTATGCTAGATAGTACTGTTCGGCAAATTATGTATAATTTGTTATAGAAGTTTACATTGAAAATGGTTTGTAAAGTTTATAAATTTTATAATAAATTTCTTATTCATCAAAATTTACAAAACGAAGTAAATATTATTTCTAGGTATAATATAAATCAATTTTAAATCAGGAAAATATCTACGTATAGTTAATATATAAAAAAACTAACAAAAATGGGAGAATATTATTAATTCAAGTACCCTTTCTATGAGAAATATAACACCTGATCCTGTACACCTGAAATGTACACCTAATCATCTGTGTCTAAATCACGTTTTATCTACAAAAGATTTCAGTAATCAATTTTATACTAATAAATACCCTACAAATAAAATATGTTTCGACGTATTCTAGAAAAAAAGTCGTATTTTATTGAATTTTTCTATCAAAAAAAAAATATTCGCATCTTTTTTAATCTTTAATTATTTCGTTCAATAGTTATTTACGATTATTTTACGAAATAATATATCGAATTTTTATTTACCTTTCGGCACAATAATAAAGGTTGTTCTTGACACCACGTTAGTAAAAATCAAAATATTTGTGGAACGTAAATATGGGTTTTCAGAAATTCCAAGCTTTCCATTCAAATCCTTTTTCAGTATTATTAGAAACGCATATTTTCAAATTTTTCAGATTAAACTACTTGCTTAACTATTATAAGCTCTAAATAAATGAACGGGAAAATGCATGGAAAAAGTAAAATTATAAAAGTTTTAAAACAATTCTCTTCTTGGGAATGACGTCATGTATGACCAACTTAAACTTTAACCTTTTATCTCTCATGAATATTTCAATTTTACTTAATAATAAATGTTAGTTTAAAAATAATATTCATTTCTTTTATTAGTAGCACATAATCTCTTCTAATAATATGTAGGTTAATCCTTAGAAAATAAGGTATTTTCGAAAAAATTCAATTTCTTAACAAAACATGAAAAACATATATTGAAGGAGATTGCAATTATTTACATGCGTAATTTGCATTTTAAATAGTAAAATATGCAATCTTAAAAAACCCATTACATTAATTTTAATCTGCAAATTAAATTTACGAATATTAATTTTAAGGTTAGAAAATTTTTTGGTGAGTATAGAAATGTAAAAATTTGGGAAGATCTCTTGTAACTTCATCTATCAATTTGTAGTAACGCAACATTTCTTATAGGGATAGATCTTTGGGTAGCTTTTCAGTGTTCTGTATTACTTTGGTATTAAAAAAAATTAACCAAATATTAGAGAGTAAACCTAATTAAACATCCATTGTTAAGCACGTGCATAACCGTATCAATTTAGTGTGTAATATTTACTATGAACTTGATGGGTATGATATACAATACTACTTAATGAAAGATCATCTGTTATCTAACACAAGATAACAGATGGAAATCAATTACAAGTTATACGCTCTTTTAGATAAAATTCTTGATGACGTCACCAAAAATGGGATGACGTCACGAAAGTGCCACTGTTCCATTTAATGTTGCCAAAGGAAAGGAACTAATATAGTTTATTAAGTCGACTGTTGCGTTACATTGGAGCTATTTACAATGACTGAGACTTGGGAAACGACTGGAATCATTTATTTGGGGCTTATGATACGACCACTAATAAATAACTATGCAATCCATTGAGAAAGAGAGTTAATATCATTGTATTCAGAATGTTTGTTACACTAAGTTTCATAATAATGATAATAAATAGTCATTACTATTTAGTTTGGCAATGACTATAAACCAAATAAGAGAAACCAACTGTGAACTTAAAGAGAACATATATTGGAAAAGTGTAGTTTGATTTTATTGAGAAAATTTTAAATGAAAATAGGATATCTTAAGAGGAATTAATTTTTTATTGAATAAAGATCACTGAAACATGAAATTTATATAATTTCAACCAAACTTAAATTTAAGAATAGCAATAAAAAATATAAATTATTTTAAATAAAAAATTAAAAAAGCTTTAACGAGATGTTTCCATAAAGCCAATTATAAAGTTTCATTTAAAAAAAACAGGCAAATCTGTACTAGTTAAGAGCATAAAAATATTTTTAAAAAATTTAAGTTAATAGATAACAAACTCAAGTAATTGTTAATTATCACAAAAACCTTAATTGTCCAAACATATTAGAATGAAAAAGTAAAATTAACAGACTTATAATTTACGAAAAACAATAATTCCAATCGTTAGCGTTTAAAAGAAGACAAAATAATAATCTTAATTTATTTCTCTTTCAAGTGTAAAAATAAAACACATTTATTTCTAAGAATAAAAAAATAATTAATGGATTGTGTGAAACGTATAAAAAGGTTAAGAAAAATTCCGGATTTTTATCTGAAAACTAAAAGCCTTTTATAAAAATTCTTACTTTTAAAAAATAACAACTTTTGTAGTATTTATTTGATATGGTCTTCTAAAATTTCATTGCTATAATTTATTTGTTGCTGCTACAGCTACATGTTTGAAATAAGATACATCTAACATTTTAAAAAGCTAATGAAAACTTTATATATTGTATAAAATGTTACAAATGATTAAAACTAACAGGTTAACGACCTCATATCAAATGCGATCGGTAAAGAGATTGAATTATTGTAAAGATATAAAAAAATATTAAAGTTCTGAAATTACGATAACTTGTAGATACGTTATAACTCACAGATTTAAATAATTATTTGAATATCATATATATTATTTCAGTAGTAAATATCCTTTTTGAGGGTCTCCCTTGCGACGAATCTTAACATGGCGAGGTATAAAAAAAGGAAATCTCCTGGAGCCCCGTAGTATCGAGGTACCGTCATCGACTAGCAATCAGAGAGTAGAGAGTACGAATACAGTTAATACAAGAAACTTCACAAAAATGTTAAAATGCAGTGAACATATAATCGGATGGTTGCCAGATTCACTGCAAGTAATATTATGTTATCCGTCAATTTCTACGGCGTGCATACGGCTAGTGCACGTTAAACCTGATCGGGGTCCATGCCGCCTAGGCGTTATCCTCGATATATGACCATAGTTCAAAATTAAGAGGTACTATTCCCGGTTTGGCTTGTTTAATTAACGTCGCACTAGAGCTGCACATTGGGTTGGTTGGTTGGTTTGTTAATTAACGTCGCACTAGAGCTGCACAGTGGGCTATTGGCGACGGTTCGGGGTCAATCTCGAAGGAAAGACCCGGGAACACATACACATTCACACACACATTCATACATGTACCTCGTTATTTTAGAACCATGGTCAGATGACGAGGAAACACCTGAACTGGCACCCAACGCCTTCAATAGACGTCGGGACTTTGGACCCCGATCAGATGTATCGTGCACCAGTCCCGTATACACGCCAGTATAATTTGTTGGATATTCTGGACGACTTTCTAGTATTTTTGTAGCGAAGCTGGCAACCCTCCGATCGCAAGATCACTACTTTTTTACTTTTCTATGTCAAGTCCATTTCACGGATTCGAACCACCAATCCTCTGATTAGTAGCTGAACGCCTTACCAACTGAGCAACTGGGGCTCGCTGCACATTGGGATATTGGCGATTGCTCGACGCCTATCTCGAAAGAAAGACCCAGTTATAGTTGGCGACGTTAATTCAATCAACTAACGTACCAACTTGGAGCATTGATGAATTGTATTTTTGTCTCATGAATTGACACGTTTGACTCACATGCTTTTTTAATGCGTTTAAATATAATTAGTTTTTAAACGAGCTGTTGGTGCGCTACCACCTATGAGTAGAATCATTACGTTTCTTTTTTATATTTTGGCTACAATATATTCGCAAATATTCGGAGAGGGGTTAAGGGGTGGGGAGGGGGTTCTTGCGACAATAGTCGCACGTTTATGCTAGTTCTTTTTAAATACAAAAAATAATGTATTAACTTAAGGTAAATAATGTATTTGAAAACTTCATAAGTATATTAAGAATAAAACAACATTTGAAAATTAATTTGTTAACTAAGATTTTCTAGAAATTAAATAGTAAACATTATTTTATAAACAGATACACGATTGCGAAACTTTTATACTTATATAATCAACATTTCACATTAATTTTAGTAATTATATTTTAAAATTAAATGGTACAAAACCGTTTTGAGAAGCTATATTTCAATAAGAATTTAAAATATTATGTATACTAAAAACATACATCTCAAACTGTCTTCCTGTTTTCAACGAAAGTTTTTCTGTTTGATTAAATGTTTCTTATATAGAAATGCAATGCAACACAATACATTTTCCTGCTACTATACACAAGAGCTGTATTGTACAGTTATATTTGATAAACATTGTACAGAAAACTGCTTATAAAATAAATAACTTATATAATGAATGAATTATAAAAATAAATATTTCACAAATATATGTATGAAGTGCTTAACTATTATATTTTCATGATATCAATATTAATAAAATTGTGCACCCAATCTCTGAAAATGATAAATTGATTTCAGATTTTAATATGAGATTTGATATAACGATATTTTATACTTGTTTTTAACATACAGTTTTTACATGTCAATTAAATGTTGAGTTATAGCTTTCAAAATGGTTATTAATGTATTTTTGCTATTGATAGGACAATCGAATTTTGCTCTTGCTCATTTCTACTTGTCAACCGTAAAATAGTAGCTAAAAAAAATTCTAATTTATTTTGGGGAGACATGTTAAAAAGGAACTGAGTTATTACCATTTACCTATTTTACTTATCATTCTTTGGGATACTAATGTTTGTTAAGGCAAAGTTTTTTATAGTGTCCATCTTCTGATATTTATTTTAATCGTAGAGGACAACAACATAGATTTTTTATGAACATTCATTGGATCTTCAGGAAAAAATATAAATTTGAAAAACAAATATATGAAAACTTTTTTATTTAGTTTTAGACATATGATTTTTTTTATCTCGTCGGTTTAATTAATCCCGTGTAAAGAACGGCAGTTTTGCGGCCTTTTATATTTTGATATGCAATTCAATGTTTCCCCCTAACGTCAGAATTGGTTGGACTAATCTCATGTAATTTTACTAGATTATAATTGTAACTCAGCAGAAAATGTATACTTTAGTTTGTCACAATAAGTTTAAAAGTAAAAATATTAAAGACTTACTTCTCTTATTTCCCATTTATTGTCAAGTTTATTTTTTATGTTTTTCAGACATAACATTTTGTATATGCACATCCATTTTTATATTTTAAATGGTAAATATGGTATACTTTTGAGGAAAATTCAGAGTTTTCCACGAAAATTAAAAAATTGAAAAACCGCTAGGGACCGTTCATATACCATGTCACGCAACATTGGGCGGTGAAGGGGTCTAGCATGCATAAATGTATCGTGACATGGTGACAAACTGGTTGCATGATGTAGCCAAACTATGTAGATAAAAAGGATGAAATTTCTTTCACAATATTTGTTGTAATGTAACTTTTATAGAAATTCCTATCTTTCCAAATTGATATTCGGTAAAATAAACAGAGTGGAAGTATTGATGATTGTTTTTATGTCCCAAAAATTAATCTTGATATAGCGTGTGGGAGATATTAAGTCTAACATAAGTGCGTGGAAAAGAGGGTGAATACAAGTATGAAAAAAAGCATAACATAATAAATGAACGCTATCTTGTAATAGGATTTATTTATATAACTATGGCAAAAGCATATGTATTTCAATGGTAAGAGTAGTTTTAATTAAACTCATACGAAGATCAAGTATTTTTTGTAATTTATTAAACAAAATGCAATTTAATTATTTATGAATCTTTTTAGAATAACGTTTTTATTTCCAATCGCTATTGCGGAAATAAATTTACGCAATAGCAGCCCTCTAAAACTTCCTTTCTAATTAGATGTTTATTACTAAAGTATAACAAATACGAAGTGATATGGTGCGTGATATTTAATTATTCAATATGACTGATACATATAAAGTTGTATTAAATGACGCCATTTGTTGAAATAAGGGTGCCAATGTCTAGACATCCCCAATATGAAAGACTGTTCAATTCTCACGCCCCCAGTGGAGATTAGAATTCGAAATTGGAACTTTCTAAACTGAAGACTTACTTGTTTTTATATGAATTCAGAAATATTTATTTCCTCTTCCTGAATGTAAACTCTTTGAATTTAATGTATTTTTTTAAGTTTATATATAAAGTATTGTTAATCTTTAAATAAACATTATACTGTAAATGTTTTAATTAAGTCACCATAAAAATTCATAGATTAGTAATTTTTTTTATATTGTAAGACGTTTTATTTGTTTTCGACATCTCTCTAAAGAATCTTTAAAATAACAAGTATTTTTTTAAATTGTATTTAATCAGATATAATACAATTTAAAAAAAAACTAAAATTAAATATTTTTTTAAAAAAAGTATCATCATCAAAAAAAGCAAATATACGATATTATATATATTTTATAGAAAAAACTTATACTATAGAATTAAAATATTAAATATTCTTTTTTATCTATAATAGTATGTTTTTCTAAAGTTCAGTAAATGTCATTGCAGCAAATTACGCAATGCAGTAAATATTAATATTTTAACTTTTTCTAAAGATTACATGCGTCGTTTTATGCGTCGTTTTATTTGATAAGAAGTTTAAATTTAAGGCCAATATTATTAAAGAGCTAGTTTGTTCAATTGATTAAAATAGACATTTTTGGTCTCCCACAGATTCAAATATTAGTGCTCTTAAACATGTACTTCTCAAAAATTAGTTTATTTTTATGTTTTCCTGATATATCCATTTGTTATTTTTAATATATTTACCCAGTTTAATAAATATTAATATACATTTCCATGTAAACTGCTTCAAATAACTTTATTATCTTGTGATAATTTACAGCCTTTTAGAAACTCCATTATTTCATATTAGACATCGTCACTGCTCCAATAAAAGAAAGGGGCCTCCAGTGGCTCAGTGGATAAAGGGGTTCAGCTAGTAATCAGAGGATTGCTGGTTCGAATCCGTGCGATGGACTCGACAAAGAAAAGTAAAAAAGTAGTGATATTGCGATCGGAGGATTGCCAGCTTCGATACAAAAATACTAGAAAGTCGTCCAGAACCTCCAACAAATTACACTGGCGTATGTATGGAACTGGTGCACGATAAATCTGATCGGGGTCCAATGTCCTGACGCCTATTGAAGTTGCGTCGATTCCAACTCAGGTGTTGTCCTTGTTATCTGACCATAGCTCAAAAATACGAGTCATCGTCCCCGGGTCTTCCCTGAGGCCTCCGTGGCCGAGTGGATTAGGCGTCAGCTGGGAATCCAAGGGTCCCCGGTTCAAAACTTTGCGATCGACTAGACTAAAGAATAGTAAAAAGTTGTGATATTGCGATTGGAGGGTTGCCAACTTCGATAACAAAATATTAGAATGTAGTCCAGAACATCCACAAAAAATTAACGGCGTGTATACGGGACTGGTGCACGATCAATCTGATCGGGGTCCAAAGTCCCGACGTCTATTGAAGGCGTTGGGTGCCAGTTCAGGTGTTGTCCTCGTCATATGACCATAGTTCAAAAATACGAGTCATCGTCCCCGGGTCTTTCCTTCGAGATAGGTCCCGAACAGTTGCCAATAGCCCACTGTGCAGCTCTAGTGCGACGTTAATTAATCAAACCAATAAAACCTTGACATTCGCGTTTTCTGTACACACCTCAGCAATCCATTTCAAGCAACACATTAATGACCCACTCAATTTGAACTGGTTCGCAAACATCTCCTTTTTTCGGGTGGTTCGGGTGACTGACGGTTGTTTCGCAACCGTCTTCTCTTCTGTAGGTAGGGTGGGTGAAATCTGAATCCAGGTGAGAGCAGATGGAAGGAATAACAATCATCTGCCAGGACCATACGGGGATTATCCTTTCTAAATGCCGCCTTGTAAAGCACTTGGATATTAGACAGGTTAAGCCTCATTATTACCTGTGATAAAATGTCTAACACTATTAGATAACTAAATGGGGGTAAGCTTGAAATAGTTTTAGTTAATATTAGTTAAAATTAACTCATCCAATCAGTGTAATTTAATATTTTAAAATATATTAATTGACGGCGTAATTAATAATATTCGCGTTCGAGTGTCTCCCAGTTTTTCCAGTAGTACACGTAATATGATAGTTGATAAAAAATCTCTTTTTTTAAAAAGGAATTTTAAAATTTAAAGCGTTAGGAAGACTCTACTGATATAATAAAAAAAATTGTAAAAAAAGGAATGTGTCGGAAATAAAAAATAAACTTACCTGCAGTGAAAACAAACCTGCAGCTTCGAAATGTTTCTTATCTGTCAGAGGATTAAATCAAATTATTTCATTGTATTCTTTATAAAATATAATTAAAATGTATTAAATGTTTTAACCATCGTAACCATTATGCACCCGTAACACCTTTTATCCGTCACTGCGCATGCCAGAGCCCTCTGTTGCTATACCACAACTACAACTCAATGAGAAAAACAGTTAGTTGCATTTTCCCCTTCAACAAAAAGAGGCTGGCTTTTGTAAAACCAAAAACATAAATTTTAGTTGAAATTTTTTTAAATTTTAGTAAAAAATAAATTTTAGTTGATTATTTTAATGTGACAAGAAGTTTATGCATGTTAAAATATCAAGCTATGTCATCGCGTTTCACTATTTACAGCATGAATATAATATAATTTTTATTTATTAATTCTAATGTAATTAAAAACAATATAAAATTATATAGTTATTTTTTTTTAAATTTTATGAGTAGTCAATAAATGACATTTTCTTGTTTTGAAAACACCAAAATACTTTTTATTGGATATTAAACGAATTTATTTATTTTTCTGAGTATATGAACCTCAAAGAAATTTATTTACTTGAGTAAATGCATTAGAAAATTGTGGCACAAAATATTCAAGAACATCTGCTAAACATGATAAATGTCATAGAATTCAATCTTATTATTTTTTTAATGTCATACCGATATTGTTAAACAGGATCCTGATTTACCAAAGCAATACAATGCATGTTTATGAAATGTTTTTCTAAAAAACACAATAGACAACATTTGTAGTTGTTCTATAGCAGCTGCAAACTAAATGACTGATCTATTTCTAAACATAATGGTTTTACACATATATATACTTAAAAATGTCATTTAAACTAATAATACAGAATTTGAAATGGATCAAGCTGACATGTTTATAAATAAATATTGTATTTTTATATTTTTGTTGACATTGGATGTCCCACAAGCAGTTTCTACAATAAACAATGGATATAATAGAAATATTTGGTATCGGAATACTTTTTATCCAAAAACGATATCGCACGTGTTTGTAGCAACGACAACAATGATGACTATGACAGTTTAAATTGAGGAAATGAGCTTCGGCATTAACCTATAAAATACAGTGTGTGGACAAAATATTAAAATCACCTGACATTTTAAAATAAATTGGCTATGATGTCACACTATTTCCGACAATGGGAGAGATGGTATAAAATAAGAAATGTTCCTTCTTACAACGTTAGTTCCAGCGTTTTGTTCGTCTAATAAACGCAATTTTAAGGACTTCGAAAGTGGGTTGATTGCCAGTGCTCAGATTTATAGAGTGAACGTAAAAAAAAATGGCTGCATTGGCGAAAATAACTCTTAGGCAAAATTCTGGGTATCAACTGCCTCCTGTAGTCCTTAGCGACTATTGAATGCTCGAGCTGAAAAAAGAGTGTAGGGAGAACCGATGAGAGAAATAGTGCAGCAGATTACATCATATTTTAATCAAAGGATCTTTGAACGCACTATTTGTCGTAAGCTTCAAAGTATGGGATATGAAAGCATAAAATATATAGAGATGATCCTAATATATTGGCCACTCAGTCTATCATATTCGTCTATGCCAGTGGTCGGCAAACTTATTAGTCAACAGAGCCAAATATCAACAGAACAACGATTGACATTTCTTTTGAGAGCCACATTTTTTAAACTTAAACTATATAGGTAGATACATTCTTATTAACTTAATTAGGGTACTCCTAAGCTGGCCTTTGCTAAAATCGTCCTCAATCTGATGGAGGTGCGTTTGCTGAGATCAACCCCTTCCAACTCTTCCATCCACACTCGTCTTGTATTTCGTCTATTTCTTTTCGTTCATCTTCTCTATATGTCCAAACTATCTTAACATACCTTTCTCAATCATAACAATAACTGACAAACACTAATGGGAACAATTGCCTTGCATCTCCTTGGAAAGTTTGGGTAAGTCAAGTTTGTATGTTGTAGTTTTTAATTTTTGCCACGAGGCTTCAACGCGCCCGCCCGCACGTGGTAATTTATGGAAGAGCCACACTCAGAAGGCCAAATAGCCGCATGTGGCTCGTGAGTCGCGGTTTGCCGACCACTGGTCTATGCAAATTAAAATTACACATTCAACATAATGACATCCTTGTGGCGTTTGTCATGTTTATTGTTATTTCAAAATCAGTACGTGACATTACAATACGCCGCATAATCCCCACATGCTTATTAGAAAACGCTTCCTCCTTTATACATTTCAACCCTTTACCGATTATTTTCATTTAACCTAGTTAACTTAAATTATAAATTAACATTTCAATACAAACATTGGAAATACTTTAAAACAATATATTATTCCAATTAGTAAAGTTTACACAATTCCTAAATTCGAACATCCCCAACTGCACACGAACAAAACTAAGAATTTGTTCGAACGACGTTCCTTTCTGGAAAAAGATGTCATCTCCAATTTCGTTCCACAAAGATAAGTTAATCCGCCTTCAATTGGTCTGAGTTTTAATTAACTCGCGTTTCAGCAAAATGACGGCTTCACAAACCGACTCGCGTCTTGTGAGCCATTTCAATGAACGAGTAATTCGGCTCTTGTTGTGTTTTTTAAACTCGAATCACGAAGATTTACCGGAAATTTGACTCTTCACCGATCTCATTAATGTAATGGCTTTTCTCGGGAGCCAAATGGAGAAGAAACTCGAATTTCGAAATTTCTTTTATTTTCCTGTTCATTTAGCAATTTTGTGAAATGACATTTCGTTCCATTGCTTCTAACAGACTTTTGAAAAGTATTTCTGTGTGAAATAAATTTTTATTTTATGAATTCGTTGCGTATTCTGAAATCAGACATGCTTTTTTGTTAATCGAAGTAAATAAACTTGCAATATCGGTTTTATATAAGTAGCATAGATGCAAAAGTAGTTATATCCAACAAAATTCGAATGGTTCGAAATTACGAGGTAGTGTTTCCGAGTCTGTTCTTCGAGATAGATCTCTGACCGTCGCCAGTAGCCCTCTTTGCAGCTCTAGTAAGAAACACTAAAGAAAGAAACGGTTTGATTTAACTTATTTAAAACGTTTTTTTTTTAATATTTAGTTAAATAAAATCGTAATAATTACAACTTATATAATTAAAAGAACGTTGTTATACAGTCGAACGTCTACGGATTTCCTACTGCTACATACGAAATACCTGGACTTTAAGTGCAAAGTTTTTTTTCATAGATATTAGGCGAGCCGCGCTACAACTATCGGACATGTAACTGAATTATTACATGCATGTAACTGCAAAACTAAACTTGCATCCGCATACTCAGCAATCAACAGACATGCAACTATCGGACAAAATATAATTTAGCTCGATACCGCGATAACAACTTTGGCGAATAATCGATACTTTGGCGATTTTGTATGGATTGTGATAATACGAGTTTGGCGATTTCGAAATCTTAGAATTCGTGAACTAATACTATTTTCATGTTGAGTGTTGCTTCACAAAGTTAATATTTGATTCAAAAGCAATTAAAATAATCACCGGGAAGTTGCTGAGTGATTTTTTAGTTATTATTTCAATATCAAATACAAATTATTAGAAGGTACTGGGATATCCGGCATTTCAGATTCAGTCACTTTAGTTTCATACCCCAGCAACCCAGCAAACATTACTTAAACTTCACAAGTTCAAATTATTAACAAGATGTTCCCTGTTCGTCTATAACACCAAATTTATTTGAAAGTCCTGTTTGGAGTTAGTTTGCTAACTTTAAGGGAGAATGTTGACCATGATTCAACGTTTCAAACCAACATGCTATCAACATCAGCGGTTGGGGAGAGTTGAGCTGACAAAGTTCCTGCTGAGTTGGAGAAAACTCATGAATCTGATCCACCTACATTGAATTTTAATAAAGGAAGTTCTAATCAACTCAACTTAGCACAGGACTGTCACCAGGTGACTACGCTATCGTCTTATATTATGGAAAAAGATACCATGAAAGGACCGCCATGTTGGATGAAGAGGGCGTTCTGGTTACGACTGTGCAGAAAAAGGGAATGTACTTGGCTTGACCCTAAAACAAAAAATGAAGTTTATTATAAATTATCGAATGTAATCATAAAATTCCCTCGCCTGAGTTTTTGCGTTCATCTAACGCTGATAACGAATGTTTAGATAACGTGAAATGTCATTAACTTTGTTAACTACTTGTGTTACTAACATAGTTAGTTTGAAATTCCATAATTAACAGTAGGTAGGTAATTATTACCTTGTTCTTCGTTACCTTATTCAACGCAATTCGTTCATAACTTACCTACTAATGTCTATGCCCAGCATAGATAGTTTTGTGTTTAAGTTTGAAAAATCTACGTTTGCGATATTATACTACAGATTTAATACATTTAAGTTCTTATATTATAAGGTAAGGTTTATATTATGAAGTTAAGTTGCGATCTTATAGTATAAGGTAAGTTGTAAAAACATATTTTAAAAAAGAGCACAAACAATTTACTTTAAAGAGGAAAAAAATCAAGATTAATTTTAAGACTAAATTTACAACAACTGAGACTGCTTTATAGATGATTTTATGGCTAATTTGTTCTTCTATATTCGAAAATATTTTTTTAAATAAAACTTCAAAGAATATATCATTTTGTCATTGGTTTATTACCCTCTCTCATGGTTGGCATACGCACTGGAGTTGGCATACACACTAACCCCAGTGCATATGCCAACCCCTGGTCTGGTTAGCCAAACTTGACTTGATTACTTTCAAGCACTATCAACGTCAGAGTGTTAGGTATTCAGCAATGACAAACATACTATAATGTAGCCTCATAGATGCAGTTTTCATGAACGCAATAAAAAATTTTATAACTAAACCACATTTGCCCTCAAAAATAAAAGACATTTAACTGTTGCCAATCAGCCACGATCTCCCTTATTAAATATATGTTACAATTTTCTACCTTAATCGGACTTATAAAGACTGAAAGAGTGCAACTAAACAATTTCTCGAGATTGGGTAATTAAACAAATATTGCGCAGAATAATTCAAAATACCCTAATGTATGCTTATAATGATTAATCGAAGAGTTTCTACGTAACGAAAATTCTTCAGTTATTATTGTTATTTACTACTTACAGCAATTACGTCCCAATTCTAAGAAGCTTATTATTGGTAATTTATAATTAAAACACTCATATAACTGAAGAAATGAAGAAAATTAATTGTGAATATTTATTTCTTCAATAATGACTTCAATTTCGTAGTTCAAATTATTGGTATTTGAGAACCTGTAATTAAATTCCTGAAAGTTTTCTGAACCTGAAATTAGTTTAATTTAATTGGAAATGCAAAAGTTTTAAGAAACAATAGATTATGGGAAATAAATTGATGTATTTGATATCGTTTATTTGAAATAAATACGTCTATGTGTAAGGAATATATTCGACGCCATTAGAAAGTCAAGCTCAAGTATAATAAAAATGAAATTAAATGTGCATACCTCCGTCAACAAAATAACACATTTGAATTTTTTTAATTTAAAAAAAATGTGCCAGGGAGTTGGCTAAAATTGAATTGCTACAGTTAATGACAAAACAACAAAAAGAAATTATATAAAAGTATTGAGTGTAAATATTAACTTTGTGAAACAATAGTCATAATGAAAGTAGTATTAGTTTACAAATTATAAACGAACATTTATAATTTGAATGGTTGTGTATACGTCATATACAATAGACTGAGAAGCCATTTCGGAATCAATTTTGAAGTAAACAAAAACAGAAAATCTCCCTCATAATTTTGAAACAACTTCAGATAACGAGGACAATACACGAGCTGACACAGCATTCTCCAAACTTTCAAGACATAGGAGCCACGACTGATATAACATACAAAAACCTCCAGGGCATATTTAAATGAATTTTCACTGGTGGGGACAGATACTTTGTTATGATCAAAGATAGGATGCTCATAGATCCTGATAAGATAGCTGAACCCCGATGTTAACCTTCTCGCGGGGGCTTCGTAACAGACAAATTGCGGAAGGATGACTTGCCTTACAATAAGAGGCGTGTAACTGTCTGACGGAAGGATCGTTAACAATCCTTCCTCAAAACATGTATATTTGGTGAGGGGGTCATTTAGATGTCAAAATACTGAAAAGCGCAACCTAAGATGATCTGTATAAACCATTAGCGAACCATTAGACCATTAGCGAAACGTCACCTGTCCGAACAGGTGTAATTACCTGTTATGCTGCAAACAACATACTTCATACCACGTGCGTTTTAAAAAAATTTCCCCATACCAAGGTTAGAAAGTGTTCCAATCCAACCAATAGATCTCTATACTCTATGGGACATATGTTATCCTAGCCTACACGCAAAAATTAACAAACACTTTGTGCAAAAAATGCTAAAAATTATTGGTTTGTCAATTCAAACTAAATAATTTTACTTAATTTAACAAAAGTGATCGATGTTTTTCCTTCTAGAAAATATTTTGGATACGAATAATAATAATAATAATAATAAAAATGAGCGTCACATTCCGTGAGCAGTGGGGCTTTTCTTAGCATTGGTGGTGAAAATGCCCCACTAATTCTATGTTAAAATATGCACTGGAAACATCTTCTATTTGGTGAGCTTATGTTGGATTTACCGCCATCACAGTTCATGAACCTTGTCTATTATTTTGATCGATGAATCCAAAAACACTTATAAAAAATAGCCTAACGTTTACAGTTCTATTCTCTGGAAATCCCCACTGATATTGGTTTTATTTTTATCCATTGCTTTTCCGATTCAGTTTCAATAACTTGAAATCCTCCCACATTTGATAAGTAATCTTGATTTCCTAAAAACTAAAAGAAAATAACAGAAGAAGAAGGAAAAAAATCTAAGATTTAATGTTACGAATAGTTGGAGATCAAGCATTGCATCTTGACCCAATCGGACGTGTACAGAATGTTCCGGATTATTTATGTCGTCATAAGGAGTTTACTAATGTTGCTAGATTAAGCCCGTGTCCACAATAATCAGGGTGCAGTAATCTGTTTTCATTTCTGTTAGGGCTATTTTGGGGCAGGCTGTTTACCGCCTTTTTCCGAAGAACAGATGATGAAATCTTATTGGTACGTCACATTCTGACGTCATTGTTGTGACCTGGTGTAACTCCTGATTTTCGATTATTTGACGCTTCTTTATTCTATTATTTTTAAATTTAGTGTTCATGTGTGTGCAATTGATAGTTAGAGGGGTTTTAAATTGGTATTTTAAACCATGTGTGTTTCATTCTGTTGAATACAACTAATAATTTAAAATCACTGAATAAGAACTGATCGGCCACAACTGTTTATTCATTAAAATGTCAGTGAAAATTTCTACATTAAAATACTGAACGTTTTCTCTGTAATCTTAACGTATAAGATTTATAATAATCTGTAGTAAATAGTAAATTTATAATTCGCTTATAAAAATTTGCATGTAAATTTATAAATAAAATTATTCAACCTACTAAAAATAACAATGATTTATCATTGAAATATATTTAATTTATGTTTGTTTTCCTAGTTTGTAAAATAAATATGTCCTTTTTTCCTTATATTTATATATCAAATAATTCAGTTAGAGAAATTAAATTAAATTTATTTTTCTGATTGATTCAGAATTTTAAATGTAAATTTCACTATTTTGTTTATCTTAATCAAATTAAAAATTTACCTTTCTTAACTTTACAAAAAAGCAAAACTAATACCTATAACAAATCGGTCTATCGTATGAATTGTGCTATAGTATGCAAGTAAATTTTATTTACGAATCTTATAAAATTAACTTATTTTGCAAATTACGTCAATGAGGTTACAATTCAAGTTGGGGGAAAAGGGATTTTATTACAAAAACGTATTTTTCAATGCACAAAGTACAGTTTTATCCCTAAATAATGGTATAACACTGTGTTTAACATCGAAAAATATGGATTCTGAAATACAAAGACTATAAATCTTTTTTTTGGAACTAATAAAACCTACTGTTTCGATATTAAACAACAGTGCAGAACAATAATTATTAGAATGAGCTCAAAAAATTAAACCCGCAATGGAATTATCAGTATAAAATTATTAATTTAAAGCGTAATAAAGTATTGTTTATGAAATAACCTTTCTGAAATCTTTTTAGTTAATTAAATTATTTTCACGGATACATAATATTAATTTTTATTAAAGTATATCTAAATTAAATCAATTTCTTTTGTAATTTGCTTTGAGGAAATCAGTTCAAGTAATCTTGTTACTAAAGATTGTCCAAATATGCCAACTATATATAATAGGATGCATTTAATCAAGTGTATTGTTTGTTAAGTTTAAATCTTAAAGTACAATTGAAATAAAAGAAAATAATACATATTTTATAACGCTTCTCTTAATCTGAATTCTAACACGAAATATCTTTAAATGCGGAGACATGAGTTACAATTCTGATAATGTATTTTTAATTAAAAATAAATTACAAATTATTTATACAATAGATATACTCCAATAACAATATTAAATTAATGCATTGTAACAGTCCCGTTTCTGATATAGAAAAAAAATGGAACTGTATTATTTAAAGAAATATTATATAAGGGATATAATAAATTATTGATACCTAAAGTAAGCTCACATGTTTTAAAATAGGCAGATTTATTTTCAATTAATGTATATTATATGAATTGTAGAGTAGCATTAAAATGTATTTTATACTTTCATCTTTAAAATCTAAGAGTGTTATTAACATAAATAATTCTATTATTTGTTTGCTATTTAAGTTTTATACATATAAATAATGCATTTGAGTATTGATTGGTTTCTGTAAACTGCGAACAGTATATTAATGAGTAATTTAAAGTCATTAAAAATAGTTTTCTTAAAGAAAATTAACTCGTTAATTAAGTCTATTACTTGGGTAACCATTTTGCAAATACTGTGTTTGTATACACTTTTTTTAAAAATATTTTGATCTAAAAATACTATATGCAGAAATTACGATACATAATTATATTTTTCTCATCAAAATTCACAAACCGAGAAAAAATAACATGATTTATATGTATTAACAAATAATTTTCCCTTTCATGTATGCTAATATCATTACATTTGGTCTTTGTTTGTTTACTTATATCTCGAAAACTAATTAACCGAATTTAATAAGACTTGGTTAAGATACAGTTTCTATTGGGAAAAAAAGTTTTATCGTCGAGTTTCTTCAGTTATCTTAATTAGAAAATAAGATAAAATTATAAAAATGTTCCTCTATTTATTGCATATCGCAATAATCACACATATCGTCTGTATAATGCAAAAAGTGATCAAGTCAAAAGTAAAAAAAAATTAAAGTGCCTTTACAAGGGTCAACTCTATTTTTAAAAAAAATTGCTGAAGGCATAATGCACAATATTTTTTTTAATGTTACCTAAAATGACCAAGTCCTAAAACCAATGATCTGTACATAAAAAAATACCTGAGACAACTATCAATTTTGAGGCATAACGGTCTGATTATAATAGTGACTAAATGAATTTAGTCAATTTTATTTGTGAAAAATATATTTATTTGTTTAAATTCGGATTAATTCTAAGTTTTATTCAATTGCATATTCATAAGTAAAACTTATTAATTTTGTTATAGTTAATTTATATTAATTATTGATATATGTAATTTGCCCCCCCCCCTCACTTTTCATGTTCACGTTCCGCCACCACTGTTGATGTTTACCATTAATTAACGTAAATGTATTACATTACCCATATTTTAGTTATATAATTATGATGTTAACAGTACAAACGTATGGATTTTCTTAAGACACTCTTTAATGGAATTTCAATTTGTTTTTCGAAGGTATTTATGCAGTAGAGAAGTATTTAGAATAAAATTACGCATAGAAAAATAAAATGTTTTTTTTTACTAATTAAATATTATTGTGTAGAGGTATTTGTTGCATGTTAAATCTGTCATAGTTTTTTTTTCTCCTCGCGTTGATTTTGGTATGGTAGTGTAGAGAACGGAAATGAAGAGAATGGATTGACAGTTGAAGTATTGTCCCTACTATTTTCCAATGGTAAACTATTTTGCAATTAAAATATTACACAATATTTACCTTAGTTCTTCAAATTCAAGTTCGTTACCTTAAAAGTTCTGTGTTGAACTATCATATATTTTTTTTGGAAAAAAAATTCTTACAAAACAAAAATATGCATTTTACATATTGCAAAATTGACTAAGTCACATTATTATTATCTAAATAATGGATTGGGGACAAATTAAAACCCGTCCCCTTCTTCGAGAAACTCTAAGCTTTAAATGAATTATTAAAAATTAAAGTTAACAAAAACATGTGAATATGAATAAAATGTTAAAACATGACTTTTCGCGCTCTAAGTTGAACTTAACATTTCAATTTCCCACAAACAACGTGTTTTGACTTTGACTCTTTTTGCAGTATACCAACAATATATTGAACCAATTTCACAATAACATTTCACAAAATTAATATAGAAATTTATCTGAATCTGCTGTTCTTCATTTAATGTCAATTGGTTGAAAAGGGTCTGAGTGACTATGGTTTACTTATCTTAGTTCTTACTCTTTGACATAATTACTTTGTTTTATGTCATTACAGTCCATTTACTGAGTGTACCTATTTTGGTTCGTGTTTTCGTGATAGAGAGCGATCCCATTGTGGTCCCATTTCTACAAATTTTCATTAAAGTCCAAGACTAAATTTGTAAAATATAATTATTATATTTTATTATTAGAATTTCAAAAAAAAAATCACAAAACCCTGCATACGTTTTGATGAAATATTACAGTGAATAATGGAGTTTTTTAATAACATTTCAATAAATTTTGTTTTAATTTCAGTTAAGGGGATTTCCAAATACATATCTGATGCGGAAAAATGATCATCCTCAAAGATCCAGAAGAAATGCAAGACACTTAACAAAAAGATTAGCAGATGACCAAAGAGTAATTATATATTTTATTCTTGCATGAGGCATATTACTATTTTAAATTAATACTACATCATGAATGATTTTTTTATACATGTTATACCTATAAATTTTTAATGACATAACTTTTACGACGTTACCAATTATCAAGCAATCATTTTATTTCATTTTTATATGTTTTAATAAAAATCTTATTTATATAAAGATTTAATAAATATCATTTAAATAAAAATCTTTTATGCGATATTTCGATTTTATATAAAAAATGTTTTAAAACAAACTACGTCGAAAAGCAATTATAAAAGCAATTAATTATAATTATATATTTGGGAATAATGGTTCTAATATATGTGCAATCTATATCATATCTAAATATATTTTTTTTCAATTATACAGTATGTTAATAAATATTTTATTATATATCATAATGACATGACTTTATTCTTATTTTTGTTTTAAAAAATTAGCTTGTTGTGTATTTAAATTGAATTTTAAAAATCCGACTTATTGATTTTGTATAAATTATTGGTCTTATGTAATGCAGTTATTTTTTGTCTTGACCTTCTTCAAGTAATAGATTTTGTATACAGGAAATTACTGATAAATAACGAAAAAAAAAATTCTATATACCCTTATTTCATTTAAAATGCCCTTTTACACTCATTAACATATTAAGGATAAGTAGGATAAGAAGAAGCAGGTTAAATTATTATGTTTACATTATTCTATTTGTTTACCAGGTTCCTTTTGAACACTTTTAGTTATGGGTTGCATAATATTTTCTTAAACATATTTCTTTTTTATTTATTCAAAAAAATTATAATAATATACTTATATATTTTTTTGAAAGATTTTTATTATCTCAGATGCAATGAATTTTTAAGGTTTAATTTTTAAGGCTCACTTTTATGAATTTTTAAGGTTTTTTTAAATTTGAAAAAAAAAATTAATCGATAATATTTGCTACATAAAATATTTGAGTTAAATAATTTAATATTTAAAGAATAACACACATTTCAACATAAACAGTTTATAATTGTACCACCAATTGTATAATAGAGGGACATTATTGCTATTGTTCTTATTAATATAGTTAATATTAAACTCCCTTTCCTAGTAAACCAGATAATAAACTAGAGCTTAATTAATATTTAACCGATTTGAAGATTTAATAATTGATATTAACCCTCGAAAGTGGGAATTCTATTTAAAATTCATCCTTTGAACTATGCAATACGTTATTCCTGAGAGCCGCAATACCAAACACTTTAATTGAATTTCCACCCTGTCTGGTGTCGCTATTCATATCGCAACATTGCAATCCAATTTGGATGACTAAACGTGCCTAAATTCACTTGGCTATATCAAAGTGTGCGGATCTAAATATGGATTTGAAGGGGCGAGGTGGATATTTATTAGAGTATTCTAAGTTAATTAGTAACATGTTTAGATTTTACACTTTAGAATTAATAAGCTTCTATACAACAAAACAAATAGTGATTTCCTTTCCTGACTATGCATTACTTATAAATGCAGATATGTGTTAAAATCCTGTAGAATTAAGTATTTATTTAAACTATTTTATAATAATGAGTTTGTGTTGTCAGAAGTATAAGTAACTTTGTGGGAATATATCATTATTTTTATCTTTATATTTGTAAAATATATATGTTGATATAACAGGATATCGATATCTTATTGAATATAAGTGGTATGTGATTTTGAAGTTAATATAAATAGTTAAGATATAATTTTAAAAATTTAAGGAAATGTGTTTTCATGTAGGAAATGAAGTTTGATTTTAGCGTTTCTTATCATATTATTCAATTATTAAAAAATATTATGTGTAGGATTACATCCTTTTAATACACACTCAAAGAAACATCTTATTCGATTTTGATTTGAGATATGTTTCAGCTTTGCGAGGTTTTCTCTAAAACTACTGGACCGATCAGTCGCTATTTATAATTGCTATTAGTATGGTAGGAGTGCCTGATTTGCAATATACTTGAGAAAAGCAGCTTATATAATAAAAGTATTTTTCTCATTTTTGATCTATCTGAACAACTTCTACGAGATTTCGGATCAGACTTCTTCGGAATTTCTGATTTTAATATTAAGAGCATCTATGGCTAAGTTGATTAATAATTAATAAAAACCGAAATATTACAAAAGGCGTCCCAATATTTTTATATTATGTATATAACAAATTAAACACTATTGTTTTGTATATATACCGCACTAAATAAAAATAGTACTACTTGTTCTTGAGCTGACTACCTCAGGCTAAATTTAAAAACTACTTTTAATTAGAGCAGTGGTTCTCAATCTTTAGATGACTACAGACCGCCTACTTAAAAGTTAAACAAATCACAGGTTCCTACTTTCTAAAAATAATAAACTTTACAAGTAAATATAAAAAGTTTTGCAATAAATCAAATTCAGCCACACACATATATTACATACATCATTTTTGTAAATAGGATACGATTTACAATATATAACGCTACAAAAACACCTTTTTAACAGAATACAAATACTACCTTATGAAGTACTTGCATATTAATATAAACAAATGAAAGTTGAAAAATGGGGTTTCAATACATATAATTGTGTTTCGTTTACACAAGTTAACGTCGATCCATAGGTATATTTTTTTGTATAAAAAAACAAACATATAAACTTTATAAAACAATTCTCAAAACACATTTTAGCGATTAGAAAATTGCTCTACGGATCACCAGTTGACCACTTGTTGGAAACCACAGTATTATAGTCAGAAATCCTCACAAACAGTGTAAAAGAAAATAATGAATCCCTACAACTATAGTTTGGTACGAAAGAAATAATTTTATTCCTACGTATTTTCTACGATACTCGATATTCAACAAAAGATAATAGATATACGATAATAAAAAGTAAATATAAAAAGGGGTTTCTTCTAAGGTTTCTGGCACGTTTGTTATTCGAAAAAGTCGTACTTATGAAGAAGGTTGCAGAATAGATTTTGACTCAATACAAATGATTCAATAAGAAGTGAATAATTATCATTAAAATAAAACTCATTTTTAAAAATTTACTCAAAAAACTTTAAAAGGAATTGATTATTTATTATCTTCTTTATTTATTGAGTTTTATTTTCAATATATTCTAATAATTTAAAGAATACAATAAGCAGTGATATTTTTTAATAAAAAAATCTGTTTTCGTACAATGTTTACGTACATTTTGCCTTAAGCTGTTATATATGTTCAATTTTTTTTTTGTAACGGTAATTTTTGATTGCCTCAAAAATTAAAGTGTAAAAATAGGCTTAACTTGTTCGCTTAAATGGTTTATGAAGTACAATTTGGCAACCTCAAATTAGAGGGTGTTATATTTTAAACAATATCGCATTTCCGAACTGCAAAATGTGGAAATGTGCGACAAGTTTTCGTAAAGTAAATAAATTTACATGCAAAATAATGCACATTACCCATAACATTATTTCGAAGCGAGCTTTTAGAGAATTTATAACTATAATTTAAAAAAAAAAGATAATGCTCATATTTATAGTTACATAATTTGTTTTTCTTTAAATAGGTTGAATGGGCAGAACAACAGGTGGCTAAACAACGGGTGAAAAGAAGAGCTCTTACTTCTAAGCCCGACTTCATTAAAAATACTGCGCGTGAAAATAACAGATTTAACGATGATCTGTGGCCTGATCAATGGTACCTGGTAAGTAATGCAGAATACTCCTCGATTTGGAACATATGTATTTTTTTTAAAGTACATAATGAAATATATTATTAACTTTATTTTTGAGTAATAAAGACCATTTTCTAACTTTTATCTTTAGCATGACACTAGAAGCCTTCCAGATCTACCCGAATTGGATATGAGAACTATTCCAGTATGGAACATGGGGTATACAGGCAAAGGAATTGTAGTAACCATATTAGATGATGGTAAGATAAAGGCATTATATTTCCGATAATGTTTACTAGTTAATGCACAATGACGATTGAAAGTTAAGCAGCAACCATGCACCTTTACATTGGCACTACGTTTGCAGTTTGAACAAGGATCGCTTCGGGACAGCTATATAGAGTTTTACATAAATGAAATCCTAGCATCTCATCTTCCTTTATGTCTACCGGCCATGGTTACTTGATGGAAAGTTTGTATATAACAATACGCGAGTTCACATGATTTGTGTCTTTAGAAGATAGAACAATTCAAAACATTGATACGAACGGAATGACAATAAGGTTCTTTAATTGGATTAACGTCTCACTAGAACCATGCAATGGGATTTTAGAGACTAATTACAAAGGAAAGAACTGGTAAAAGTGCCTCGTAATTGTGTATGATGGCAGGAGAACACCTCATATGGAACCTTACTTGTCACACCCAGAACATTCTGAGGGTATTTAAACCACGATAGAATTTATGTTAACCAACATCTTCTGCACAGATAATGTTTGGTGGATGACGAGGTTTGAACTCACGACCCTTCTATTATGACCTCGACACTTACCTGACCAGGCACAAAACGTATAAACTTATCTGCATCTCCATAAGTTTTCCCGCAATTAAAAGTTTGAGTTTCTTATCGATTTAAAATTAATAAACCGGCACAAAATGCCGTGTACCTCAAATATGTCCAAATATATAAATTTTAATTTGGGACATAATACATGAATCTTTAACACAAATTCTTAAATAAAACTCAATTGTCCTTCGTCGCCATTTTGTCATTTACGTCTAATGCACATACATGGGATATTCTTGGGAGAAGTTTAGCCAATCTCCGTGATCTTATACAAAGTTTCAATTAATTGTGAACACAGCGATCCCTTTATTAGCTATGATACATCAAACCTTCATTAAATATCTAATAAAAGACATGAATTGACATTTATCCGGTTGTATTTTCGAATAAAGGTGGTCACACTCCGTAACTGACCTTCACCATCGAACACTGTGGGGCTTAATATTTCTTCAATGAGTTTTTCATATAAATGAATATATTTTATTTGTAATTCAACAATCGTTTGCGCGTTGCTCATTAGGTGGCTTGTGCAAGTTTCTGCGAAGAGGAATCATTCCCTGTTTATTATGTTCATTTGTTTTATTACTTTATAATAACTGTGTAAATGAGTTAAATGACTCAGCGGAATGAGTGACTCAGCGGATTCCGTTAAAATATATAGATACCCTATCGAGGAAACTCGTAGTTAACATTATTTTGCATATAGTTTAAATTTTAAATAAACATACAATACAATTTGAAACATAGTATTGGCAATATTAACGATAATTAGCTGATATTTAAAATAGAACTACTAGAATTATCTTTAAAATATTTAAATTTCAGAAAAATATATACCTATATTGCTAAAATTATGGGCATCTATTGGAAATATGCATAGAAATGAGGGTGGGGGGGAAGGATAGTTGAACAAACACACATTACATATCCTACTAAAACATTATTTTTTTTTATTTAAAAACAACCTTACTATATTTATTTTAAAATGAGAATATCCGTATTAAACTTTCTAAAAATTACTTAATATGAAAAAAATAGATTTTATAGATCAATGAATATTGACTAATAATTATCAATAAGTTCAAATGAAAATTCAAACTTTTTAAAAATTAGCATTTCAAGTAAACTCTAAATTTTATATTTCATGACTAGAAAAAATACCGTTTTTATTAAAGAGTTGACTATAAGTGACGTACCATAGAAATGACTAAAATACACTGTTGCTTCACTACTTCTAACATCGCATAAATCCTTTTGGACATTCACTTTTAAAAACCCATTATTTCTTTAAAAACTACAAATGTTATAAACAGCTTACTTTACGCAGAAAATTGTTCGAATTCAAATTCGAATTTTGTTTTACAGGATTAGAATGGAATCACACAGATATTAAACAGAATTACGTGAGTATTTATTATTCAGTGCAATACCGTGCAATGTGACAATTTTCAATAAAAATAATTGCTGAATAAATACAGAGTTTGCAACTTTTTTAAGAAAGTATTTTTAGATACATTTATAGAAATTTAAAAAAGACTGCATAATTCATTTAATTTTATGCAATATAACCAATAGTTAAAATTGCTTTTTAGAACTCATACTAATAAGATAGTTTTAAAAATACCGTTTATGTATGTAATTAAAGAGGATTTTTACACAATTTATTTATATTATATAGAGATTATTTTACAATGTAAAAATACATTGTAATCGCTTATTTGAAATTGTATACATAGATTATTTATTTAACTAACTGATTTTGAAATGTTTTAGTTGACAAAAACTTTGTATCCGTTTCTAGGATCCCAAAGCAAGTTGGGACATTAATGATGACGATCCAGATCCCTACCCAAGATACGACGAATCGGACTCAAACAAGTAAGAATACACGCTCAGACTCATTAACAAAAACAAATATTTAATCATTCATAATTTTAAATAACCTTAGTAAATATATTAAATAGTTATTTTTCTCATTGAAATATCGAAACATTACAATTTTAGAGTGTTAAACTTTTCTTTATTTTTTTAGTCATGGAACACGATGCGCTGGCGAGGTTGCGATGACTGCAAACAATGAGAAGTGTGGAGTTGGAGTGGCATATAATGCAAGAATTGGAGGTAACCATCACCAATAACATTCTTTAAAAAATATGGTGACTTACAATAGAACGCTTTAAAAAAGAATAAGTTCTAAACAAACACTGCAACTTCAACTGTCCTTGAAGCGACCCCTAGCGGTCAGCCAGAATTTTGAACACTTTGAAGAACACCCTTAGTTGTATCCGTTAGTTAGTATCTTGATGATCTTAAGAATGTCCGAGCTTAATGGTTCCCTCCTCTTTCTCCGAGACTGAAATTTTTGCTTGTAATGTTGGCATAAATTAAATATTATTTATGTTAATTTCTGAGCTGTACCTATATGAGCCGTCTAGTTTCAAACGCCAAAAACGATTGACAGCCACATTGACACAGCATTTGGATCTGAACCCATGACTTTGGATACATTTTTAGACAGGATTTAGACACTTTTGGTCAATGCCGCTTTGCAATGTGATGCAGTGCATTGAAAACTCGAAAAAATATTTAGAAAAACGATTTTGCAAAAAATGTGGATCTATCTGGTTTTGAAACTAGACGGCACATATAGCGTCATACAATCTCATTTTATTTAATTGTTTTAGTCAAGGAGAACGAAGGAAAGACAACCACTCGAGACAAATGCTTTGATATTAATGAGAATACTTTGCTAAACTACTAATGAGAAACACTCATTATCTATTAAATATACACTTTTTTGGGGGGAGAAGGGGGATTTTTTATAAGTTTGGGAAAGTGTTAAAAACCATTTTGATACTAAGATCTACATAAATATTAATTCATATACATTTATTTTTACTTCAGGAAATACAATTACAAAATTATATGGACTTTATGCAACAGAGGGATAAATAAAAGTACGTGTTAAGAATGTTGATTCTATTCGTGTATAAAAATGTCCGTCTGCAGTTTCATGATCGCGTGTTTTCTTCTCTAATGCAAAATTGGTTGTTTATCCTCGACACCATGTCGTGCATAAGGTCCATTGTGGGTTTGGTTAAGCAAATTTTCTAACATTATTGTAACATACACTATGTTTTATATAGTCCTTCAACAAGATTAATAAGCTGTCTGTACGAATACCTAAACAAACCCAAGCAATGCCAATTTTGTAGTTATCTAGTTGTATCACTGACGGGACGGTATATTTAAGTCAGTACAATAAAATATGTGTTGTTTATGTTTCATTCAGGCATTCGAATGTTGGATGGCATAGTAAACGATGCAGTGGAGTCCGTTTCTCTCGCTCACAATGTGGACCACATTGACGTGTTCAGTGCTTCTTGGGGACCCAATGACGATGGTAGAACGGTGGATGGACCAAAACGTTTGGCAGTTGAAGCCTTGGAAAAAGGCATCAAAGAGGTACGTAATAATTTTAATTTCAAAACAATCTAAGTTGGTTGATGGACTTAACGGTCGAGGTAATGCAACGGTTCGACATCTTTTCAGAAGGTTCT
Organism: Troglohyphantes excavatus; assembly: GCA_963932185.1. NCBI lineage: Eukaryota > Metazoa > Arthropoda > Arachnida > Araneae > Linyphiidae > Troglohyphantes > Troglohyphantes excavatus. Next base: position 51,802,907 of record OZ010675.1, read on the forward strand.
TCTTAATTTTGAAAGACGGTCTGAGGAGAATCTCAATAGTCGAGCTTGTAGATTTCGCAGACTCAAGAGACATTGTGCATGATACGCCTATATTTTAATCGTCAAGCTAAAGCAATTGCTCGAGAGAAAGTATCGAGTATTTGAAGAACGATTGCAGAGCACCCGTGAAGCTCATCACATAGGCCGAGATATATCGGGAATTTGAAGTGAACACCACAACAGCTATCCCATTCTCTAAAATTCCACACTACAATCTACGTATGTACGATCAACGTCGTCAATATGGACGTCTGAGCCACGTATCGTGCATCAGCACTCTTTACACTGTAAAGCTTTGGTTACAAGCTATCAAGTTCAGTGCCTTGCCCACATTACAATAGAGGCAAGTTTTGAAACTACAAATTGAATAAAGAGCTTATGTCAAATTTGCGTCTGTCTACTTTTAAGGCTTTCATCTTATGATTATGATTAAGCTTTCGTCTTATTATTATGATTTTATTTGCCCTCTTTACTTAAAACTCACACAATCTTCTTGTGTTGAATTTGGCATTCGTCAACTTACATTTTTATAAACGTAGAAATTAATATATACTTATTCCATACCAAGATATTTCAACTACCCAAAACCACCAAATAAAATAGTTAATCAACATCAAACAAAAGCAATTCCTCCTAATCACCAACCCGACGCAGAACCATCTAACCGAAAGAATTCAATCAGACACGGTCTCTGCCACTCTAGATATCCCTAGATATCCCCACTGAAAAACAAATCTGTTTTTCAGGGCAGGGACGGCAAGGGAGTGATATACGTGTGGGCATCCGGCAACGGTGGATCCAAGGGAGATAACTGCAACTGCGACGGCTACACCAATTCGATTTACACGCTGTCTGTGGGCAGCGCCAGCCAGCGCGGGGACTTTCCTTGGTATGGGGAGAAGTGCGCATCCACCATGACGACTGCCTATTCGAGTGGGGCCTACTCGGATCAGAAGATAGTGAGTGATATATTTCTTTTATTTGGTTTGTTTTCCTCGGAAAAGAAGACGGGGAGGTCGTGGGCGTATTAGGAGTTATCTTCTCTTTTTTTATTTCACACAGTTATATTTTAAATTGCAGAAAAGTACTATATACATAGTAGATCTTTTATTTTTTTTATTTTTTGTTTTATTTCAAATTGTAGAAATGTATTATATAAATAGTTGATATTTGTTTAAAATTATCTGTTAATTTTAAAACATATTATTCATAATTTGTAGAAATATGAGTGAAGATATTTGAATCGTCTGGTTTCAAAACCAGATAGATTCACATTTTTCCCCCAAATCGTTTTTTTTTTAATATTTTTCACAAGCCAAACATGCCAATTAGATCGCAGAAAACAGCAAACACTTTTGTGTAGATTTATGCATTTGTATGAATCTCTGTTTTTTTAGTGTTAAGGGGACATGAAATCACATCTAAACTTTTTATGTATATTCGACTTTTCGAATACATTTTTAATGTACATTTTTTTAAATTTATATATTAGAAAAGTTTTTTACACAACAATACCTTAAGTGTTTGTATTATTTTCAAACTTTAATCTTTTATTTTTTTAAATTTTTTTAAACGCCAAAGTTCTTTTAAATATTCTGTTTCTTCTCAGATCCTTTGAATAATATTACATAAACAAATTGGAGTAGTATTAAAATTTGGTATATTACATGTATTCGATTTTTATAAAATTATTCATAATAACACAATTTTTTTCTATAAACTTAATTTTCTTACTTTAGTATTTGTTTTACATACTACTACCCATAGTGCTATTTAGCACTCCAATTTATAATATAAACCAATTTTACAATGTGCTAACAAATTATACATTTTCTCAATTAATAAGTAGCCTTAGTGTTTCGAAAAAACTTAATATCAAGGAAAACCAAACACTGAGAATAAACAATTTAAGGTGTATATATATATATATATATATATATATATATATATATATATATATATATATATATATATATATATATATATATATATATATATATATATATATATATATATATATATATATATATATATATATATATATATATATATATATATATATATATATATATATATATATATATATATATATATATATATATATATATATATATATATATATATATATATATATATATATATATATATATATATATATATATATATATATATATATGGATGTGTTATATGTATATATATATATATATATATATATATATATATATATATATATATATATATATATATATATATATATATATATATATATATATATATATATATATATATATATGGATGTGTTATATGTATATATATATGGATGTGTATATGTATATATATATGGATGTGTATATGTATATACATATGGATGTGTATTTAAAATGTATTATATACATATTGGATGTGTATATGTATATATATATATGGATGTGTATTATGAATATATATATATGGATGTGTATATTATATATATATGGATGTGTATATGTATATATATATGGATGTGTATATGTATATACATATGGATGTGTATATGTAAATGTATATATACATATGGATGTATATATGTATATATACATATGGATGTGTATATGTAAAATGTATATATACATATGGATGTGTATATGTAAATGTATATATACATATGGATGTATATATGTATATGTATATATACATATGGATGTGTATTATATACATATGTATGTGTATATGTATATGTATATGTATATATACGTATGGATGTGTATATGTAAATGTATATATACATATGGATGTGTATATGCACATATGGATGTGTATATGCACATATGGATGTGTATATGCACATATGGATGTGTATATGCACATATGGATGTGTATATGCACATATGTATATGTATATGTACATATGGATGTGTATATGTACATATGGATGTGTATATGCACATATGTATATGTATATACACATATGGATGTGTATATGTATATGTATATATGAGCAATCGTATTTCAGGCAACAACCGATCTTCACAACGAATGCACTGTCCACCACACGGGTACATCAGCTGCAGCCCCTTTAGCAGCCGGCGTTATTGCCCTGGTGCTCGAAGCTAAGTAAGTGCTGCATTCGAAGAAAAACAACTTTTAATATCGCAGATCTTATCCCGAGACTCTTTTCTAGAAAGATAAACACTCTCCCAAGAGGTAATATCGCCTCTTAGAAGGATTTAATGCCCACTAACGTTTATATTCGCAGAAGAGGGATTTGGCTACTTTGTAAAAGCGTAAAAGGGCAAATGATGTAGTCTTTGCGTATTAATGTATTTTAACATCTTAAAATAATGTGTACTACTTCTAATCTCAGGGTACAAATAGAAGCTGATTTTTTTTTTTGTAAATGGCCTAATACTTGTAACATGGTGTCTTGTGGTTTTCTTAAATAGTTTTTTTAACCAAAATAATAAACTTTATATTCTCCATTAGAATTAGTAATGTAGTAATACTCTTTTAATTTGAATAAAAATCCGTTCGTTAAAAATAATATAAATCAAAAATTTTTATTCTTTAATTATTAGTTTAAAACTTAACTTAACCTTAAATTAAACCTAACGTAAACTTAAATTAAACTTTTCACTTAAGTGTATTTAAATTAAAAATGCTGTGTTACAGTTTAAAACATTTTTAAGTGTTACAATTTTTTAGTCAATATAGTAATTCTGCAAAAGATATATTTTCGACGTAGTCATAAAAACGATGTCAGTTTTATTTCTGAAGCTATGTATTACCAACACATTATTTCCTAACCCTAAAATTTAAATGATACATTTTTATTATTAACTTAACTTTAAAAATATATTAGAAGTTAACTTTTAAACTAATACTGAAAAACAATCCGTATTAATATATATATTTTAAGATTGCTTTTTTATATTTGATGAAATATGCTTCGATTTAATTTTTAGACCATAAATGAATATATAAATTACATAAATTTTTCACAAAATTTACGAAGCACATAAATGTTGGATTTTTTGTATTAAAAAATTGTTTAAATATGCTAATGACAAAATAAATTTTCTCTGCTTTCGACGAAAAGTTTAATCAGGTCACATTTCGCTATATATTCATCAAATTTGAATAACCATTTTTCCGCAAATATTTCTTCCCTTCCTCCCAATGTCCATTAAGTTAATTAACAACGTTTATTTAGTTCCACTAAAAGTTTGCAACCAGCAACAAAACTTTGTGCGCAGTTTAATTTAGTTGGTAGATTCGGAATGTCTATGCAGCCCTGACAGCCGATCGATTTCATCTCTTGGTTTTACTTAATAGGAGAAGGGGCTTCTAACAATGTTGTTGACATCAGCTTAATTAATGGGCGCCAAGAATGTCTCGTAATTTATTCCCTTGGGAATGTACATTTAAGTGGTTGGGTAAACATAATCAAATTATATGACATCCACTTGACCTTTTTACGTAAATTATGGAATATATATATCGTTTTTATTTTGCACTAATAAAAATACCCGTACTTCACATTGAGTTAATTAAGACGGTGCATCATAAAAATAAAAAAAAAACTTTATACTGATTAAATACAAAAATACATCATATTAGATTTTTTACATTTACATTTTTCTAGAAAATTTCCAGGAAGGTTCTATTATATGGAATTACTATGGGATAGTCTATTTTTAGAAACTTAACAAAATAGGTACATACAGAATGTTGTTTGGACAAACATAAAAAATTATACTAATGAATGGAAAGTAAGAAAACTAAGCCGTAATAACTTTGAGCGCAGTTTAATTTAGTTGGTAGATTCGTGCAAAAAGAAATTGTGCCTTTTGCGATAGTCCAGACCATGAGTTTTGTGAATCTCTTAATGTGTTAGAACGAAAAAATAAAATAGAAGGGGATAAAAAAAAAATCCGTCGCTTTGGATCTCATTTTGCTAGCGTTTACTCAGTTCTATTTTAACATATGGACACAATATTATAATAACCTATGCCTGCACTACTATTTTAGCATAAAAAGTTTCAATCAGAACGAAACTATACTAGTATTAGCATGGCGAATATTTGAGAGTTACATCAATTAGAAAAATATGGTTTTTTTATTGTTGTTACTTATTTTATATTTAAGATAAGAAAGTAAATATAAAGTTAAAATCTTTTACCTCGAGTAGGAACTACGAACTATGTGTAAAATACTTAAATATAATTAAATTAATCAAAATTATTAAGCGTTTTATGCTTACTTTAAACGAAAATATAGTCTTGCCTTCTTTAAATGCGTATTATATTTAAAAATTAACAGAAACTAAAGTTATTTTCGGGAAGTTGTTTTATTTGTAAACTATTTCATTTATTTTATTTAGGTTAATTTTCCTTAAAAATATAAAGACTGTTGCCTAATAATAGATCACAATTTTAAAGAAGAAAATGAAACGTGAGGAACTATAGCTTTCACAAAGAATTAGAATTAGCTTTCATGACATACTGGATTTAAAGAGAGAGAGAGAAAAATAAGGGGAAAAAATGCAATTATTTGATTTTCACTTACTTTAAGTGTTTATATTAGTACTAAAGGACACTATGCACGACTTGATGTTGACTTAAATGAAAATGTACTAAATAATTTGTAATAAAAGGCATTATAACACAACCTGGTGTTGACTTTATAAATTAACAATCCATTTCACATAAGCGAAAAGAAAGAAATTCTCCACAAAATGGCAAACAATATTTTTTAAGCACGAAACGATGCGATATTCGAGACATGTGCGTATGTTTATATGTCTGAGGACGTCATATAAATATAGCCCTTTTTTAAATAGTTGCTGATGTAATTTGATTTAGCCAGATGCGAAGAAAATTATAGTCATCCCGAGTAGGCACTACATTTTTAAAATTCTCATTTGAAATGAACGCGTGATTTTATCCTGCAGCCCCAATCTGACGTGGAGGGATGTTCAGCACCTGGTGGTGTGGAACTCGGAGTACCGACACCTGATCCACAACAAGGGATGGAAGAGGAACTCCGCAGGCCTCATGTACAACAGCAGGTTCGGGTTCGGCCTGATCAACGCCGAGGCCATGGTCAGGGCGGCCCTCAACTGGACGACTGTGCCGGACAAAGCCTTCTGCAGAGTTCCCGCTTCATCCAAGTAAGTAGCTTTTATTACGACAAGCACTTTAAAAACATCTCATTTTCAACGATCGTCTATACTCGGGGACAACCTAAGTTGAGCTTAAAGCAATTGAATATTTATACATATCATAGCTTCCGCTTCAGGTTCAACTTAGGTTGTCCCCAAGTATAGACCAGCTGTTCTCAACCTGTGGTACGCGCACCACTGGCGGTACGTGGCGATCCTGCTGCTGAGGGTGTGCGAAAATAATAATAGTACACTGTAAAAAAAATAAAGCTACATAAAAATGAGTACCTGAACATACTCGTTTTTCTTTGAGTACAATTGCATCGTAAATGTGCGATGACATACTCAAATTTAAGTAATCGTACTTTCGCAAAAAGGAGCTGAGTGATTTAATATTGCTAATCTCAGTTTCTGTTCAAGTCATCTTAACAAAGCGACCTGACAAACTACAAATAGTTGTTCAGAAGATGGGTTTTGACGTTATTTAATGCCGATTGCTTAAATGGAAACCGAGTTATTACAACTCAATTATCTTACTTCCCATTCTTTTGGAACACCTTTTTAAAATTTCTTCTGTTTACAACGATTGCACGTCGCCCTGGTAATACAACAAATATTGCACTGGACTGTGGTGCCTGAGGACTTGGGTTCGATTCCCGGTAAGTCTTGTTTGTAATTGTTGATATTTATTGAAAGTGATTTATGAAGGCAGCCTATGTAGGCAAGAAACTGCTCTTTTTATTCATTTTTACCCATTGTGCTGATTTTTAAGTACATGTCTTTTTCAAAATTGAAACTAATGTTTACAGAGCCATGATAAACGTTGAATGTATTCAAGAATGAGTACATTTTACTTATTTTGTGTGCAACAGCGTAATGACGGAAAATACTTAAAATAATAAATAAATAAATGTAATAAGTATAATCTCAAATAAAAGCTTTAAAAAACATCAATTTGAGTCGTTTGATTAATTTGCCAGCTAACTTAAAAATAGCACTCCCTAACAAAAGAAAACTTCTTTTGCTTAGTGGGAAGAATGAGAAATAATATGAGAGAAGAGGGTACTCATAAGTGAAAAGTTTTATCAAAGGATACGTGAGAGAAAAAAGATTGAGAATCATTAGTCAAGCCCGTTTTCGTTAATTTTGATAAACGTTTCGTCGTTGAATCACTTGACATTTGGCGAAACAAGAATCCTCAAATATTTAACCAAAATAATTTACTCCAATTTCCTTTCGGTGGTATCAGATCACTCGGTTCTATTTTTGGTTATTACACGTGTATATTGCCGCGAACATTTTACATGTACAGCGCTGCAGAATTATATTTGAAATCGTCCTCATTTTTGACGAAATAAATTTCGTGAAAAAAAAACGACGAAATAAATTTTCTTAATTTAGAGAAATTTTTTATCGGAACATTTGGCAGACAACTATTTTGTCAATAATGACGAATATTTTTTCAAAATGAGCATCCCTTTTTAACATTGAGAAAAATAACAATGGTCTGGTCAAAGAGTGACGGGTTCGTAACAGAGAGTTGTAATATTAAATAGAGAGCGCCTTCAATACCAGACTCTCGTAAGGCCGCGGTGTCAACATTGAAAAGAAAAACTCACATCACGTGGTTATAGCGATGCCACATTTGGCGTTCAGACATCTGCATGCGTTTCAAATTTGGCGCACTTTCTTCTCTTTTGGTGATAAGGAGTTCTGTCCGTATTCAACTTTTTAACATATATGTACGTATTTACTTATTTTCAAACAATTTGCGCTAAATATTTCCTCTTCATTAACGAAACGAAAATATTTTATTTGTGTTTAATACTCAAATAAGCGAAACTCTTTATATTTCTCAGGTTTTATTGTTCATATTTTCTTATTGAAGTATACAAAATAGCAATTGAAAGAACTTCGTTTATGGTAAATTTTTTACATAAAAACGTAATGCAATTATTTCAAAACTATAAAGTAAGAAAAATCTCCTTAATATATCTGTTAAACTCCCTTAAATTGTGCCACTCGTTAAAAAAAACTATATTTAAATACAAAATTAAACACAAAACCATATTACAATACTTCGATCTCGTTTAGTTCTTAAAGTCGCCAAGGCCTGCCAAGTAATAGCGCATGAATGAATTGGCATATCCACATATCACGTGGTTTCAATGATGGACACACGGAAATCAGCATTTTTATTCCTCTATTTGTATCATTACACTATGGTTCGTAATCCAAGAGTTGCGAGTTCATGTCTCTTCCCGAACCATTGCCAAAAGCCCATTGTGTAGCTCTATTGCGACGTTATTTAACCAGACAAAATAAAAATTAACAAATCAAGAAACATATCTTGAATAAAATAATTCAAACAAAAATACTTTTACAACTGAAACGAAACGTAAAGTGTATGTTGTCAACGATAAAGCGTCTGTTAGCGTAATTTAAAGTAATAATATATTATATGATTACTTGTTGGCCGAGCGTTAGCGAGGTCCTGTTTTAACTCCAATGTACGGCATTACGTATGTTTGTCTGTCTGTCTATAAATTTGTTTTTATTTCTTAAGCTGTCGCGATCAAACGCTGTGTTCGATTTTTTTTTGTAATTGGCATGAATGTTTTTTGAATTCATTAAAAACTACATATGTGTTTTTTGTAATTTTTTAAAGATTTTTTTATTACGTTTCAGGGTAGTGGTCGTTTTAGTCGTTCAGTTTCATGTAAAATTCTGCATTTTCTTAGTATACTTATACTGTACACATAACTACTAGTGGCCCGCTTAACGTATAATACAATTTAGATTGTTGTTATATATATATTTGTTTTATTCTGTTCCCAGACTACTAGCTTCTGTTCCCAGACTACTAGCTAGTAATTTATAGCTTCTTAAGCAAATGTGAAAACTATCTGTACTGTTGCAGATAGATAATTTCCACATTTAGACTGTCTGTGAATTTGTTTGTTAAGCAGTCACGACCAAACGTGTTGTTCGATTTTTTTAAAAAAAATTTTTTTAAGATGGTGGCCGTTTTATTATTTTATTCCATTTCAAGATGGTGGCCGTTTTATTATTTTATTCCATTTCAAGATGGTGGCCGAATAAATGGTTCCGTTTCATGTAAAGTTCAGCATTTTTTTTTCTCTCGAAGTCAACTTTACCAAGAACTACTAGTAAATACTCGAAAATAAAGACATACTTGATTCATATACACCGCATATAAACCGTTTATTTGGTACCGATATAAAACTGTTTATTTTGCTGCCGACTCAACAGTGAGTTGTACTTAACAAATCCTTTATAGAACAATTTGAAAGTAAACGCACATTCATTTAAGACCCGAAATCTGCTTAATTGGTACGCACATTCAAACAGCAAAAAAATGAAACCTTGAAAACTTCAAAGAGCCAACAACAGAATTAATTTGCTGAGTTATAACCCAATTCTACGGTACAAAATGAATGCTGAATTCCAAATTCGAAATCTTCTAAAAAAAGAAAAAATGGGATGTTAAGCCGCTTAAACACTAATCAGTCGAAATGCTTATTATATTAGTGTTTCAAGGTTAGAGTGCATAAAAATTCTAATTTTAAACATTAAAGAGTTGTTAAATACTTAAAAACTCTTTAAGTATTTAAAGGAAAGTAAAAATTCTAAAATCAAGGAACTAAAATAATTATGTAAAAGTTTTGTTGAGATTAACTTATTTAAATTAAAAGTGCTAATGGCTAAGTGCTTAAAGTGCTAGCTTGCGATACCAAATGCAGAGACTAAAACGCAATGTTAGAAGCATTGGAAACCAGTGAAAGAGAAAATGTAGTGGAATAAAATTACCTCTTAAAAAAAACCGGAACAACATGATAAGTTCACGAATCCAGTTATTTGTTCCTGATTCCTCTTATTTGTTCCTGATTCCAATTATTACTAAACCACTATATTTAAATAATTATACTTAAAAAATCATTTTTTTTTATTTAAAAAATTATGTATATGAATTCTGTATATGAATTTATATTAAAAATAAAATTTTTAAAATCAATTAATAATTTTCAATTTTTAATTATTTTAAAATAAGTTATTAGTGCCAAAATTGTTGGGATTCGCTTTATTTTATGCTTTTTAACCGACTGAACAGCGCGCCAACTAAGACTCCAAAATAAAACCGCCAGAAATTTTAAATTAAAACCGCCAAATCGCGCTCCAAATAGAGAGGTTATCAATTCGACCGTTATGTATTTTTTTTGTTCAATTTAAATCATTGTAAAATTCAGGAGAAATATTAATATTCTGCTGTTGCATTTGAAACATTTCAAAATTACAGTATACAAGGTGATCGCAAATTGTTCGGCGATGATCGTTGTTTGGCTGTATCACCTTTAGCTGTATTGGCATAATAAAAAAAAAATTGGCCCAAATACTTCGCTTATATTTTAAACAAGTCGCTTATCTTTAGAAGCAACAAACAAAGTAGTAGTAAAACAGTGTAAAAACAATGATTTATTAAATATAGTTGTACAGTCAAACAATGACTATCGTCCAACAATTTGTGACCACTTAGTACTTCCATTCATACCTTATTGAACATTTACTCATTTTCTTATAGTGTGCGCATTACAAATAACAATAGTAGCATGATGACTGTTGTGAGTGAAATAATAATATGACATTTACTCACTGCCAATTTATTTTTCGCAAAAGGATTTTTTTTAAAGGATAACGGACATTTAGAGTGGATCATAATTAAATTTTAATCCCGCAGATTGCCGAAAACAGTTTCTTCCAAAACCAACAATGCAGTGGAAGTGGAACTGTCATCGGACAGCTGTGAAGATACTCCAGATGAAATCAACTACCTGGAGCACGTCGAACTCACACTGGACATAGACTACACTCACAGAGGAGCCTTGGACATCTATCTATTCTCTCCCTCAGGTTAAGCATTGACTGAGTTCGTAATTCATTTCGATTTATTTTCTCATTAAGCTTTTTAGTGTTTGCATAGCATGCCATTCTAAATGCTTTATTTGAAATTATTATTTAATTTAAATACAAATATTGACGACCGACAACAGGCTCAAAGCCCAAAAAGGTTGGTCCATCTAGTATCTCCTAACTATCCTCACATATGAATATCTAACTTTTTCCTTAAAATCCGGTACTCCTGTACAATTGACAATATTCACTGGAAAGTTGTTCTATTTGTCTACAACCCTATTATAGAAATAGTGCTTCCTTCCTCTCCGATTAAATTGGGATTTGTTTAATTTAAACCCATGACCTCCCGTTCTATCACTCATATTAAAATATAAACCCTCCACATCCCCTTGCTTAATGAATTTGAACAGTTGAATCAAATCTCCCCTAACCCTTCTCTCTTCCAGAGAGTACATATTCAAATTTCTTAATCTATCTTCGTAATTCATGCCTGAAAATCCTTGGGCCATTTTAGTATCCCTGTGCGGAATAATCTCTAACAATTCAATGTCTTTTTTATGATATGGTGACCAAAACTGTAGAGCATACTCAAGATGCGGCCTTACCAAACCTCTGTACAATATCAAGATCCTTAGATTTTGATGAGCCAATGTACATTGATGGCTCATTAACTCATGGTTCAATCGCTAATTAATTTTTGTTTCCAACAAAATGTTATGGATCTGTTCATTTTTTACGCCCTCCACCAATGGGGTGGGGGGAGGTGAGAGGTCTATTATTGTGGCGGGACATGAGGACGAGGTCTCAGTGGTTGTAGGATGAAAGAAGCATTTGTATAAAAATTTCGAATTTTTTTTAATAAACTTCGATGTAAGTCACTTTCTGTATAAATCACTATCTTTTTAATAAGATGTTTGGTAAAATACATAGAATAAAAGAGTTTATTAATTTTTTCCACGCTTTTATTTAACTCACTCTGCCTAGTGTGATGTGACCTCAAATCTGGAAACTCAATTTAAACCCACTTCCAAGTGTTATATCGACGTGAAACTTGGCATAAATATGTAATCAAGATGACAATACAATAATTAGCCATAAAATTGTTAATTACTAATTAATTCTAATTAATAATGAATTTTCTTGGCATAAATACGTAATCCTGATGACAATACCGTAATTACGCAAAAAATTGTTAATTACTAATTAATACTAATTAACAATGAATTTTCAGTGAACAGTTTTAACAATGAAACTCAGGCCATGACAAGATTTGAATTCATTACGAAAAAAAATTACGTCCACTGAATGCGTCAAAAATTATGTGCAATGATCTAGTCTTGTTTTAACAGTAATGTTCTCCAACTTCATTTTGAATACGTTTTAACAAAATAACAGATTTTCTCTGCACTTCAATAAAAATATTTCCAAAGTAGAAAAGTATATATCAGCTAAAATAAGAAAAGTGGTTTTATATTTCTTAAATTGGCTATCTTTCAGATTGAAATATATAAAAAATACTATATAAAAAAAATTGCTCAAGTAAAGGACAGAACCCACAATCTTAAAACAGATTTCTTGCACAGCGCTCTAACCAATTAAGCCACCAAACCCTACTTTCACGTTTACTGTAAATGAATAGAATGATATCTCGTGGTTTGTATTGCTATAAACAAAATAATGGTTGATTAGTTGGTTAAATCGTACTAGAGTTTCACGTTGGGTTATTGGCGTCAGTTCGGGGTCTATCTCGAAGGAAAGATCTGGTAACAATTCCTCGTATTTTTGAACCATGGTCAGATGACAAGGGCAACAGGGCAATACCTGAGCTGGCTGGGATCTATCTTGAAGGATAGATCTGGGAACACTACCTTTTAACTTTCAACCAGGAAAATATGTTATTTGCAATTCAATAAATACATACGTTAGCAGGTGGCCCAGGGGTAAAACACGCGACTCGTTGTTTATTTGGTTAATTAACGTCTCACTTGAGCTGCAGATGGGCTACTGACGACGGTTCGAGCCTATTCCGAAGCAAAGCCCCGGGAACAATGTCTCGTATTTTTTATTTTTTTTGGTTTGGTTTTTTGATAATTAACGTCGCACTAGGGCTGAACAGTGGGCTATTGGCAACGGTTCGGGGTCAATCTCGAAGGAAAGACCCGGGAACACACACACATTCATACATGCACCTCATTATTTTAGAACCATGGTCAGATGACGAGGAAACACCTGAACTGGCATCCAACGCCTTCAATAGACGTCGGGACTTTGGACCCCGATCAGATTTATCACTCGTATTTTTGAACCATGGTCACATGACAAGGACAACACCTGAGCTTACACCCGACGCAACCTCAATAGGTGTCAGGACATTGGACCTTGATCAGATTTATCGCGCACCAGTTCCGTGTACATGCCTGTGTAATTTGTTGGATATTTTTAGACGACTTTCTAGTATTTCATTAGCGAAGCTAGGGACCCTCTGATCGCAAGATCACTTCATTTTTACTTTTTTTTGTCAAGTCCATAAGTGGAGCTTGAATTTGCAATCCCGTCATCTGACCATTGTTCTAAAATAACGAGGTGTATGTGTGAATGTGTATAAGTTCCCGTGTCTTTCCTTCGAAATCGACCCCGGACCGTCGCCAATAGCCCACTGTGCAGCTCTAGTGCGGCTTTTTAACCAAACCAAACCAAACCTGAATTCGCAATCCTCTGATTACTATTCAAATGCTTTTATCCACCGGGAAACTTGGAACCCATAAAAAGAGAACCCAGCTAAAGCCAGTGTTATGCAAATTTGGTGGCTAGCCTTTTAGTATATAAGGAGCTAGGTCTTGATGGGCTACTCAGTAGAATTCTGATTTGATAAAGAGAGGTTCCCGAATTGCACCCGCGCTCGGACGAATTCCTGCCGATGATCCTGGCTTCGTTTAGTTCTTTCTTAAGTTTCGTAAGTCCAAGGAGTCCGATGATAGTCTAACTCTACAGAGCGGCTCCCCGTTTCTTAGGCGAAACTATCATTAGCTGCCAATTCCCCGAAGGGTGGTTTGGTTAGCTTCCTTCTGCCTGGCATAAGTAGCACATTTATTTCTTGGCTTGGCCCTGGTATCGGCCATGTCCACTCCTCCTTCCACATCTTCTACGGATTCCTCTTTAAGGATCCCTTCGGCCTGTAGAAGATGATTCCCTTTCAGCGACTAGGGTTACGACAGTAGTTTGGTTAGGCATCCCGACTCCCGGTGGGAGTTCGTAGGCTTATTTTTCAGATAAATAGGCTACCCAGAAAACAGTATATTCGATTATATCAGGCAACTTGAGTCTTTTATGAAAAACTTAAACCTTTAGCAAATCTTAAACTTAATAAAAAATACAACCACTAAATTTAAAGCGGCAAAGCGTATAATGGCTAAGTTGGAAATGGGGTTTAATGCCTTCGAAGAGTTAATAAATCTGATTAACTATGGATAATTTACACCGCAGAGGAACATCCACTTCATCACGAAGCAAAATCTAGACGTCATGTTTGTCAATGAAGGATTCAAACAAATCAGGATTACCAACAATTTTAGCATTAGACTTAAAGGCCAAAACTCTAATTGTGGCTGTCGAGCTAACGATCACTACGGCATAACACTTAGGAAATTCATTCTGAACAATGGCGTCAGATGAGTCCACACTTTCCTGGCACTCTCGCACAGGTTATACATACAAGACAATGCTCCTTAAGGGCATTCAATCCACACCTACACTTAAAGTACACAACTGTCTATCATCAGATCAAAGCCCAGTTATTTTCACATTTTATGTCTTCACTCAACCACCTGAAACACTAAAATATACAACAAATTGGGAAAAATTCTATTCAATTACGGACGAACTTTTAACGGTAAACCCACCCATGAGAAAAATAAACCAAATAGACGAAGTAATTGGACATTTCTAAAAATAAAAGGGATATAGATAGCTGCTCAAAACCAATTAAACAAGATAATTCCCCCAGAGATTTAGGATGAGATCAAGGAAAAGAATACACTTGGGAAGGTTTATAAAATAACTAGGCCCCCGCAGGCAAAACGTAATTGGAACTAGGCATGTAGAAAAGTTAGTTCCCTCACAAAATAAGACTCGATGGGCAAACACAGTAATGAGGTTATCGACACAGAACAATACAGTTTGGAGAACGGCAAAAGCCCTTAAAACCAGACGACAAAGCATAGGTCCTCTTCAAGAACCGAACTATATTGCTTACACGGAATAAGACAACCGGAGTTTACGCCACAATATATATAATCTACACAATCAATTTTCATCACGCTTAACACCTATTAACTAAGAGCTAGTTGATGATACTACAAGCGGAGTAGATAACTATCTAGCAGTAAAGCAAACACACAATATAGTATATACAATACACTACGCCAGAGGAATAAGATAATCATTAAAATACTAGATCCCAAAGGCTTCTGGATACGACTTAATGTCTAACAAAGCACCTAAGAACACTTTCCATAAGGTAATAGTACACATCACACATATCTTTAATGCAAGCCTCATGTTAAAGTACTTCCCAACCAAGTGGAAAAAGCAATCGTTTTTTCTGTTTAAAATTACTAGGTAAAAGCCTCAAACCAAGTAAGTACAGGCCTATCAGGTTTGGTTTGGTTAATTAACGTCGCACTAGAGCTACACAGAGGGCTATTGGCGACGGTTCGGGGTCTTTCTCGAAGGAAAGACCCGGGAACACATTCACACACATACTCATTCATACATGCATCTCATTATTTTAGAACCATGGTCAGATGACGACAGGCCTATCAGGCTTTCGCCCTGTATGACAAAAGGTTTTGAGAAGTTCATTAACATTGGACTGCAAAACCTTTCTGGTTTGGTTAATTAACGTCGTACTAGAGCTGCTCAGTGGATTATTGGCGATGGTTTGGGGCCTATCTTATAGGAAATACTCGGGAACGATGCCTCGTATTTTGGAACCATGGTCAGATGATGAGGACAACACCTCAGATGGCACCCACCCCTTCAATAGGCGTCAGGACTTCGCACCCCGATCATATTTATCATGCAGCAGTCCCGTATACACGCCGGTATAATTTGTTGGATGTTCTGGACGAGTTTCTAGTATTTTTGTAGCAAAGCTGACAATCCTCCGATCACAAGATCACTACTTTTTTTACTTTTCTTTGCTAAGTTCATTGCACGAGCTCGAACTAGCAATCATCTGATTACCAGCTGAACGCTTTTGTTCACTGGGCTTTATCCTTTGGGAAGCTATAAACACCTTTAAATACATTTGGAACATGATGCAAAGACTGGCGTATCAAAATTAATGCATAAAAAAGTGTATCGGTACTCTTGCAAAGACATGGCTAAAGACAAGACATACTAAATTACAAGACTGATCTTGATATCGTTGATACAGAATTCAAGAGCGAACATAGGTGTACATCTCGATAGCAAACTTGATTTTGCGAGCACATAAAACAGACAATGGACAAAGCGATAGGATCTAGCATAAGTTTTAATCCCACTCATTGGGAAAAATTCTAAGATGACACTAAATAACAAATTATTACTTTACAAATCCATGATTAAACCACTTCTGCCGTATGCCTGTCCGGTATGGGCTGAAGTCCGAAGGACACACAAACAAGAATTTCAAACAATTCAAAATAAAGAACACTGAAGGATTACAAATGCAACCAGGTATGTCAGGGGATTGATACTACACAAGGGTTTAAAAATGGAAACTATAGACTCAGCAACTTTGACTTTATCACACAATTATAACATGACTATTGATACATAAAACCTCAAAGAAATCACTAACTACGACCACACTGTAAATAAAAAATATAAAAGACCACGAACTATCCATCACGACCCAAAATGGTAGAAGCCGCGATTATAGACTTGCTTGGCAAATCAACATGCCGTACTCGACAGCTGCTCTTTAGCTTGTAGCCAGGTCACACTTATGTTCCCACTGATGTATACTTTACAATAAAAAAATAAAAAATATGTGTTGTCCTTTTAATGTTTATTTCATAAAGCGTTTATACTAATCATGCCATTCCCTTTCTGGCTATCTTAATACAAACTAACTGTTAGCCTCAGGGCACCCCCACCTCCTCCATTTCTTCATATAGTAACTCAATAGTTAATATCTAAAACCCACTTAAGTTCTCCTATTTACAAGGCTTAATTTGATGGAGAAGTAAGGACCAAATGGTCGACTCAACATAAGGTTAATTCCGATTTCCGATGATGGGCATTGGACCGAGCGTACTTAATACTGACCGCTGGTTGCAAGCTATGGATGATGTAATTTACGGATGATGTAATTTACGGATGATGTAATTTATGGATGATGTAATTTATAGATGATGTAATTATGGATGATGTAACATGCTTTTAATTGTAATTTTTAATATATATTTAATAAAAATTTAGTAAGGATAGTCTGTTGCCTGTTCTTAAAATAGCTTCACTTAGTTTTCATATTCAATAAGTATATATATTATATTAAATAAATGTAGTAATTATTACATATATTCTTTTTCTGTTGTGTGGCAGGCACCGTGAGTATGATGCTGTCACGAAGAGACAGAGATTCTTCGGCCATTGGTTTCAAGAATTGGACTTTCTCTTCCGTTCACTTCTGGGGAGAAGACCCAAAAGGGAAATGGAAAGTGTTGGTCAGAGATTTGGTAAATGGAAAAATCTTATTTTAAGTCCACAATTTCGGATATTGTATAAGTTGAACAAACGATATTCAAACGCAGTATTTTTCAAAATATTATTAATGTAATTTTGTCGGTTTATTGACAGTTTTGACCAAAGTAAAAAAAAAAACAGTTTTTGAGAAATGACACTTTGAAGTTCCAATTGTGACAAAAATGAAGATTTAATATTTACTTAATATTCTAATGTATATTTTTCTTTTGTTTGGTAATTGAATTTTTTAATAACAAATTTCTTTGTTAGGTAAGGGTTTTTGATTTGGTCAACAACATAATTTGTTTATAATGTGACTGGTTAATTTTTTTCTTTCTATTACTAAAAAACAAAAATTAAAAAAAACAACTACGAAGAATTATATGTGGAGAAGAAAATATTTTTTTTTATTAGAATAATATTAACAAACTTAATTAGTCAATTTTGTGAATATTTTTTTTACAAGTAAAATTTGTAAAGTTTTCTAAACGTTTTCCTGAAATTTATCGAGAGAAAAGATTATCAATAAACAAAATATAATATGTACTATACAATAACTTAAAATACAGCAAAACACGTTTTATTTCAAATTGGATTTTTTTTTATTTTAATAACATGGTCAAACCTAGTCTATTTTGCCTGTATATTTTTTTTGCAAGGTGACTAGGTACATTTAGTCACTTTTAATTCCAAACTATCGCCTACAAGACTGGTGTCATCTAAAAATGATCAAGTTGATTAAGTCATTTTGCACTGTATAGATCGAATAGAACTTACAATGGTTCTTAGAAATTTTTAAGTTTTGGTAGCATGTTAAAAAAACACTTTTATTGTACATCTTGACTTCGGCTAATTATTGTTATATTGAGACCCTTATAAACGACTTGGACACTTTAACTCATTTTTTTATTGATCAAAGTTGGCAGTACGCCGACGATATACAAACTATTGTACATCTAAATGCAAACATATTTTTCATCGATAAAAAAAAACTTACATTACCCTCAAATTTACTAATTAGTAATATATAAAATATTAATTGAGAATTAATTTTTAAAAACCTTATTTCATAACAAAAAGCACCAGCAAATAATTTCAAATTTGGCCGTTTTTTAAATATATTCGTGTATCCTTTAAATGTCCAATTCAATCCGCTTCTGGGTATCCCCACGCTTCGAGGTTACTTTTAAAAGTGATAAAATCACTTTTTGGCGTTTTAACGTTATATGGCTAAAATTTCATATAAGTCATTGAAAATATAGGGAGGTAATGGGCGGTTTCGGACGGTTTAGCCCTATAAGGGTTAAAAGATTCAACAGGAAGCAATATTTCAGGAAAGGAGTGAAATAATATGAAATCATAAATTTTGTTTGTAGTTTATTTTACGGTGAAATGCAGTGATCGGGTTACTTATCTTAACATGTAGAAAATCAATAGTTTGGCATTGGCCTAAATATATTTCATAGTTACAGAATTCCTAACACAAAACAAACCTAGGAAGTTTCCACCTAATGCATCAAAGTCAAAACCTTTACAAAATGTATTACATATCTATATTTGTAAAGTCAACACACAATTCTATGTCACATTTGAAGTATATGTAACAAATTCCATTTCTAACAAAAAATAACATTGGAGTCCTATATAGATAATGATGTTATTTGTAGGTATTGCATCGGGTATTTCAAGCTCCGTTGCATCCTATAACTTCTCTCTTTTAAATATTCAATGAAATATAAGAAACTAATAAAATAAATTGAAAGGAAATCGATATTTTTTGGCTCTCTCATCAGAAATATCTTTTTCGGTCATTTATTTAAGAAATCGATCTGGAAAAAAAATATCAAAATCAAGGTACAATTTCTGAGTTTTTATCTCTAAGTGTCTTCATATATCATGGTCGGAGTGAAAATCAATATTTGTTGTGTATCTTTGAGTGAAAGAAATGATATTTTTTTGCTTCTTATGCTTTTACAGAAATTAAGACTAGGCTTAAAACTATTGGAAATAATGTTGAAACTTTTATACAAAATAGTAACTATTGCAGCTATTGTATGATATATAACCAAATTTTATTAGAGTAATAATGGAAAGGTAAACATCACAACAAATATTTACATTAAAAGAGAATGTTAAGATAGGCTATTTGCCATTTGGTAATAAAAATACCACTTTTCCAAAGGGAGGTTTGATTATTTACGTACCAAAACTGGACTAGTAGTTATGGGAGTAGTAGACCTCACGACCAAAAGAAAAAAATTTAACCGATATACATAATTTTTTGTAAACTTAAAGAAACAATCATGCCAAATTTCAAGAAAATCGAACAACGAGTTTGGTCGTAACTGCTTAACAAAAAAAAATATACAAACAGACGAAATGCTGAAAGATCGAGCTAAATCAGAGACCACCCTAACGCTCGATCAATTTCTGAGCGATATCCGAAAACTTTACGGTCAAGCGGTTAGAGTAACGAACTCATATCCGAACTGTTGAGGTTTGAATCTCGACTTTGAGATGGTAGCGATCTCTTATTCAGAGAGTTGGCTGTTTCCATCCTCGCTGTCCTCAAAAAACATTCAACGTGTATGAGGACTGGTACACGTTAAATGATGAATAGATGTCCAAATGTCTTCACGGTACGTCAGGTTCGTAGGGTACCAGCTCATATGTTTTCCTTGGCATCTGATCAAGATTCAAAACTATATGGTACTGTTCGAGGTTCTTTCTTTCGGGTTAGATCCTGAACTGTCGCCAATAGCCCGTTGTGTAGCATTACCCAATAAAAAAATCAGCACAAAACCTTCATAAAAATTGTAGAATTGAAGGTTTTATGGAAAGGCAGGAAAACTGCAGTTTCTTAACAACTATTAAACTAAAGGTTTTGTTCCAAATGCCTTCATAAAACCTGTATAAAACCTTAACAAACATCCAATTTTAAAGCATGAAATGATTGAAAAGAAAATGCGTTTAAAAAAATTTATGCAAGAAAATTAAAAACTTTAGAACAAAAACTGCACTTTTTTTCAAATTCTTTTACAAAATCTATGAAAAAAAAACTTTAATTTCACAATTGTGATGAAGTTTTTATGCTGACCTTTTTTTTGCTGGGTAGAGGGACGTTATTGCAACCAAACTAACGAAATCACTGCCTCTTAGTTTTAAAATAGAGGCAGATCACAACATTTGTACTAGAACCACGATCCACCAATTTACCTATAACATTTTTAATTTCAATTTTGTAAAAACAAACCTCTATAAACTTTCGAGTATTGCAAGAGCACGTTGGGTTAACGATCATCGCCAAATTAATTCTAACTGATAACCAACTGATAACTGATAGCCAACTACATACTACAAAAGCATTTTATTGTAACTCAAATTTATGTCCCATCTTAGAGCACAATTAAGGAGCAAACCTTCAGAACGTGTTTTGTATGAAAACGCAATTAACTTTTTTTTTTAATATATTGGTCTCTCGATGTATCTAATTAATTAATATATAATTTTAATTCTTCAAGCAATTTCGATGATGTATAGTAATGGAAAATACGCTTACTTTCTCTCTCAGACAGGCAAAGACTATAAAGGACAAATAAACAACATGAAATTGACCTTGCATGGAACGAAAGTGAAACCACATCATATGTCCAGTGGACAGAAAAAGTACAAAGACGAGGACTTAGTGGAGCGAGCTCTGGATAAAACACCGGTAACTTAATCCCATGTTTTTTGCTTGAATAACAGTTAAACATACTTGATACCCGAAAATTGATTTTGTCTAATATGCCTAACAATAAATAATAGTGTTCTTCACTAGAATTTTTTTTTTATAATCTCATTTTTCTTTTACTCCAGTCAATCTTTTTTTTTTTTTACAATGAAGCGTTTAAACAATGAAACTAT
Organism: Troglohyphantes excavatus; assembly: GCA_963932185.1. NCBI lineage: Eukaryota > Metazoa > Arthropoda > Arachnida > Araneae > Linyphiidae > Troglohyphantes > Troglohyphantes excavatus. The sequence continues at coordinate 51,824,655 of OZ010675.1, forward strand.
ACATTTTTGTTTAATAACTAAATCAAAAATATTTTGCGAAAAAAAAGCAAACTTTTTAAGAATTTCTTATTTCAATTTTAATAAAAAAATTCATTATTTTTATGTCTATATCTTTTTAATGTTTTTACATAATTGCAATTTAATGGCCGACACATCTACATTTAAAACATATAACTTTATTTACTCAATGTGCTTATACAATAAAATGTAAAAGTATTCTTAAAAATTATTAATAGTAAATTAATTATTTTTGTAAATATGATTAAGAAATATTAATTCATGAATTAAAAATCATGAAAACTATACATGAATTAAAAATGATTTAAACTATACATGAATTAAAAATCATTTAAACTACATGAATTAAAAGTCGTATTGTTTTAAATCATAGTTTTAGTTGTTATAGACAAGCAACATGATTTTTTTTAATTCATGGTACTTTTTTTTAAGAAACACTTTATAAATTAATGATCTATTTCTCAATAATTTTGATCAATAAATTTCTAAATCCATTTCTGCATCCATTAAACCGAAATGTAATTTAAAAATATTTTAACAAACTATTAAAATAAATTATTTTTGTGAATAAATTATTACCAAAATTTTAAAGAAAACATGATAAAAAACAGAAATGAAAAGAAAACATAATTTATAAAACTTTCATAAAGTATTATTGTTAAAACCACTGATAATATCTCGTTACTCCATTTATGGACATTGATGCATTTATCTTATCAATAATTTATTCATGATAAGAAATGACGTGTTACTACACAGATGGCTTCGTATCAATGTTTAGGAAAAAGAAACTGTCGTGCTTGCTGGATTATCACCAATAACTTATTACTGAATGGATCGAAACTTGTTCGTTATATCAGAATGAGAAAGCCGCCAAACGTGACTTCTAATAATGTCTAAATATAGAACATTGAAAAGTATTGACGGCTTCTGGACGTTTTCAAACGACTACGTTTAATAGAAATGGTGATATTAAATTAGTTTTGTTTGTATAATATGCAGACAAATATTTTGTAGTGTTGTTTACTGAATTTTGTTTTGTTTTGTTTGTAATATTGTTTTGTACAGTTTGTCGTAGAGTATCGTGTAAAATTATTCTTGTAAAATCCAAAAACCAAATTTTTTTTTTGGTAAATCCGGCCATTTTTTTAGGTTACTTTTAAAGCTATTTTGTGACATAACTTGCTTTTTGTAATAAAATCTAGTCGCGGTTGAGTAATTCTATAAATTTTATAAATATCAGTTTTCGCATTTTATTCGTAAAATTACCGTCAATAATTGAGAATATGTTGCTAAATTATAAAATTATCCACAAATGAAATTTTCCAATGATCAAATTAATTGATTATTAGGAATTGCCCCCATTTTCCTAAAAATAATAAACGATCCTTTTTAAGCAATTTAATTTTTAACGGAAATTACGATAATATCTCTAATGTTAATAATATTGTTTCGTATACAGTCAAAGACGGTCAAAGGTATTATTTTGTAATCACCGTGTATATAGAAACCTTATGTATTTTGTCGTAACATAAACAAACATAGGTTTCCATCTTTCCAAACAATAAATAAATATACAATATGCTACAAGTGATTGTAAGTTCGATCAGTTTAAACATAAAAAAAATTAAAATATTATTTCAGCTAAAATGGGTTATTTTAATTTATTTAAAAGGAATTCGAAGAAGAGGTTCCCGAAGTAAACAACAACTTGCATGACGAATTGGAAAATCTGCGCTCCATTAAAAACAAGAAAACTTTGTCATGGGATGACTTGATTGGTAAGGCTCTTCGTAAGTTGCCACCGCAGAAAAACGAATACTTCCTACAACCTTATCGTGATCTCAACCTTGATGAAGACTATTTTGACTATTCCTCAAACGTATATAGTGACTATTAAAAGAAACGGTATTTCTTGAGACCATTTTATACTATGGTTTGAAAAAAGTTCTAGTCATTTACCGGGAAAGATGTGCAAATATATGTTTATATTCCAATATAGTTTTCGATGTAACTAAATTTAACTATTTTTTTTCTGTTGCCTCTTGTTTCATTACATATTTTGTAAAAATATTTTTGTTAATTTATTGAATACTTAACATAGATAAAATTGTGATATTTTATGTTTCAAAAGTCAATAAAGACTATTTGCGAATCCCCTGGTATCGTTCTTAACGTACTCAACGCTAAAAATCACAACAATATATTGTGAAAGTAGCGGAAGATAAACATCCCTAACATGAGTGGGCTGTCTGTTAAGTGATGAAAAACCAACGAAATCGGAAATTTAACGAACACTATTTTCTAATAGTAATCGGATAGATGATCTATCATTTGACCAAGTAGTGTGGGACCTAGTTGAATAGGTTTTACAATGATGAGTTAAATTTCATTCCAGCCGAGTTGTAATAGCTAAGCCGAGATGCAAACTGTAAAAGTTCTTATCTCGAAACTTTGTTTTTAAACTTACGCCCCTCTACCAAACATAGAAAATTAATTTTGGTAAAACTTTTTCCTTTGGTAGTATTGTCGCTTTTTAAATTTTTGAATATGTCTTCCGAAAAAAAAAATAATATTTCACATAATTGAAATTTTTTTTAGAAAATTGTGAAAAATGAGTAATGGTTTTAAATTTTCAAAAAAGTTGAAAAGTTTAGAAAATGGAATATGTCAATAAATATGAAAAAAACTTTTTACGTGAAAAGTTTAAGAGGATATGGGACCCATTATCATCAAAAATATTAAATTACCTTAAAAAATACTTCATTTTCTATTTAATCGAACGACAACAAAATTATATTTTTATGTTAAGTACCACTAATTATTTTTTCGAATCAATATTAAGCTTTGGGACAAAATTGCCTGAGTACGTAACTTTCAACTTATCTCTCTCAGTGATGACTTATTCATATTTGTTAAAATTTAAATTGATTTAAGTTCAAATCTATATGAAGAAACTGCTCTTAATTTGCTACAGTAAATTTTACGGGATACTATTTGATAGACACAACATTGTTAAAAACATACAGTCTATTACCATCTGAAATCTACAGTCCTGAATCTCCATATTAAGAGGGTTCAAGACACATTTGACTATTTCCTTTAATTCCGATATTTTTTCTTCATTGGATAAAAACAAAATTAATTAGCAAACTATTATTTTGAACTTTTATACGAGTAGTTCTTTTAAAATAAATACAACTATATGTCCAAGCTATTTTATGTGTTTAAAAAACAAGTAGGCCAAAAAAAGTTTTGAAAAATGTCTTAAGGAAAAAATAAAAGTACTCAGTTTACTATCTAAAAAATGCCATCGTCAAATGCAACGTTTTAAAAAAATTTATTTGGAAAAATCATTTTGGCATTTCCTGAAAACAAGAGATAGAGAAATTTCCAGAATTCACGTTTTTTCTTAGAATTCTACATTTCATAAATTTCAACACAAACCTGTTATTTTTTTCACTTGCGCAGCAGCTCTTATAATACAATAGATATTCTTACCCAATGGTTTACAACACATCAGTTTTAAGAAAAAGCTGAAATAATCTCCTGGAAAAACACGTAGGAATTGCGCCTGACTGACAATTTCAATTTACTTATCTGTACATAGCCTAAACAAAACAAATGGAAATTGACAAAGAGAAAGTGTGGGACGAAACGGATCTTCAGTCGAAAGGAAATTATCCGACTGGCGAAAAGCCTTTTTTAAGGATTCCGGACTTACTGAAATAAGTCTTATAAGAAACGAATTTAAAATTGCTTTAAACTCCCGACTGTAAACAGACTAAAAAGAACATTTCTTTAAATAGTTTGGTTTTTTTTGTTTGGAGACATTTCTAAAATTTAGATTATTCAATACAGGAATTGGAATTAGGGTAAGTAGATCTTTGATCTTTTACAGAGGATATAAATACTTCGTTTTAACTTCCGTATTAAATTTTGAATTTCTTTTATTATTATTTAATTTATATTTAATAGAATGACAGAAACATTAAATAATATCTCGTACGCAGTTTTTACTCGTTTTAGAACCTAGGAGACACTCAAATTCAACCGCCCTCTTTTACATGAAAGTAGAGTAATTATAAAAATTTTAACCGATTTTTTTTAATTTTTACCCATAACTTTTTATAATATATGGTTAGAAGTTTGGCTGGTAATCAGAGGATTGCTAGTTCGAGTCCGTGCTGTGGACTTGACAAAAAAAAGTAAAAAAAGTAGTGATCTTGCAATCGGAGGGTTGCCAGCTTCGTTACAAAAATACTAGAAAGTCGTCCAGAAAAGCTAACAAAGTATACTAGCGCGTATATGAGACTGATGCACGATAAATCTTATCGGGGTCCAACGTCCTAACGCCTATTGTGGTTGAGTCTAGTACCAGCTCAGATGTTGTCCTCGTCATCTGACCATGGTAAAAAAAATACGAGGACTCGTTCCCAGGTCTTTTCTTCGGGATAGGCTTCGAACAGTCGTCAATAGCCCACTGTGCAACACTAGTGTGACGTTAATTAACCAAAACTAAAATTGTGCACGTTAAATCTGTCGTGGTCCAATGTCCTCACGCCTATGTCAGGTTGCGCGGGGTGCCAGCTCAGGTATTGTCTACTTTCTCTGAACATGGTTGAAAATTACGAGGCTGTGTTTCCATGTCTTTTCTTTGGGATAAATCCCGAACCGTCACAATTGGAGCTCTAGTGCGACTTTAATTCAACGACAGATCAGAGACAAAAAGGCCTCGTAATTTGGATGCATTGTTAAAGAACGATGTATGTTTTAATTGGTTTGTCCAAAAAACGTCGCACTAGAGATGCACATTGGGCTACTTGCGACGGTTCCGTCCTATGTCGAAGAAAATACCTGAGATCAATGCCTCGTGATTTTAAACAGTTGTCAGATGAAGAGGACAACACCTCAGCTGGCACCCGACGCAGTTCAATAGGACATTGGACCCTATCAGATTTAACATGCACCAGTCCGTATACACGACGTAAAATTTGGAGATAAGTTCGAATGTCGTATTGTTACTTCGCAGCGAATCTGGCAACCCTAAGATCACAAGTTCACTGCATTTTAAAAAATTTGTCAAGTCTCTTGTATCAGCCGTATGCGAACTCGCAACCCTCTGCCTGCTAGTCGACGACGGTACATCGTGGCCACGGACCCCTCGTTGTGTATTTTGAATAAATAGAATATATATCTCCACGGTTCCGCACAACGACCAACTTGCGGGCTCTTAAACCATGGGAGATTAGAAGACCACAATTTCCCACCACCTGCACACTTACCTTTACCTTTGCACTTACTCGCAACTCGACGAATAAAAGTCCGTCCCCTTACCATCCGTTACGAATCAGATGATTTTGCAAGCCAATTAGAAATGCTTTTAGAAAGTAAAAGACAAATTCAAAGTTTTTAAACACTTTTATTTCAGATTTATAACATTTCATTCTCATAAATTACATCCAATACCGAAATCAGTTTTAATCTGAAACTCATAATTAAAACAACTAAAGTCGATTCAGAAATTTTATAAATTAACATTTTTATTGCAGTTGATGAAAAAACAACATTTATATAACTTCAATGATATGCAGCTGGATGTTAAAATGTGCCTTGGACATTTTTCAAAGCAGCGAAAATCAAAAAGTATTTACTTACAAATCTATTTAATTTGAAGATTTCTGAAAGAAATAGTCATATGTCAATTCATAAATTCCTAAATTTAAAAGGGTACGCAGCAACATTACGAAAAAATAGTCCTACTTCTGAGATATGTTTAAGGAACTACAAAACGGAATTTATGGATTTTATTTTTAAGATTGTTGTTGTTTTGTTTAAACACTGTGTCATTTTTCAACTTGGCAAAGAAATTTTTTTCAATATGTTATATTCATATGATATGTGTCTCATCTGATATGATTTAATTGCTGTCATAAAAATTATTTTAAGACAAATTCGAATTCTTTTGGTTTTTGATACGATATGTTAATGTCTCGCGCACACATTTTTGCAATTTATAAGGGTCGTTAGAGTATGGTGCTAGTCAGAATCTTTAAATAAATAAAGTTACGTTAAATTCAGTCAGTAATTAAATGTTATTTCAGTTATAGCTTTTTAATCTAAGATTCTAGGAAATTACCTTTGATTTAATTATGACTCCAAGTTACAGGTATTCAGTCGTAGGAACTGTTTATATAAATTTCGTTGCTAAGCTAGAAGTTTCCATTGAAACTCCATAGATGGCAGCACGGGAAACTGATTTTCCACTGAGAACGGTAACGTCAGAATTAAAAGTTATATATGTTTTTCGAACATGTTCCGTTGAATTTCTTCGTAAAATTAAGATTATTTAGATCGAAAATTACAATTGATATTCATGATATGTCGTTCCTATTTCTTAGATAAAGCAGAGTCTCTTTCGAAAATACGAAATGCTTTTTATATCAAGTCTAATGGATGTGGTTTTAATATGACACCATCTTGCTCCTATAACCAATAAGTATTAAGTGTTAGTGGAACATCCTGAATTTAATACTTCAATTTAGCAGGTTGATTTTAAATAAATGTTATAATATTTCCTATTAGTATTAAATTAAAGAAATGTCATATTTGTATACTACTATTAAATGTGTCCCCACATCACTCAACTGTAGTTGTGATATTTCCTTATTCTAAAATTTAATATAAGTAAACAATAAGGATAATAAATTTCCAAATGTACTATTTGAATAAATTAGAAAGCTATACTAAAATTAATTACTAATAAAAAAAGTGTATATTTAAAATTTAAAATATATAGAAGTTTATGTAATGATTACTACAATCAATTCCTAATCAAAAATGTGCTTAGCAGTAATTTACAAACAAATGTAACGATCATAACAAACATCTGAACTAGATTCTTTGCGATTTTTTTCAAGTGCTTTAACACATTAAATTAATCAGCATACCATGGCTGTAACTTTGATTTCTTCTACGGTAATACATAGTTTCTGATAAGGCAATATTTAAAGATTTATATATATAATTATTTACAAGCTACAAGCATTATAAAACGTACAAAACAAATAAATATATAACAAAATAGTATTCATATAGCATTGCAGCACGTAGCAAAAACAAAAGCATTATAATAAAATATTTTACACTCAAGTTGCATAACATAGCTTTAAGAAATATGCATTTTTAACAAAAGATAAAAACAGTGTATGAAATTTTACATTTGTAAATAAAATGGTAAATACAAATCATTGCAATATTATATGAGAGCAAAAATATTCATACTCTGTTAAACATTAGCTCGTTTAAAAACAGAAATAGTACTGGTACCAAGACACCAGTACATTTTCATCTAATTGTTGAAAAAACGGAAGAAAAAAAAAATAACCGAGGTTGAAAAATCACGGAAATTTTCCCCACTTATCTGCTTAACTATGTTTCGTTAACTAAACTTGATTAATACAAATAAGAATTTTAAATTTTGTAGAATTACAGAATTCAAGCAATTGACCTTTTCAAGAATGTAGAAGTCAAATGAAACTTATATGTTTACGCCTGGTATATATGAAAAAATAAATAATTAAGTTTTTAACAAAATATACAGTTTTTCCATTGACATTTTCAGCAAAATATCGTGTAATGTAGCATACTTATAAATATGATAAAAAGTAATAATTTAAATATATCTCTTTCCATCCTATAATATATTTAGAATCAGTATAAATAAGACTAGTACATTTTATGTAAACCTAAAATATATTATTCTCAATTTCAGTTTTGTATAAATTATTAATATTAAAAATGTTGCTATATGTATTTGTAAATGTCTTATACAATTTCAAATAATGGGTACATAAGACATAGATTACTAAATTTTCTTTGTTTTCAAAAGAAATGTGCCTATAAAAATAAATCAGGCAAATTGATCATTCTCAGTGATAAAAAATAATTATAAGTCCTTAAATATATCTTCATTTCATATATGCATATTTTCTAATTACAATTTGCAAGTTCATATTAATTAAGTGAGTCAATCCTGAAATTTGATAATCACATTTATGTATTTCTAAGAAACACACAAATGTTATCTAAACATAACAACCGATTCATGTAAGCATAAAAATCAGGATTCAATCTGAAAATTGACAGTCATATTTCGAAATGAGCTATTTCTGTAGATGTACTTTAGACTGCTTTAATAAGGATATTTTTAATCCCATTCTAAACATCCACAAATTAAAAACACAATTTTTCCATGCATTTTTGACAGTCAAAAATTGATTTCGCACATTTTCAAATGTAACAGTGACACATTAAACGATTGTATAATAATTGGTTGTATAAAAGCTATCCATCGTGTAAGAAAAATTATAAATCTTGACTATAAATGCAAATAAATGCTCAGCATTGGGGTTATAACGTCGAGCAAAAACATGAGTGTATAAAGCCGTTCTCATAAACTTTAACCGCAATCCTTTTATTTAAAATAAATATTAAATTAATCTTAAATGAACGCACTACTCGAAACAAAATTCCAGTGAGAGAATGTTTCATACTGAAAATATGGCAGTTTCATCGCATGAGTGATACAGCACTTGTCGTAATAAAGTGTACTTATTTACATTAAGTTACAGAATAATACAAGAGCTATTAGAATCACAATAGTTATAATCCAGACCACTTACATTCCACCTTCCATACTTGCTACACCTAAACAAGAGAGGCAAGTATTACAAGAGCTCACTTGCGCTGCCTCCACACTTAACAAGAAAGAGGCAAACATTAGCAGTCGCCAAAGCCAAGTGGAATAATTGCAAGAAGCTTACTTGCGTTCCAACTTGCTCTTGCCTCTACACTTAACAAAAAAGAGGCAAGAATCGGTGACCGTTAAAGCCAAGTGGAATAATTGCAAGAAGCTCACTTGCGTTCCAACTTGCCCTTGCCTCTACACTTAACAAAAAAGAGGCAAGAATTGGTAACCGTCAAAGCGAAGTGGAATTTCAAGAGCTCAATTATCGTACCACTTTGCACTTCCTCTACACTTAACAATAGGTGAGCATTAGCAGTCGTCAAAGCCAAGTGGAATTACAAGAGCTCACTTGCGATCCAACTTGCGTTGATTCTACACTCAACAAGAAGTAGGTGAGCGTCAATGTCAAGTGGAATTGGATTACAAGAGCGATAATCACAATGGAAATAGTCGCACCAACTTGCGATCGAAATATATAGCTGCTATACCCAACAAGTCCCAGGTAAAAGGGCCACTGACTACTCACCAACGGCCCTTATGACCATCATTACTCGTTAATGGCCAACACTCTTTAAGCCAAATGTTTAGTTTGCCAGACAAGATCTCAAATCTCGTCTTCGCTATCGTAATACGGCACCACAGTACTCGAAGTATTATTTGGCGACGGTTTCTGCAGGAACGCTGGATCTTGAGGAATTGGTGGCAGCGGACCTTGATGCACGCTGACATACTCCCCGGTCTTGTCTGCCTTCCAGCAAGGCGGTGGCCACAGCGCTACAACAACATATATAATCAACGCTATGGTTACCAGACACAGAGTGGTAAACACGCCAATCACAACATCGTTCCACGCGGCGAAGGACCTCACTTCGTCCACCATGGCTTTTGGCTCGCAGTAGCCGTCTACTAAGAGGGCATCTTCGTGGCACAGGACGCACTGGTAGTCGTTCGGGCCGTGGCACTCCACGCAGCTGTAGTGGCAGGGTAGGCAGGCCGATGTGGTGAGTTCGTGAGTGCTGCGGTAGCTGCTCACTGCGCTGCCGTAGAGGCCAGATGGACACTGGAGGACACATAGACCTTGGTAGAAGAATTGACCTTTTGGGCACTCTGAAAGATCAGAATTGGCTGGGTAAGTAAGAGGTATGCTCATTTTATATTACTTTTATTTCAATTCTTATGCTAATAAATTTTGGAGAATGATTCTCAACATTTAAAAGACATCAGACTGCTTTGACAATTTAGTAATTTGCGAGCCATTTTATTTTCTCTAATATTTCATAAAAACTACAATTTAATTGCAGTATTTTTTTTTACCTTTCTTAAAATCAAGTAATATTAAACAAACACAGCCGTTAAAATATTTTCGAGGGAAATATTCGTGTAAAAACTGCAATTGTAGTACTTTTTAGTAAGTGATCGAAATTTTGTAATGCTTTAAAATGTTCTTGCTGAAAACGATGACCGATTTCAATACAACCAGAAATACAAAATCAAAAACTTATAACTGATATTATTGAACTAAAGTTATTTTTTGGACGGTTCAGTAGGTCCCAAACTCTGAATCATAGTCTAATTTTTCTAATAGATAAAACAGAAAGCTTGATTTTTACTCTCATATTTGAGGAAAAGGTATGTGACCTTAGAGTCTAAATATGTTTATGTTTCGTCTGATTCAAGTTTGTGAAATTAACTCAATAATTGACAAAATTGATGTCGATTATAATACACTCTTATTAATTTTCTTAGTAGAACTGCTAATAGATTTGAAATTATTAGTGATCCCAATGTCCATGAAGTATATATTGAGAACTATAGATTTTGAAGACGGAATGGTTACTATAAATGGAACCTTAGATAATATAGAACAATAGCTATTAAGTGAAACATAGAAATATATAAAACTTTCTAGACTACTTATTGTGCATATCACACGGTTATCGTAAGTTTCGGTTATGTAGGTTATCGTAAGTTTTCTTTGAATTCATATAAGGAAACAAATAAGGTTAATATTCTGAGGATTAAATTCGAAGCTTTCGTATTATTCAGTTTTACAAAATTCGTTAATACAAAAGATGATTCACATTTGAAAATTTAGGATACAAATTCTAGTTCCGGTGGGAATTGCAGAATTAAAGAAATCACATTACAGTTTAAAATAATTATTGAATTTTATTTAGGAGTGCGAATAATTCAATGCTTATAGCACCACGGCACTTTCCAAATACAAACGTATGAAAGGTCACATGAATTCGGAGAGAATGGCCAAATAAGTCAATGTGTTTGTTCAGTGCATGTCTATGATAATTTAGTACTGTTTTATCCATTGGGAATAGTATTCCCATGAATAGCTAGTTTATACTATTTGCAATGGATAAATCAGTGCCACTGAATAGTATTTCCATTTAGTTTAAGAACAAGCAGTTAGACAACAGTAGAAGTGAACTTGAAGCGTGATTGTTTGTATTTTTAGTATGTCTTGAAATAAGCTTTGGAAAGGACGAGGTTGACAATTTTAGAATACGAAGAAATCAAAGGAATCTAGAAATTTCAAAGATGAAACCTATCACGCAAGTAATTACATTTGTATCTCATTTATTCAAAAAGAAATAGGAGGATAAATTTAAAATGTATCTATAATCAGAAAACAGTCTATTTTAAAATTCACAACAAAAGTAAACACTTATAAAATGCAATGAAAAACATTCATATATATATATATATATATATATATATATATATATATATATATATATATATATATATATATATATATATATATATATATATATATATATATATATATATATATATATATATATATATATATATATATATATATATATATATATATATATATAGTATAAATCCCTTTTACACCTTTTACAAGTGAACAAATCAAAAGATACAGAATTTCCCATAACACTGACGACTCAAACTTTCATCTACTAAATATCAACAGTTTAAAAATCGCATACAAAATTTTTTATATAAAGAAACATGTTTAATTTATTTAACTAGAACAGCCATTTGTACCCTAGTCGATAACGTGCGGGACTAGATCGCATGTTCGATTCCCGACAGGAGGACCTTCAAGCTTTTTTTTAATGTATGTATCTTAACGGTTTCTCCATCAATACGGGGTCAAACAGCTAGTTTATGCTTTATATTTGCTGTAAAATCTCTTAAAAGGGACTTTTTTACAACTATAGAAAATCAGTAACTCAGCCAGAAGATCTCATTCACCCATGCTTAATAGAAAACGTGATTAGTACATATATATTAAATGTGTTTATCGAAATTACATCTAATCTTATATCTGCCATTGCTTCTCATTATAGAAATTACATCCCACTAAAATTGAATTTCTTTGAAATCGTAATATATAATGCCGAACATAGTTCTACTTACATAGGAATACCGTTACACATTAAACAAAAATAACTCGCAAACAGATGCTACTTTAAAATAGTAATAATAGCTCTTAAATTTTGAACATAGATAATAGAAATACAATTAATTTATTTTAATAGATTAAACGGATTTTATAAGAAGAAAAATTTTAATTCTTTAATTGTCATCTGATTACTTTTCTTAATATTAAACATGGAAGTACTATAAAATTAAATAGAAAATGAATGCTTTTAAAGTGCATTTGAAATCGATTTTGTTTTGTAAATCTTCTAATGCCTAAATTCGTTACTTTTAGCTGAGAATTTATCAATAGATTAAAATATTTAAAGCCAATTATCCTTCGTGAATTTTGCATTATACTTAGCAAACAATTCTGGGAAGTTGGCAGATAAAAACTCCTCATCTTGGAATGAAGTTAAAAATAGATAAATCTTCAAAATAAGTCATAAGCTTCATTAAGGTATTAAAACAAATGGGAAGGTCATACATTTTAAAGGAATTGTTGAATACACGATTTAAAAATCTGTGAATAAATCGTTAAAGAGAAAATCGACACCTAACGATTAAAATTCATTCGGTATTTTTTACCTAAATATCATACAACAATTTATTTTCATACATTCATTTATTATGTTTCGGGAAGAAATAATTTAAGGCTAAGTTTCCTATTACAGGGCATTAATCTTTGAAAATGCTTTTTTTCACCTTTTAATCATCAATTGGGAATGAACTTTTTGATATATATGATCTAATTAATACCATATGCTGCTGTGTAGTTTAATAGATTTAGTACTTTTTATAAATATTAATGAAAGATTTCTAATTATTTCAAACCCAGTCATATTACAGAGTCTTATGAGTTAAAAGTAAAAGTTGTTCCAAGGTTTTAATCTAGTATGCAAATAAAAAGATGTTTCGAAACACTCTCATTTCAATATTTAATTAATTACACGATGGAATATTTATAGATCTTTTTTTATTGTAAACAATAGTTTCTTATTAAATATGGCATCCATTGATTCAAGTTTAAAAAGATTTTGGGATCTAGATAATCTTTACTTCAGCTGATCAAACCAATACAATGACAGAATTTTATTCTAAACTTCTTAAAATAATCAAATTTTTAATTTCAGATTCGGGAGTTCTTTATTCTATTATAGTATATTTTTGGAAGCACCCTATCAATTTTCAGCAGATAAATTGAGAAATGCTGAATTTCTGCTGCAAACCTGGAGGTTTTTTAAAGTGCTGAAATTTTCAATTAAAGAAGGATATTTTAAACAAAATTCAGAGTTTTATATAAATTGTGTTTGTTGATTTTTTTAGGTAAGTAAAACAATTACGGTATTACGGTTAATAGTTCTGATTGGTTTATTTTCTATAAACATAATTAAATCTATTATCAGAAACATTTTTACAGCACCAGTAATAAATTTTAATAATTGATTTTGTAGGTTGTGCCAGATTTTTTGCAAGAGTTTATTAAAGAGCGTTATTAATAACTTGCAAGCCTACGTAAGTACTGGCAAAATAATTATTCAATAATTAGTATCCAGAGTTTAGCGAGCCTAATCCTATACCAACCAAGAAGCTCGAAAACTAATATTTGACCAAAACTTTAAGAAGTATATTCGATATGAAACTTTTAGCGCAATCTATTATCAAACACTTCGCCCAATTTAGATAATTATTAATAATTAAATGACAAGTAAGTAATGATATATCAATGTATGTACTTACTATACCTACACATATATATAGAAAAACTTAAATATAAACTGGAAGTTTTAAATTTTCTCCTTTTGGTTTATGTCTATCCAAATATTAAAAATATTTTGTTTTATTTTTTTAATTACTACATAATATGATTAAATATTATTCGATCCTTTTTAGATATAAAGATATTTAGCTTTTTAAGGAACGTTTTAACTAAAAAAAAAAATCTGGCCTGTAAACGCATTGTATGCTGTTCTTAGGAGAAATTTCATTTTAAATCATTAAGTAAGTAACTTATATTTCAGTGACTCCGAGCGAAATAACAACAGATTTTTTTAAATTTAAACATACACACCTTAAAAGTAAATTTTTATTTTTATTAGAAAGCAAAAAAATTGCAAATCAATTAAAAAAGCATGTTTGTTTATCATTGTACAAAATAATACTTCAAATAAAGTAATTGGGATTATTTATCCCCTTGTAAATACAACTATAAATCGTCCATCGTTCGTGAGAATATTGCGTTACAGCGAATCAGATTTGTTGAGTCTACGGAAAGTTATTCAAATTATGTGTAGGCACTTATTTAATCTCCCACACACATTCAAAGTTACACGCATTATTATTTAAGGTGTAATATTGCTAATAATACGATTTAAAAAAATCAGAAAATTATATTAAGTATGCATATACACGATAACTAAAAAAAACTCCCTACCTGTAATTTAAATATTAAACGGGCCATCGCTAGTTGCATCAAACATAAAAGTATGATATTTCGATGGAATTTTAAATTTAGGAAATTTTATTAGAAAGTAAGGTTTAGCAGTTCAAATATTGTACATAGGTGTATAAAAATTTCTGTATACCTTATAGCTGAAAACTGATAACGTTTACATAGATAAACATGATAACGGCACCTATTTGTACTGCTTGCATTCATATGGAAAATGATACGTTACGATTCCAGAGATTTAGGTATAAAAAGCGTAAATTTAAAGATAAAAAGTATGACTTTCTTTAGTTTTTCGTAATTTTCAATATTTTTTAATTTGACTAATAATACTGTAACGTGGCTTAATTAGGCTAATAAAGCTGCTAATAAAATACAAATCCTCCATTTTTTTAATATCATATTCATCATTTTCTGATTTCTTACCTTTGTTTTAAGCATTGGCGTACTTTATATTGTTTACCTATATTCAACACATAAATAGTCATTTTTAAAATATACGTTTTTATACTTTAATTTCTCTAAATCCTTAAAATGTTAACACAATCGTTAAAAATATTTTCCTGTTTCATATGGAAAAAGTTTAAATGTGTCATTTGTAAAAGATTGAACGCTTCGTAAGATTTTTGAAGTAAAACAAAATGAAACACATAAATGATTGGCAGAAATGGAATTGTATTTAAATATTTATAGGCAAGAGATTTAAAAATGGTAAATATATTTATTAAAATAAAAGCATCAAAAAGTAAAAAAACACAATCAATCTAAATAAGTCAAGTAATGTTCATTTTATCTATTTTCAAAATACTACACTTCGTTTTTAACTAATTCTCAGCACATAAAAATAAATAAATTTGTTCTTTTTCCTGAGAATTCACATTTCGAATAAAAAAGAATTGAAAGAAATACATACAAAAATACAGAATTGGAAATAAATTGTGAGGGCTTTTTTTCATAAATGTTTCTAAGGAAATTTACAACTTTATATACATCTTTTACAAGTATCCTAATCAGATAACATTACTGACATAATCTACAACTTTGGAATGAGCGGAAAAAACCTTTGGTTGAAATCACTAACAAATTTAAAATGGTAATTCAGATAGAAGTTAATTAATTATTTCATTATTTAATAAAGTATTTAAAAATATAAAAAATATATTTTATTGTAGTACAACAGAAAGTTAGCGAGTGAATACTGTTTTGTTAAATTTTAATCAATAATAAATAACACGGAGCGATTCACAATTCCTATAAAAGATAATGTTGGATTCTTTATAATTATAGCCTATGTGGTTAAATGTAAACCCTATATATCTAAAAAATTTTACACCTAGAGTATATTTTTAAACGACTTCAGTGACAATTTTTAAATACTACATTTTAAAATTTTTTAAATAGTTGAACATTAAACTAATTCATTTTACTGTTTAGCCTTTAAAATCCTGACCATATACTCCTTCGTAATATATTGAAATTTTCAAATCATCATCATGAAATTTGAATTTTGGTAGAACAACAACCAAACGGAAAGTTAGAAAAGTACTACCAACAACTGCGAAATTAAAATTTTAAAATAGGACTTATCCTAATTTGGACTCAATAGACTCAACATATATTAAGAGGGGACATTATCCGCTTTTTATTATATAATTTTATTTAGAAATAATTAGTAAATATAAATAAGGGAATGACCATTTTATTACATAAGGAGTTCCATTTAGTATCCCTTTTTCTACCAAAGTCAAGAATTATTTATATTTTACACTAAAACACTACAAATTTTTAGCTCTTACGATAGTGTTTTGACATTACTGCTATGTGCGAGAAAACTTTAGGCAATAAATATTATTGAGAATATTTCTATAAATAGAAAAAGAGTATTATAAGGTTGAATATAATCTAATAGACTTCATTATTCTATAAGACAGCTTTCTTTCAAAATAACATTTTGCAATTGAAGTATTGTTTTTAACACGCATTTTTGTATCAAAAATATGTGATTCCTAAAACGATTACGATATATATTGTCACAGAATGATATGATTATCATAAAAACTATATATAACTCCATGATAGATGCTGCGGGTCCCAAAAGTTCAATGTTCAATATCATATATTTTATAAATGTACACATATCAGTTGCAAGACGCAACTTCCATGTCAGTGTACCAATTTACATTAAACAGTTTCATGCTCTTCTAATGTCAATTTACATTAGACACATCTATGTTGTCATTTCACATTAGACATTTCAATGTCGTTTTAAGTGTCAATTCACATTTCATGTTCTGTCAGTTTAATAATGCACTAATTTGTCCTTCTAAGCACTCATGTTCTCATAATCTAAGTAAGTAGGACAACAAAGCCACTTGGCTTCCCTTTTGGTGATTATCTGATGATTTTGCTTCGACCTGTTCCAAACAAGAAAGTCAATGCCAATTAGCCTATTGATCAGAAGTTGAGGCATTAAAGATGGACGAATATTTGAAACCACATTGACGATTTTAGAAAGCATTTGAAGCCACAAGTGCGGACGATTGAAGCTACATTGTCAGCTAATTCGGGCACGTTGGAGGAGTTTTTGTAGTTTTATTGGCATCATATTGGCGGGTATTTATTGGAAGTCATATTGGCGAGTATTTGAAACCTCACTGACGAGAATTTGAAGCCACAATGACGGACAGCTAAAACAACTTGTCAGGAAATTGGGTAAATATATTATCGGGCAGCAAAAGCTTTCGAAGCCTCATTGGCGAGTATTCGAAACCACACTGGAGGGTACATAAAGCCCCATTAGCAGTCGTTTAAACTGCAAAGACGAACAGCTGAAGTTACATTGTCAAAAACAATAACTTATACAATATATTTTAGGGCAGTTGGAGCATTTGAAGCGTCATTGGAGTATTCGAATCACATTGGCGAAATTATGAAGCCGTATTGGCGAGTATTTGAGTCCACATTGGCGGGTGATGTGAAGCCACAGTGAGGGACGTTTGTGAGGAAGGTGAGGTCACAGTGACAGAAGCATAGTTTTTAATGAAAATTGTGCATGAGTGTAAGGAAAGTCTTAAGAAGGCATGAAGGTAAGTGCAATGAAGCTGTCACGTGACGTCATCAGCAGACCCCTCACCAAGCAGACTATTAGGAGGGTGCACCAGAGGGTAAGGGGGTGAGGTTCTCGTCTGCGACCCGCGCTCGAGTTGTTGTTCTTTCCAGTGAAGGAAGGGTTGGAAGAACGGTTCCCCTTCGGGCCTTGCGAACCAACCGAGAAACCAAGCCAAGACCCTACAGCAAAAAGCAACACAGAAGAAACAAAATAAGTCACAAAAAACAACACTGAGGTAAAAAAAAAATAACAAAAGAAAACAAACAGAAATGAATCACACTAAAGGGGATTTTGGGGAGGGTGGGAAACACAAAGGAACTTACAAAACCAAATGCATGAAAGTTAAGTTAATGAAACTCAGTTTGATTCCAAACAAAATTAAGTTTAATTACTTTTAGTCTCTTCAATAATCAATAATTTGCTTAAAGTTATTATTAATAGTAAAACAATTGGATTCGTAATGCTTAAGATGCTCTCTGAAGAGAATCAACCTAGCACTAATTTGGTTGTATAATTTACATTCTTTACAATTTTTAAACCTCATATTGTTTATTGCTATTAGTCTAAAAGACCTATAGCTGAGTAATTAGAGCAACTTTAATTTATCTAGAACAGTGTTTCACTTTATTTTAAATAAACTGTCAGATTTACGAATTGCTAGTAATTCAAAATTGTAAAATTAAATGAATTTTGAGAAAGTAGTTAGTAATGCAATTGTGAAAAATCGTTTAAATTATATCATATATATTGCAAAATGCATATTTTTTTTATTTAGAAACATGCAATTTATCTTTTTTATTTAAGATAAAAGTATATATTTTTTTTAACATTTCGTTGCTTGTTTTACTCTTAAACATTCAGAATAATATTATTTATGACTCAGTAGAGCCCTTAGGTAAAGTTACATGAAAAAATGACGTCATAAGAAATAGAGAAAAGGATGAAGGTATTTAAAGATGACAGGAATAGGTGAAAAGGCATCATCCAGAACGAAGACAAAATACCAAGAAAGAGCAAACAAGACTAAAAACCAAAAATAAACTATTCAACAACAACAAAAAAAAGAATGAAACAATCATGCATAAAAACATGCAAACTTAAATAAACATGCTTTGCAAACTAACTGCAAAAATGTAGCGTGCAACGGTTCAAAAATGTTTCCGCTTCTCTCCATTAGAATACCATGCCATCTCATTTCTAGAACAACAACCATCCTTTTCAACTGTGCTCGGTTTATTCCATAACTACTGTTAATAGCTGTGTAATGCCATTGTCCATAGCACATAGTTTTATATTTAACACAGAGAAATAAAAAAAAATTGCGATGTCAAATATGGGATTAACGTACAATTAAGAAAGGTACAATAGAAATACGAAAAATAACACAATTTTTGTGCTTAAATATTATATAGAGAAACAGAAAGCAACTAAATCAATAACAAAGATAACACTTCTTCCAACAAATGTATAAGGTTGTGGTACTAAGGTTTTAATTTTTTTTTTTAAATTGAAAATACTTTAACAGGTTCTTAATGTCTCTAACCCAATGTATTGTTACATAGCTATAAATAATTGAATAATAGAGTAGGTAATTGAAGTACAATAAAAATTACTAGTTTAAAAAAAAAGCTCGTATTAATAAATTAGTAATAAAAATCGTTAATTCACAAAATATATGCCCTGTATCGTGAATTTATACGATTGAAAGAATAGTTTAATTAGACTCTTTCTGATCTTAAAGCATTATAGGACCATGGTATTGCGATTCTAATATTTTATATGTGAATAATGCTTAGAATAAGAACTACGTGTGACGTTTAATATAAATTTAATTAGTAGAAAACCAGATTTAAAAAAAAGTATGTTATGTAAAAAGTCTTTAAGAATAAAAGTATTTACGAAAGAAAGTAATAATCCTCCTTTTACAAGTAATAAACTTAAATTTCTGTAGAAAGTCATTTAGTTACCAGGTGCGAAATAACTTAACGTATTAGAATGCTTCTAACAATTTTTTAAATAGATATTTTGAGGTAAACTAATATATATTTCTCGTAGTAAACTATATTAACATTGAATAATAAAAACAAAGAATAGAATTTTGTTTAATTGTAAAAAAAAATAATATATCATTGTAGTAATGTGTGAATAATGTGCAGGTGCAGATAAAGAAATGAGAAGAAAAAATGCAGTAGAATAATTAGAATAAAATTATAAAAAGTATATGATTAAACAACAAAGTTTAAAAAGTTGTCATTTCAATTTCCCCCACAATTATAAATATATGATTTCTAATGATAAAATCTTGATTTGGTAATCATTTTGATTCTCTAAATCGTAATTTATGTGAAGCTTATTTAAATTTTAACTTCCAATATTCTGTCTTTTTATACACAATTCAATATAGCATCGACACACATTTAATTTAGAATGGTAATATGAGAATCTTTACTTATCATAGAAGAACATGCTGAAAACAAATTTTAGAAAATATTGAAATTGTAAGGAAAGTAATATAAAATGAAAAATATAATACAAAATAGTGATTGATTGCTATTTGAAAATATTATTTGCAACCTAAGCATACATAGACACATATTTAAAGTAACGGAGGAATTATAGCTATATTATTGGAAATTTCATTACTATCTTAAGCTATTGGGTATAAATAATTTAGAGATGTATCTAAAAGTAAAGAAGGATAATTGGAAAGTAAGATATAAACTTATACTTGTGTTTTCGTTTGTTTTTAAACATTTTCTGCGATATTTATAAAAGTAAAAAATGCGTTTCTTTTAATGAAGAGTTTAAGGGCAAATCTGAGTAAATCATTGGTATGGAATATTACTACAGGGTGTGTTATTCGTTTTTGGATTGAGAAATTGATTAATCTAAATATCTTAAAAGGGTTTTTGTGAAGTATTTACTACTTTCAAAATAACACATTACATTTTTTTTCTAAGTATAAACACTCCTTTTAACTCAATTGAACCAAAATTGAACTTTTAAAGCTTGACGTTGAACATTACAATAATTGCCAAATGGGTTGACATTTTTAATCCATATTGCAGAATTTTCGATATGAAAATGTGAAATACATTTAAAAACATAAATAATATATAGAAGAAAATAGAGAAGAAACAAGTTTAAGTAAATATGACAAACAATCAAATGAAGTTGAAATTTAGAAGAAAAAAAAATCGACATTAGCAGAATAAATTCAAATTTAAAAATAAAACATTAGATTTTATGGTTACATTTTTTTATGGTTACATTTTTAAAATACAGGGAAAATACGTAACAACGCTTGTTTGCAGTAATAAACATAACGATACTTAGATATGATATTATGATATTTTTTATGAAAACAAATGGGTAAAAATCAGTAGCGGCAGTTCTATAAGCTGTCTGTAATTTATTATTAAAAAAATATTTTTCAATGAAAGACAAAACCACACAAGTGCATAATAATGCAGTTTTAAATGGTTGCAAATCAATTATTACCCAAATGCATATATGACAAAAAAAAAAAAATTCTATTATAATTCCTGTGTGGAGATAGTAATTCTAGAGAGAACGACCCCTATTGACTGTGAAGTTTTCAGTTTCGAAAAGTCAAAAGTACGATAAACACACTTGCTCAGAACAAGTAGTAATGACGTGGCAAGGGGCAACTAATTTCGTGTGTCGGTCCAAAACCATTTGATTGGATTGTGTGTTCTTTTCAGCTATCAATTAGAAAAATTATGAGTGTTTTGTTTTTGTAGAATGTTATTTTGCAGTGTACCTTGACTGAAAATGTACTCAATAAATGGAGTATTTTGTCGCTATGCATACTTTAATATTATATTAAAATGTGAATTTAAACTTATAATTCTATAACAGCATTCATACATTTCGACATTTTAAACTAATGAGCCACCATAAAAGGAATGTAATGTTCAAAACTAATAAACATTATATTACAGGGCTCCGCCCCCTACTCGCTCTTCGTTACTCATCATTAGCTCTTCGTACACCTCATTAGTTTGCTTCGCAAACCTATTCTCTCTTGGCTCTCAGTAAGGTAAGACATAATAACGATGTTTAGTTATATAAATCAATACTGACCACTAACAATAGTACCACTGACATGCCTATCAGTATTTTCTAAGTTAATTTCATGCGTTTCCTACGTTTTAGCTGAATTTTTAACGTTACTTATGGTATTTGTAATTAGGAATAATCCTACCATGAACTTGCCTATCAGAGTTTTTATTGTTCAAACTACTGGGTTTGGACGTCATGTCCTCCTTATGAATAGCTGATTATATAAGAAAAGTTCGCCAAACCTGCAACATATGGCGCATCTATAATAATTTTTTGTTTGTTCGTGTTGTAATTCGTTATACACTTTTCAGCTTTAGAAAACTTCTTATTTCTTAAATTATAGCGCTTATTATCTTCCGAATTTAATTTAACATCATCGAAAGTAGTATTCTCCAAAGATTTAAAGCTGTTTTGAAGTGCTGAAGTAACTAGGACTAACGTGGCGAAGTTTTTGGCTGCTTGAGCGAAACGTTGCCAGTGAGACAATAGAAATTCGACCCCCCAAAAGGGCCATGTAAGCGTTTTATGCATATGGATTATCATCACCTCGATCTAGAAAGACATTTTCTCGATTTTGAAAATTGAGCTGCAACTCCCAACTACAACTATTTTCGCTTCGCTTCACTCAACAAACATTTCCGTCCGCTCTGGTGTTTGTTTGATGCAATTTATCCAGTATTATTCTATGCATCCATAAGCTTGGATACTATGCCTCGTGATAACGCAAACAATTCCATAAACTTGGTCACAGGAGCACCAATTATACGAGCCCCAAAAGTTTGGACGAGGCGTAATTCCGGAAGTTTTAGCATTATCCACACACAACTGTACAGAACGCTGTCTTAAAGACAAATGATGCTTGCAACGTGTAGACGTGGCTATTTACTTAGTTGAATTAGAAATCAAAGACAGTACCACCTACAAACGCTGCTCTAACAAACATCTTAAATAAGACAAGTATTTTTCCAGGTGTTTCCATATTTTTGTGGCCTACCCCATCAATTGTATTTCATATAGGGAAATACTTATTTATATTTGGGAATAAAGTACACTATTGAATTGAGAAAGAGAGAGATAAATTGTATGTCTTTAATTTTATGTATGTTGTAATAATTTGAGTGAAATTGTATTTGATTAACAAAATGTCATTTTTATTATGCAAAATAAAATATAAAAATCGTTTCTAAGATTATTATAGTTGGTATATAAAACACAAATCTCACTGATTAGATTATTTGTAATTAAAGTAACTTTTGCTTTGTAATTTTCTGTAAAACATTAAACTAACATACAGGGTGGTTACAAACACAAACTGTTTGGCGATTGCCATTGTTTGGCTGATTAACTACACGTAATAAACCATTATATTTTGCTATGCTGCAACTACTTTGTTTGTTGCTACTGCAGCTAATCGACTTGTTTAGAATAAAAACGAAGTTGTTGGTCAATAACAATGTTTAATTGTCCTTATACAACTAAATGGGATAAAGGCAAACAATGCCCATCGCCCAACAATTTGTACATTATTATTTTTGCACTGTTATATAATATCGGTTTTATTTCTCCACGATACATAGAAAATGCGAACTAATTAAAATATATTAAAATTATAATTTAGGAAGCTATGGAAAGGTGATTTAATGCATGCTACGTACTGACTAAGAATATTAAGCGAAATGTTCTCCCATTAACAAAATATGGCTACTGAATACATAATGATATCGATGCATATATAGAAGTAATCGATGGCATGTTTATGTATCCGCTCGTCAATTACGCGAGAACCGTTTAACGCATATTGATAGAATTTTCAATGATCGATAGTTTAGAGATCAATTATAATATAGGATACATTTTAACACGGCAGGGGTATGAAAACCGTTATTAAATGTTTTGTAAAATAGTTCCTATAAATGTAAATGACAAAAAAATTACTTTTGCTGCATGATTTGAATTAATAACGTGATGTGGCGTGTGTAATAAAATAAGTTAAAAGGTTCCTGTTTATTTTTTTTAAAGATTATAAGGAGTTATTTTGATGAGATCTAGAGTTGAAAATTGCATTAGAATAGTTATTATAGGTTAAAATTGTACGGTTTAAAAGATACTACAACAACAAGAAATAAAAAACTTCATTTTTAAGGATTCTACGATCGTCAAGGCCATTTTCGTTATATTTAACAAACGTTTTTAAACTTTCGACGAAACGAGAATCCTCAAATTTTGAACGAAAGTAATTAATTCACATTCTTTTTCTGCCCGTTTCTGGGTCGTCAGCGTCGTCATGTGTGGTTCTTATACGTATATTGCCAGAATCAAACGAGTTTTCTTGACCGAGTGGATAGAGCGTTGGACAACGGAACGAGAGGTCCGCGGTTTGAGTCACCTCTTCGATATTATATTATTGAAAACCGTCCTCATTTTTGACAAAATTAATTGCGTTGAAAAACGACAAACTGAATTTCCTCAGTGTGAAGAAAAAATTTAATCGGAGCATATAAAAGCGCCAGTTTCGTCAAAAATGACAAACATTTCATCAAACATGAATTCACAAATTTCATCAAGCAATGCATTTTTAACAGTGAACTATATCATGTGCTTCTTAGAGATTAACGAGAAAATTAATAAATTGCTGTTTAAAACGAAGAAGGTGTAACAAGAAGACATAATAATCGATGTAAAAAGTAATTTATTGAACATTTTCTTTTAAATAGTAACCTATTAACAAGATAATTCGCGAGTTTGTAATAACTCAAACTTAAATAAATACAATCTGAAAATATATTATCAATAGCTTTTTTATTTGGTAACTGCAAAACCATTTATGTAAAACAATGCAATCGCAAATCAGCATCGAAAATATTTCACAATCGCTATTTTTTTTTCTTGAGAAGCTTTGCACCCTTATCAAACTTAAATAAATACAATCTGAAAATATATTAGCAATAGCTTTTTTATTTGGTAACTTCAAAACCATTTATGTAAAACAATGCAATAGCAAATCGGCATCGAAAATATTTCACAATCGCTATTTTTTTTTCTTGAGAAGCTTTGCACCCTATCAAACTTAAATAAATACAATCTGAAAATATATTATCAATAGCTTTTTTATTTGGTAACTGCAAAACCAGTTATGTAAAACAATGCAATCGCAAATCAACATCGAAAATATTTCACAATCGCTATTTTTTTTTTTCTTGAGAGGCTTTGCACCCTATCACATGGCTAAAATTAATAAATTTATTAAAATGTAGCGATA
Source organism: Troglohyphantes excavatus (assembly GCA_963932185.1). Taxonomy (NCBI): domain Eukaryota; kingdom Metazoa; phylum Arthropoda; class Arachnida; order Araneae; family Linyphiidae; genus Troglohyphantes; species Troglohyphantes excavatus. The sequence goes on from OZ010675.1 coordinate 51,849,736, forward strand.
AATGAACATTAACTATTTTGTATCTAATTAACTCTTATTGAATTCTTCTTAACGAGTTCAAAAAATCCCCAAAAATGCAGTCTAAGTAGATGAAACAGTTCTCAAACTCTAGATATTAACATGACGTCAATCTTAAGCAGACCTGCCAACCTGGAAAAATTTTATACGGGAGTTTGTATGAGGAGGAGGTTGAAGGAAAAATTTATTTACAACATTAAATTTCAATCAGATCTCTAGGTAAATTATTAGTAAATGCAAGCCATTCCATTGTTATAGTTTTTATTTTCGGTAATATATTATATTTTTTATTACAAATTGAACTAAAATATAGCTCTTAAAAATCACAGACATAAATTCCCCAAAATTCCCAACTTTTGATCCCATTTTGCAATGTGCGGGAGATGTTATCTTTTACACGGGTGAGCGGGAAAAATGTTCGAATGCGGGGAAGCTGATAGGTCTGTCTTAAGATACCTAATGAAATACATCTTTAATAATATTAAAACACCCGTACAATTAAAAACTATTCAGTTATTGAAGCCGAAGAAGTTCTTTTTATTTGCAATCTTGATACATGTGCATTTCTCGAATTTAATGAATGGCAGCCATTTTGAATATGGATAGTGGATAGCGGCTATTGAGTTACGATTCATCTTTCGTCAGGATATCTTGATGAAATTCCCGTTTTCCCCCATCCAAGTTCTCTAAAATCTCTCGTCTTCAGCTGTAGTGGAATTAAAGCAATGCACAGTTAAGTCACAAATCAAACTAATCTACTTAATAGTTTGAGTAATTAGATAACGTTCATTCGTCAGTTGTCACAACGGCGAAAGTGACAGATCTGCGAATAAACAGATTACCAATTATGTAAATTAATGGACACTATGCACGACCTGGTCGAAAATAAAATGCTTGTGGGGAAACAGTTTTATCACAGTGATTGGTGAATAAGAAACTGCCTGGTTATACAAATACACTAAGATGCTTTGCGCGTGATATCACTTACTCAAGATGACGTTATCTGCATAGAGTCCATAAATCACACGATTTTGTTTTCTTTTAGAAGCACAGGAAGATTTTACATCCATAAATGTATATAAATATTTAAATAATGTCTATTATTATTTTAGTAGAAACTATCATTTTCAGCAACAATACTGCTTTTTTTTTAAGTTGTAGAAAATCAAGGTTCCATTCTATAGCCAGTGTTCATAATTTTTCAATGTCATTTGAAGTTTAGTGTTCAGAAGTAAGTGGCTAAATTTAATTTCCTATGTGTTTCTTTACTTGCAAACCATTTTATTTATTTTATATTCTTTTTGTTTGGTGGAAAAGGAAAAAAACAAAACAAAAAAGAGAAAAATAGATTGAAAATTCCGGCTTAATAAGCTTTTAGATTTATTGGAAGTTGATAAGACTTGGATAAGAACTGAAGTTATATTATTTGAATTGCCCAATTCTAATGAAATAAATACAGCATTTTTAGATATGAGGTGAAAATGTCAATTTTTAAAATGATTTATTCCTATTAGCTACCTGAACATTTGTTAACTATGAGTGTAACCTTTAATAGTTGTTCTAACCTCAAATCGGAACTAATAACTGTTCTTGATTTAAAAGAATTAAGCAGTGATATTTTTATTAACGTTTACTCAGCAATATGTATTCCATTAACATTTTAGAAAATTCAAGAAATTCTGCAGTACTACATGAAATATACACGTCGCTAACTCAAAAGTTTTTATATTGTAATATTATTGTATTTTACATTGTTTTCTAATAGTAAAGCATTTTTATACGGTTTTGATATTCATTTATTGCAGTATTATTTATTTTATAACGTTTTACTGATTAAAATACTGTTTTCATTGTATGCTTTTAATACATTGGTATTATTTTGTATTATTAAATTGTCTATAAACGAATAAAATGAAAATATATAATTTTTTAAATAAAAAAAATATGAATAAATAACTATTTATTCCAAATGAGTTTTTCTTTTCACTCAAATTCAACACATAGTCAATGTAAAACCCATCAATAAATATATAACATACAGACGCTCAAAACACAAAATCCCAAGATAAATTAAAAATAAATAAATTAATATAAATATCTTCACATCAAAATCCCATCTCCACAGCTAAAAAAATCCATTGCAGCATTTCACTGCATCCCATCACACCTCATACTTTCTAACAACAAACTCCCCAGTGGCCAACTGCACAACAACCCAAGAGACTACCTTCGACAACATACCTGTGTCTTGCTTCTCCAGCTTGTGGTTCGGCTGAGACAACTCATTGGACTCCCCGTCCGCCCTGATTGGCCCTTCTTCCTCGAAAGGGTAGACTTGGGATTTGGCAGTGGTAAGCGGATAATACTGAGCTGTGGGCTTCGGCCATGGCGACGTCTTGAGTTTCGGGTTGCGCGGTTTGGAAGAGGTCGTTTTGGGTTTCGGAGTGGAGGTGTAGGGGGCGGTGGTTGGTGGAGTGGTTGTTGGGGTGGTGGGGGTGGTTGAGGGGTCTTCAGGGTTTTCTGTGGTTCCGTATAAATGTAGATACCACTCTTTCAGCGTTGCTCGACCTAGACGGTAGATAAGATATTAACTTTTATAGGCTTCCATTTATTTTATGGTAGATGTACACGTACAACCCAGCAAAAAAAGTCAGCATAAAACCTTCATCAAAATTCTGAAATTGAAGGTTTTATGCAGGAAAACTGCAGTTTTTTTTTGAAGATCTATAAAATTAAAGGTTTTTGTTTCAATGTCCTTCATAAAAAACTGCAAAAAACCTTCATAAAAACCTGCAAAAAACCTTCATAAAAACCTGCAAAAAACCTTCAAGTTTGAATCATGAAGGGAACATGCAGATATTTTTAAGGTTTTATGCAGGAAAATTAAAAACTGCTGTTTTTTGTTTCAATATCCTTCAAAAAACCTTCAATTTAACAATTTTGATGAACGTTTCATGCTGACTTTTTTTCTGGGAATTAGCATAATGTAAATTATTTTGATTTATATCATCATAGATTCTAAATGAATGAACCTTATACACATCGTATTATTCCAAGATATAGCGTGAATGTAGCGGTTACTGACCTCTTAACAAATACCGACCATTTTAAAAAATATTTCAAATTAAGAGCATATCATTATGTTTTTAAAAGTCTCTTCAATCAATGTTACTCAAAGGCTTTTGAAATTCAGGTAAATTTTATTTTACAGTCAACAATTACAATAATGTAAGGCTAATATCACAGCGATTTGTTATGTTTCGCACTTGTCGGAAATCGGTCTAAACTGGTCAAAAATTGGTATATTAACTTTAAAGATACAAGTTACAATAAGTTTAGATTTTTTTTTAAATTAAACTATATATATATATATATATATATATATATATATATATATATATATATATATGAAATATTCAAAACAATATTAATTTGAAAATATAACGTAGTCTATTATGCAGAGAAAACAACTTTAAAATTTTGCACTTTTTCTGACCACTCAGAAGATTAAAACCATTCAAGCAAGAGAAAAAAAAATACTGTTATATAAAGAGGAATGTTATCAAAGGTATTTTCCTTTTTTAGAGCAGTTAAATAATTTTACACTTTACATTGAATTAAACTTTTGAATGCTAGCGATATTATTTTGTCCAGTTGTAAAAGAAATATTAATATTTAACATGACATTACTGTTAAACTACATTTAAAAAAAATAATTAATAAAAATTATTGTCAAAATATAATTGCTATTTAATTCGGAAAGATGATTGAGCATTTTACAATAATTAAATATTATCTGTGATTTTTATTACAAAAATAAAAAGAATTATATTCTAATATTAAATATCTTGTATAAATTTTGAATAATCATTTTTATAATATGTATAATAAAATAACATGCCTATAACAGAAAGATTTGTTGTAGATGTCCTTAATAATAAAATGCAATAACACTTTTCTTGTTTATCACCAGTTTAAAGGGAATGAGTCAAATTCACACACTATAAATATGAATATTTCTAAAAATATGTCTAAATTTATATATGCTCCACAACTACAAGAAATTAACTAAAACAACGTGGTATAATCTAAATTAATATCAAGAAAGCATAAAACAAAGTAGCATATTCAGAATGTCAAAAAAAAAGTAAACATTTTGAAATTACGAATTATTTACCTTGAAATGTCATATGAAAACAGGATTATTATAAAAGAAAAATTGAGTTTCAAGATTCACAAAAAAAAAATGAATTGATGATCAACACATAAACGGCTTAAAGTGAAAGTCTTTCAAATTCCTTCAAATAGGAAAGCATAAGGTTTCATTTCTGCATAAGCAAACAACGCAATCCAATTTGAATAAGCCCAAACTGTTTTTAAATATATTTCTTTCGAAAAACAAAACATTTTAAGAAAATGAGGAATAAATTAAAATACGCTCCGCTACATTTGAAGATTATTTTAAGATAGGATATAAAGTCTCATGGGAATAAGGCTTTGAAAAATGGCCATATGGTGTTTTATATATAATCTTTAACACAGAAATCTAGCTACCCTATCTCCAGATTTAAACAAAACCATTTTAAAAAGGGGTAAACTTACCAAGCATTGAAAATGGAAGACCATACGAAACTATTCACAGGAGCAAGCAAAGCATGGAGAAAAATATATGAAGTAAGCGATGAAAGCGAATTATACTACATGAGGCATAGGTCTCTTTAAGTGGAGAATTTTTACTTGTAAATTTTGGATTTTCTAACCCTAACACAGTTAAAGTTATGTACATTCATATTTACAGCACAAAATGGTTGTTACAAATATATGAGAATACTTGAGGACTGAAAGTAAAAGAAGTTTGTCCAAATTTAAGTATTGAAAAAAAACTAACTGAATAATCCGAATAATATTACAATGTGTGTGAATTTGACTGCTGCTTTTAAATATTAAAGGAATTGTTAAAAATAAACTAATGCAATTGAAAGTGATTAGTTACTCTGATAAATGTAGTATATTTTTTATGGTAAACTTTTTATTTTTATAAACCACATGAATCATTATTTCCATCATCAATCACTCAGTTATTTTTTTTTAATTGTTAAAAGTATAAAAAGACTTAATTTAATGTTACTTTTTACTTATTGTCAATATATACCATTATATTTTTTGGTTATATTTATCTTAAAAATCTGTTATTAAAATATTTTTAAATCAGTCTTATTAAGAGTAAATAAACAAACATTAATTGCAATTGTTATTAATATTAATTGTAAATTGTTTCTATTGATTTCGGTTTTACTTCATAAAAATTTAAAATAATGTTATCGGTGCATGTATTTTTTTTATAACTATTATAAATTAATTTATCAAGAGTTAATAAAATTTCTATAACTTATTCTAATGCCTATTTAAAAAAAATTAAATATATATAGCTGTGATGTAATCAATTCTTTAAAACCTTACTTCTCGCAATACTTCTAAATAACTTATTAAGAGAAAATACTTATTAACAGAAAATAAACAAACATTAATTGCAATTGTTATTAATATTAATTGTAAATTCTTTCTATTGATTTCGGTTTTACTTTATATAAATTTAAAATAATGTTATCGGAGCATGTATTTTTTTATAACTATTATAAATTAATTTATCGAGAGAAAATTTCGATAACTAATTCTAATGCCTATTTAAAAAAAATTAAATATACATAGCTGTGATGTAACCAATTCTTTAAAACCTTACTTCTCGCAATACTTCCTATCTATAAGCAATTGTGAACAAGAAAGTTTTCAAACCGCTTTGAATCGTCTAAAAACTAAAATTTAAATTAAAAAAAATTAATTCGCGATACAAAATAAAAATACTATTTATTAAGCTAAATATATTTTATTTAAAGAGCTTATAAAAAAAAAAGATAAAATTTAAAAAGAGATAAAATTAAAAAAAAGTTCAATAAAAAATTCAATTACAACTCAATCATTCATTTCAAGCACTCAATCTTATATCGACTATTTTGCATATTCATTTGTAATGTAAATTGCTAAGCCAGAGGACTAATTGGGTGCACATACCATAAAATCGCCCCTCATTGTGCACTTCCAACTTCCAGACCCCGTCTGGGTTCTCACCCCACGAGTGGACGGTCATGAAAGGCCACGCCTGGAAACCAGCTCTGGAACCATCGATGGGACGCTGGGCGAGAAGGGTCGACCTGCAATATATTCAACACATTATACTGATATTTATAATTATACTTATATTTATACTTATATTTATAATTATACTTATATTTATAATTATACTTATATTTATAATTATACTTATATTTATAATTATACTTATATTTATAATTATACTTATATTTATAATTATACTTATATTTATACTTATATTTATAATTATACTTATATTTATAATTATACTTATAACTATACTTATAGTTATACTTATATTTATAATTATATTTATACTTATACTTATTTTTATAATTATACTTATATTTATAATTATACTTATATTTATAATTATACTTATATTTATACTTATATTCATAATTATATTTATATTTATAATTATATTTATATAGATATTTATATATGGATAAAAAATTTAAATTATTCATTAACAATTAAAACACTTATTGTAGCTATCATACTATAGTTATCGATTTAATATAGGGGGGGGGGTTGTGTTATAACGAAGGAACCGAAAGCTCACCAAGGTCGTAGTATCGTATCGGCTCTTTAAAGTGACCAGCATAGTATAATTGTTACATATTGTTGTGCATATGCATAATCATAAAGAGCGTGTTGCTCATTTCCCACTTATAGTGTGTAAACAACCATTGTAATACCATTCTATGGAGTGTAATTTGTCACTCTGTAGTGACGATGGAGTCAAAATTGGCCACCTGTATATCCCTCGGGAGTGGACAGGAAATAAAACTTATTATTATATGCATAATCATAAAATTTCTTAAGTGTGTTATATTAGAAAAGTCGGATTTTTTTGCTTTTACGCATGCCTTAGATCGATAGATTAACATGAATATATTTTTAATATAAACTGGGAAATATATATTTAAGAAACTTTAGTTTATCATTTTAAAGTTCGGTTCCTGCTAAATGGCCGCTGTGACGTCATATTGTTTACATGTTTTAGATTTGCCCAGTGGTTACCCACCCACCAATGAATCAAAGCATCAATATATTAAAGGGAAATATTTTTTTAATTTGTTTTGAAGCTAATAAATAGAAAGCATAAACAGTAAGCACACATTTTACGGAAATTCTCAATAAAAATAAATACAATAAAGAATAAATAGAAAAGAACAGTTTTGGAATAAAATTTCTGTTTTTCATAATACCCTGCATGTATAATTTAAACAAAAAGTAGAGATTCCCAATTGTAATATACATTACAAATGAAGTATTGTAATATACATTACAAAGTAAGTGGAAAAATCGAAATCCGATACCTAGTTCAATGATCCGATAACTTCAAACAATTATTTAACCCAAACAATGTTAAATCCATATATTCTAACAAATACAAAAAAAACCAATCACTTTTCAAAATTAACATAGCACTTCAAAGCAAGAAAAAAAATCAAGCAATTAACTACACCTTTTATACCACGCCCACTCCTAATGGTGATCAACATGAGAAAAATAGTAAACATTTCACTTAACTTTCTTCGAGTATAAACAAAGGTAACAAAAATTCATTAAAAGAGTCGACGAGGTAGACGAAGAACCGGTGCAACAAATTCAAGTTACGGGATTAAGTTGGCTTGATAAGTGATTATCTAGGCTTAGTTAGAGGAGCGAAACGCCATTTAAGGTCATTAGATAGTCTGGGCTTTAAATGCGGAGATTAAATTAGCCGTTTCCCTAACTGTATTTATGTTGTAACTCACAGTGTAGATCGTTATAGTTTACGTTAATGAACTTTGAAACAAATAAATTTTAAGATTTAATTGTTTCTGCATTTTCGGAATTGTAAATGCAGCAAATTATATACTAGAGAATGAGTAAAATGTAGTTTCAGTACAATAGAAGCGATCTTCGTCAGGAGTCGGGGATGAAAACATCAGTTGTGAATAGTTATCAGTTAAAAAAATACTATTTTGAATTATAAAAACACAAAAAAAAATTGACATTTGTCTTAGTATCAATTGATTTTATTATTTTGTCAAAAACACAGAATAACTAAGTAAGCAACAACATTTAACCCTAAGAGTTTATAATACCCTGCATGTATAAAATAATTTGAACAAAATATATAATCATTTATAATATCTTATTTAGAAAAAATAATTATAACAATGAAAATGTTTTTCCATTGCCTATTTCCAGTTTATAATTAAAATTTTAAATTTTGTTCGTTGCAATCTCGTGAACCGTTTGACCAATCCTAACTTTAAATTCTTTATATCAAGTACTAGTTCAGAAGAAGGTTTCCTACTTTATTATGCGTTGATATTTTATAAAGGAACATGGTTATTACAGCAAAGTAGAAATTATTATCTCAATTGCTAAGTCCAGGGAATTGAGATAATAATGTCCAAGTTAATTGTTTTAATGTCCAAGCTAAATTGATTCGCTTGATTGTTAAACCGGGACTTCTACTTGGGAAAACCATCACAGAAGCCCCTTTTAACATCAAGTGGTTCAATTGATCTGGTATTCGTCAGAGAGCCAGTTGTGTACCACAATGTCCAGATCAGTGCTTATATTTTTATTCTTGCATACCAATATTTTTTTTATTTAAAAAATCTTACTGTCAGGGTTAACAACATTTTGAATTTCAGGGTTTTCTTTAAATTTAAAAAAATAGATTATATATATATATATTTAATATAATGGTTTCATGAAAATAACCTATTTACAAATATAGTAAGTATCTAATAAATATTTTAGTAAATTATATTAGCTTCAATAAAACTAGAAATATAATATTAAAATTGCAATTGGATAATCTAACATCCTTACTATATCTTTCTTATATAACTATTTATATACCGTTAATCCAATTAATTGAGTAAGTAGGGGCTATAACAATATTACGTGTGTGAATATGGGACTTACCGTGTTCCCATGGGCGAAGTAAGATAGATATGGATGTCGCCCCTCCGGGATGCCGTGAGTGTGAGCTTCGCCTGCACATGCTCCAAGAAGCGCACATGCTCGCAGCGGACGTGTAAGCTGAGCTCGACGTGGCTTTTGGCAGGAATTAACCTACGGAAGAGTGATAAGGAGATCATATTATGTAATAAAGTCCTCTACTGTGCATTAATATATCGGGGAAATTAGCGATACGCCTAATTATTTGTACAATAGATGTTTCTAATTTCCAAGACACATATACCAAATACGAAAATTCATTAAAAAATTTCCTTTGAATAAATGTTAATGTTTTCCTATAACTTTAGTATCCAGCTAAGGTAAAATAATGTCCAAGTTTACATTTATTTCGAAAAAGTATCAATTGCCACAGATTGGGCGCATTTGTATCAAAATAATGTGTAGCAGCCTCTACTTCGTACCATAGCTCGTAAAATCAATGAGTTGAAAATAAAAATGTCCGCAGATTATTTTTAACTTTACATCTTATATTTCGAATTAAATTTAAGTTTTATTAAAAATGAAAGGTTTTTTTATAGGTTGTGAGAAAGGGAAACTATATCTTAAATTAAACCTCGTGCTTTTTTAATAGATGCCTTTTTTAATATACTAGCATTAGAATTATAAATCCGTACTGCCGGATTTCCAAGCCCAATGCTTTGAGATTCGATTAATTCAATGGCTTGGTAAAAATTACAATTGGCCCTACTTTAAAATAATATTGCAAAGGAGATCTTGTAGTAGATAATTATACGAAAAATCAATTCATGGGCTGAGTATAACAAACAATTGGCACTAATTTAAAATAACAGCCTAACAGAATTCATAGAATAGATAATTATAAGAACACTTCTAAACTATATATAGTAAACTATAGGCTACATACTTGTCAGCTTGGTTTGATCTTATTTCACACAGTTTCTGAACGGGTGCCGGCTCCCATTTCTTGGCTAATCGCACCATGGCTCCAGCATCCATCAGGCCATATCCAAATGAGTGGCTCACTGTTCAGAAGGGTAAACAGCATGAATTAAATCTTTGTAATAAAATTGTTATATTATATTTAAACTTAAAATGCATCTAACTATTATGAGGGTTACGGATGACCCCCTGTGTAGGGAATGTAGGGATAAAGATGAAACCGTTGTACATATTCTTTGTGAGTGTGACACATTTTCTGCTCTATAGGTTCGAGCACTTGGGACGTCACTTACTTGAGCCTTGGGAGCTCCAGGACATTCCTATTAGGTCACTGCTGAATTTCGCTTCAGCTACTGTCTCTTTTTTTAAGTGGTTAAGGATTTATTTTATTTCTAGAAAACAGTATAATAGACCTATAGTAGCCCTAGGAGCATATAGGAGCTTGTGGGTGGGGGCTTCTAGACCTATAGGTATAGGAGCCCCCACCCACAAGCCAAGTCATGCTTGAAATGTACTTTCAGTGTTACACTCCCTGTTGGCGAAATACTTATTCTAGTGTTGTAGTTAGAGTTTTTTATCCCTGTAGTTTTTTTTATTTTCATTTTCTTCTTAATTTAATTCTTTGCCCTATATTTTAAGTTCTGATTACATGGTTGTATACCCAGAGCCGTGCTCTATCCTTAACTTCAGATCTCTTATGCAACATAACTTGGAGATGGTTTTAAACTAAAGAGGAGATAGTTCGAAGAGTTTACTACATAAATATTAGTCTAAATTTAGGTTTGCCATTTAAACAAATAGAGCAAGAGCAGGTCTATCTAATTCCATGAGTCTGGCTCGTGTTATTCACTTTTGACCCATTATGCTTATCACGAGACTGACTCGTGATAATCACTAATCATTTGAAGTCCAATTTTTTTTACCACGAGTCTAACTCAATGTTGTAAGAATAGGGGTTAATTAATATTTAGTATATTTAAAAATATGCAGAAAGAGCGCTCTGTTTTGTGTTGCTTAACAAGCACATTTCTTTACTCCAAACTTCATGTTCGATTTTTTTATAAAGCTCTCCTATGTTCTAATCTCGTGTTGATGGAGGTGTAAGGAAGCTTCCCTCCAACATTACATTCCAACTTTTCTCTCCCTCGCTTCACGAGGTTAATAAAATGTTAGGTTAATCAAGCAAAAGCAACATATATATTTTACTAAACATGTCACAATCTCTACTTGAGAGCATTTTTAAAACTTATTATATAAAATTGAAAACCTCATTGAAATAGACAGTCTTTTAATTCGTAAAATAGCCAGCGAGATAAAGGTGGTTGTAGAACAAAACTCCATAGAGTAATAATACAACTAGAGGAATAAAAATGCTGATTTCCGTGTGTGCATCATTGAAACCACGTGATTTGTGGAAATGCCAATTCATTCATGCGCCAATATTACTTGGCAGGCCTTGGCGACTTTCAGAACTAAGCGATATCGAAGTATTGTAACTGGGTTTTGTATTTAAATATAGTTTTTTTAACGAGGGGCAGAATTTAAGGGAGTTTAAGAGATATATTAAAGATATTTTCTTACTTTGTACTTTTAAAATAATTGCGTTACGTTTTTATGTAAAAAATTTACCATAAGCGAAGTTCTTCTAATTGTTATTTTGTATAGTTCAATAAGAAAATATGAACAATAAAACCGGAGATATATAAAGAGTTTCGTTTCTTCGAGCATTGAACACAAAGGAAATTATATTTTCGTTTCGTTAATGAAGAGGAAATATTTAGCGAAAAATTGTTTGAAAATAAGTAAATACCTACATATATGTTAAGAAGTTGAATACGGACAGAACGCCTTATCACCAAAAAAGAAGAAAGTGCACCAAATTTGGAACTCCTGCAGATGTCTGAACGCCAAATGTGGCAGGGCTAAAACCACGTGATGTTTTTTTTTTTTTTTTTCAATGTTGACACCGCGGCCTTACGAGAGTCTGGCATTGAAGGCGCTCTCTATTTAATATAACAACTCTCTGCAAAACTCCAGATCACACATGCAAAACGAAATTTTAATTAAATATGCTATATAAATGTTATTTGCATATGTACGGTTAACTACTACTTACAATACAAATATGGGAAACTTACCATTGCGTCCCACTCCGTTCGTCCTCCAGTCTTTTGCATGCAGATTTGCCCTTCGTGCTGTCCTGACGACGATGTGCTGCATGTCCCTCCAACTGAGTCGTCGACTATTTAAGGCATACAAGAAAATTATACCTTATTTACGTCGGATGAAATGTTAAACTTAAAGTTTATTTTATTTTTTACATATTTTTTGTCATTTACGGGAGACCCGAGCCCCAAATCCTAATTTGTTTATTAATGAATTCAGACATACCATTTTTTTTATATTATTAGAACATCTTTTTCTAAACAATAATCAAAAACAAAAATATATTTAAAAAAAAATATTTTTGTTATTTTTTGTATTTTTTAAGCTTAAAAAGATTTTTTTTAAAAAACACTACTCCTCTTTTAATTTTTAATGTTTTTAAATTGTTTTAATTGATTAAATAACATTAAAGTACATACCATAAACGTATGTATAGACTTTTGCAGATTTGTGTTTTAATTGTCTTCAAAAACTTATTTTAAGTTCAGAACCCAAAAAATATTCAATTTTTTAAGTTTAATAATTTGTAAAAAAAATATTTATAATATAATTTTAAAAAGCTATACATACGTTTATAAAACAAATATTAGAGCTTAGAAAACTATTAACAGTTTAATTGTAAGTTAATTATTAACAAAGCCTTAGCATTTTAAACGTGACCAAAATTTAAAAAAATATATTTTGAGTCAATGACGATTGTTGCAGACGAAAAGTATGTAGAGAGATGATAAATGATATATAAACATCTAAAAAAAGTTATGTTATGTTTCTTTTACTGTTTTAAAATTTTGTACACACCTTCTTAAGTACGTTTAGCATCGTTTTATGAAGAAAACAAAATTAGCAATTTTCCGGATTTTGGGGCTCGGGTCCCGGTTCAGGAATTGATTAAGACTATCGGGAAAGCGACCTTCATACCGGAGAGAGACCTATTGCTCTCAAATGGATTCTAAATATCAAATCGGACTCTTATACTGTATTAAAACTCCTAATTCTTATTTTGTCATTAAAGTAGACCGCGCTCTAAAAAAATATTCCTGATATTGATAATGAATTAATTATACGGCTTTCTTTAAAAAAAAATACTGATCCTGATAATAAATGAGTTATTGATTAATATTCCTAATTTATTTTCTGTATTTATTAATCCCCATCTTTAATATTCGAACACATTAAACGACACTATAAATGGTAATTTTTTCATGTAAATTTACTAAAAAAACATGATATTAAATATTTTTATATTGTTGATTTATGGGATCCCATAATATAAAGTGTATGCATGGGCCATGGGTCTATTTACTAATTAGTCCACACATGTCCCCGTTTAACGTCAGGTGTACTGCAGGTATGCTTAACAACATATATATATATATATATATATATATATATATATATATATATATATATATATATATATATATATATATATATATATATATATATATATATATATATATATATATATATATATATATATATATATATATATACATACTAGCTGAAATACCCGTTCTACGCACGGGAAGGAATCAAGTTCCAAAATAGATACAACTACAATAATTATAAGTGAAATAAATAATATTCTTAATTTGTCACCCATCAGGGGGAACAAAATAAAGTATTAAAAGTTCCAATTTGTAACGAAATTGTATTACCAAGTTCCCGCAAGAACTGGAAAGATTGATATTATGGAGAAGTTGGCTGTGCAATAATATGGATATATATACGTTACTCCCGTTGATTAACATCCATACTTTAAACTTTAGTAACATCCCAAAAATTTAAAGATGAAAAATTCTTATAATTGTGTAATAATAACTATTATAAGAAAGGCGAAATTTTTATTTATTTGGCGACATTTATTATTTATTTGACGACATTTTGGCGATATTTAGTCATCAACCAATCAGAATGCTCCTCATAGTTTACATTACTAAAATTTTCCATTGTTTCAATCTTGAAATATTGCATTGTTACATGTTCTCCATGTTAATCCTATGGAAAGGTTTTTAAAAAATCGTTATATTGGCAGTTCGAGTTCGAATTTTTAAAAATCCTTTCGTAGTGCATCTCTACGGCCCAATAGGAATCTGTGCTCCAAATTTCAGCACTCTAGGTCTTTTAGATCTATAGATACCCAAACTAACGTCGCTACGAACATCGAAAAAGGGGTTTTACACCCCCTTAAATACGTTCGATCGGAACAAAAATAGCTCACTTTTCCTATTTAAGGCATAAGGAACAACTTTGCCAAATTTCTTCTCCATAGGTAGACGGGAAGTTGGATAATTAGTGATGAGTGAATGAGTGGGGTTTTCGCATTTATATATATACTAGCAAAAGTACCCGTTCTTCGCACGGAGATAAATAAAATAACGACAAATAACTGAAAATATATACATTTCCTCTCCTCCGTCAGATAATTGCATACCATTTTAAAATTCCTCTTTAAAAAATGATAAAGCTTTTTTTATAATTTAAAGTATTTTTATGTTTAATAAATTAGAAGTTAAAAAAGTAAAAATATCTCTATACTACTTGGTTGCTAATCCACCGATAAAAATCTAATAATTTCTAGATTATCTCTCATAAGATATGGAGTTTTAAAAATTAAACATTCATGCACAAAAATATTTTTAGAAATTAATAGGAATTTCCTTTCGGTATGGGTACATATAGTTGCATTAAATACCATAATAAAAAACGACGTTTTTAAAATCCTTAACTGATGGGTATAAATAATATACTATTGTGTAGACGAAAGTCAGACGTTTCGTACATGCCGATTTTTAACCCATCCCCCCTTTTACGTTTGTACCCGGTAAAAATGAGTGTAACTCTATCATTAATTCAACGTGGAATCAGCCTATATGGATAAATAACTTACGATCGTGTAAAGGAAGGAAGACCGTTTCAACCATTGTAGGCCATTTATCATCTCCCCCTCTCAACCTTGTATCGAGTAAGGCCCAATACAGCGCGGTCTGTACATATCATTTTTTAATACGGATGCCGCGATTTATTCGGGAAACGACTATAATTATATTTTAGTTTTCAGTGCTTACTTTAATCGATGAAATTTTAATTACTGTTGTCATCATTATTGAAAGATAATGTGCACTATAACAGGTATTTTATAAGAATAAATATTTGCATAAAACTTTTTTTTTATCTAAGGGAAAAAATATTAAATTAAATAATAAACAAAGCGCTATGATCTTCATTTTTATATTATTTTTGAAAACAATCATCAAGAAGAGTTTCATTAAATTGCAGTTTCATTGAATTTCCCTTTCAATAAATATCGACTTTTTGAATTTTTTTTCATTGAATGCAGAATTTTAATGAAACTTCTGAATAAATCTCGCTATTGAACTGTTCTAAAGCCGTATGGAATTATAAAAGGCAGTAAAAACAGACAATATATATATTTTTTAAAGATGACCATATTGAGAAATTTGATCATGAACTCTCATGATTAAACTTTCAAAACATTCCGAATTTCCCTTTTCCCAGTATTACAATTTTGATTTAACTGTTTCCAAATGCCAATTCCAGTGTATCGTTTAGGCCACATCTTTGCAATATCTTCGATCTTAGTAGTTTGCATTTTTAACCTCTGTAAAACAGAACATAAAAATGTAAATTACAGCCAGAATAAACCTAAACGTTTTTTCAAAAAAATTGCCTCAAATTCTTAATAAATATGATAATAATATTAACAGCCCGTCATAAATATTTAACCAAAATCAGTATGTTTTAAAACACTACACAATTTACTTTTACTTCGTCCAAATGCCCACGCTTCAAAGAATTTCCATGAATGCTATTATTACAGAAGAATAACCACATATTTTAATTTTAAGAACATTTATTTTATTTCCGTATCAATGTGTTAAAAATTCGGTATTTACTCATTTTGTTAAACTATTTTTCCTAAAATTTTTATTTTGTGAATAAATATTTAGTAAGCTTCCTCAGCAAATTAAAGCCAAGACGCACTTTTTCAAAAAATAAATTGTTATAACTTGGCGCTTGGCGATAGTTTAGCAAACGGTGCAGCATATTATAATCTCACCATGTACTTCAATCATTCAGAACAATAATTTAGAACATATAATTCTTAATGATCGCCATTTTATGTTTTAAAAGGAAATATTCATTGGTACATTAAATAAAATATTTATTTTCTCAATTATCATTTGGTACCTGTGGAATTTTATTCTTTAATAACATTAAAAAGTCATATAGAGTTGAAAATTCACAGTGAAACTAAGCTTCGTACAATTTTTTAAAAAATACTGGCATAAAATATTTTTCAAATAAATAAAATGGACGTTCATACACAAATTACCCGCATTTCGGAAGAAGTATTCTAAAAGTTCGATCTAAGATAATTAAATATAGTTACAATTAACCTGTATACAAACAAAACAAAAGAAATAATACAATTTTAACATTTTAAAACAATTCTAAACCATTTTCCTAATATAAAATTCTAGTTGTTTTAATTTTTGAGTGAATCCGTATTGTAACAAAAAGCCCAATGAGCAGACGTTTTTCAATAATTATTAAACCAAACAAAACCTCTGACGTCATTTTTATAGTGTCAATAACGAAAAAGTTTATTTTAAATTGCAAACGATATTTTCATCCATGTTAAGTCAATGGAATACATTAAAATAGCTATAACATACGAATGAAACATCGTAGAAACTTAAACATTATCACAAAAAGCGTCTAATTTTTTAAGTAAACTTCTCTGTAATTTCATAAAGTTACGTTGTGTAATTATGGAGTATTTCTTGTAAATATCGGCATTCTAATTGATTCATATTTTTTTTATATTACATTTTCGCTTTTCTCCGTTGATTTTAACTGATTTTAATGTTGCCACTTCGTGAAACTTTGCTGACGTACGCTAAAAAATGTCATAACATTCGAATGGAACATCGTAGAAACTCGAAAATAGTCACGTTAAAATTCTTATTTTTTGAACTAACTATTCTGTGAATTTCAAAGCTCTACGTTATGTAGTTACGGAGCTTATTTTGTACTGACAAACAAACAAACAAACAAACAAACCAACATCCGGACAGATTTTGGAGATTTCAGCTTTATATATTAGATATATATATATATATATATATATATATATATATATATATATATATATATATATATATATATATATATATATATATATATATATATATAACTGCATTTATATTCTCAGTATGGTAATCAGACATTAAGAAGGGTTGAAAATTAAGAAGAAATAAAACTATTAAAAGTTAATTTTAAAATTAATTAGAAAGAATTCCATAAAAAGCTGCTAAAGATAAACACTACAGATTTATTTGATTTTATTAAATAATTATGTCTTTATAGTATAAGTCTTTAATTTATAAAAGAATCTTTGAATTTAAGGTGATATTTACCAATTCAACTATTTAAATAAAAATGTCTAACATTTCTTATTTTCTCCGATAGATGGAACCACCACACACATATGTGTTTTCCTCCTTGTGATGTACTTAGAATATGTTCTCGCGTAGAAAATCACTTGGAAATTATATTTTAACCCAAAAGGTGATCGCATTATTATGCTCTTATGAGCTTCCACGCAAATCTTAATTAAAATGTAAAAATAATAATAAAAATATCTCACTAACTTTGCTTCCAATGCCAGAGCACAGATGCCAGCTGCTAGAGGAGCTGAAGCTGACGTCCCAGTATGGGTTGACGTGCATCCATGGTGGAGATCTGTTGTAACCTAAAATATAAATACATATTGTAAAAGGTAGTCTTCACAATACTGTGCGTGATCACTATTAGCAATTTCAAATATTTTTTTTTAATCAAATGTCTTGTTAACTCCAAACAACTTAAGGGAAGATGGGTAATGATTTCAGCTAAAGGGCAGCCTTTTATCGTTAAATCTTCTTTTATCTTCAAATAGAATAAATTAAAATTCTTATACTAATATTAAAACATGTATATATATCAAAATCCATGTTGGAAAATGTAATCCACGATCTTCCAAATACGATTCAATGAGTACAAAATATTCAGTACATTTTTTTAAAAAAATATTTTTAAAAAAAAGAAACAAACTTTTAACAATATTAAACTTAAACAAGAAATAATATAAACAATATTTAAAGCAAACAATGCTTCATATAAATAATATTTAATACAAACTATATTTAATATAAACATTACTTTTCATATAAACAACATGCAATACAAACCATACTTAATGTAAACACTCCTTAAAATCAAAAAATAAATATTTTAATATACAATATATTTATTATAAATTTTTTTTATATAAACAATATTTAATATAAAAATATTTAACGTAAATATTACTTAATATGAAGAATAAACAAAATAAATGTAAGCAAAATAAAAGTAAACTATTGTTAATATGAATACTATTTAATATAAAAATTATTAATATAAAAAATATTTAATACAAACAATATTTAATATAATCAATATTTTTAAAATGTCATAAGTCAGCAATATTTAATGTAAAGAATATTTACTACAATTAATATTTAATATGCACAATAATTAATACGTTCAATATTTAATATACACAATATTTAATACGTTCAATATTTAATATACACAATATTTAATATAAACACTGTTTAATATCATCAATATTTAATAAATTAATACTAATTATTTTAAACATATAAGCCATTTCTGAGACTAAAGTGAAGGCGTGTCTTACTATCTGCCTCTCCCCGTTCGATCCGCTGCTGTAGGTGGTGGCCAACGTAGAAGAACAGGCCTCGGAGTACCAGGGCACCAGACCGTTTTCCGTGGCGCTGGAGATGGAGAGGGTCCACATGGAGTTGGTGTAGCCGTCGCAGTTGCAGTTGTCGTGCTCGCGACCCCCGTTTCCCGATGCCCACACGAAGATCGATCCCAGGCCGTTGCGACCCTGCACACACAAAAAGATAGAGACATTGAATATATACGTTTTAACATTACGAAATGAATAAATATCATCTAATAATTTCTTATGTTCACATTCGTTTATTAAGGGGACTCGGTACCCTTGGAATAATTTTCTTTATTAAATAATTTACATAGACATTTTACACATATTATTGAAGGTTATTATTATATAACATGATTTTAGCAACAAAAAAAATGTTTTTATGAGTATATTTTTCAAAATTTAATTTTTTTCTTAAAAATTTAACAATTTTCAAAATGGTTTTTCTTTGTCAGTTTTTAATATTTTGTAAAGATTTTTTTTCTTACATTCACTATACTATACGTAATAACTTTAAGGATCGAATTTGAAATTACTGTTTCAGTTCTTGAGAAAAAAAATAAAATGTCGATGTATATGCAAAAAAATGGAAAAAAACATGATTTAGTCTACTTTTTAATTTTAATTTTTTTTTATTTTCATTATTTTGCAAAACCCATCCTTGATTGTTTTAAATAGGTTATACAGGAATTTCAGAAAAAAAATCAAGTCATTTGAATAATATTTGAGAAAGTATTCTTATTTTAAATACCGTGGCAAATGCAAAAAACACGAACTGAGATAAATAAGTTTTAAACATTTCAAATCCAAATAACTCGATGAATACATTTGAGATTTTCTTCACACATAATTAATTTTATAACTACTTGCATACATATAAAATTCCGGTTTCTATTATTTAATTGGAGTACATTATATCACTATTATGTACTCAGTTTTAAAATGATAACAAAACTAAATTTTTGAGAAAAATCTGTTAAAATCAAAATAATAATGTTTAAAATATTGTTTTACACTAATTTTGTGTTAGAAACCATACTAATACAACTGAATTCATTGAACATACATATTCCATACCATAAAACACTTTAGAATGGGCTTTGACAATAACAAAAACATGTATTACATTTGTTAAATACGTCGCCTTTGGCTAATACGTCTCCTTGTACCTTCAAATTTAAAATTATATCAAACCACGGTAAGAAAAAGTAAACAAATACGTGATGTGGTAGATACAGTCACAGATAAACACGTTTAACTTGTTCTTAGCTGATTTTTCTTTAAATAAATGACCAAAAGCTGTTGTGTCAAAAATTTAAACATCGAAATGGACGTAGCATTTTAAGTGCTGTGAAAGTAATGAAACGCATTTTCATTAAATTATAATTATCAGATCGTTTCAAAACTTTGTAATAATGAACTTTAGGTATAAGAGCATATTTTAAGCAAAAAAAAGAAAAATTGATATTTTCATCGATTTTCTCAAATCAAAGGGTACCAAGTCCCCTTAACAATGTGACTTTAGGGAAATAAATGTCCTTTAAAAATTGTATTATAAGCTTATACAAAGTACGTTGCTTACTCGCTGCGGCATAAAAATCCTAATAAAAACATCCACGATTTCCCATTCCGATACGTTAAGCCTGGGTTTTTGTGTCGTACCAAGATTTTATTTAGCTGTATATAATAGCCAGTCGCGTTGGAAAAAGAAATTTATTGTTATTGATAATTCTACGAACTTGTATGCAATACCCCATTACCCATATAATAATTTTATTTGCTGTTTTATGCAATTAGCAATTTTTATATGTGCCCTCTTGACTGTGTTCAATAAGATGAGGACCCCTTAACAATACTACCTATGAGAGTGAATTTTCAAAATCGTACCACCAGGATATAAAATTAAATACACATTTTATTTTGATAATTTTTTTAACTGATAGAAAGTGATTTCATGGTGTGTCGACAATCCCATAGTCGACAGTAAATCCATAGTTTTGAAGCCAGTTGCTGAAACCAAAGGCTTATTTATTTCTATGGTGAGTCACTTTCATTAATCAGGTGTAAAGAATTGTTATTTTTCCCCTCTAGCAATTTAAAAATTGCGTATTCGGAAACCCCTAAAAAATCTAGTCCCTGGTTTCACGGGCCTATTGGACAATCTGGCCTTGGCAAAATGGTTAAATAATAATCGTGGTGAAGTAACAAGTCATTTAGATGTAAGCAAGCTCACTTTGTATGTTTCTTCTTATGAATGTAATTATTTCCAAAGCAAGATGCGTAATTTAGTAGATTGAGCCAAGCTGCGCAACGCAATACAAACTATTTTCGAGTATTTCCCATACGAAAAGCAATAATAAAGCGCTGACATCACCCAAAACTAATTCCCAGTCAAATTACATCCAATTCCTGAATGACCATTACCGAAGACATCCATCCAAGCACTGCTTATATAATCAAAACCACGAGTCCTTACAAAACACACAAGGTCGCCAATCTCCATAAGAAAACCAGTTAAGGTCCCATGTCTATCATGGAACTGGCATCCTTGGAACGTGCGTAGATGACAAGCGGCGGGCTGCCAATGTTGTCTGTCTGTCACGAGAAACTAGGGGTTTGATGTGTTTCCTATTGAGTTGTTAGATTGGAAACTCCATTTAGGTCTCACGTGGATTGGGGGGGGGGGGGGGGGGGGGGAAGGTCTATTGAGTGTAGTCAGAGTACCGTATCGAGGTACTACCTGAAGGTTTGACAGTTTCAAGTCCATTGATGTTTTGTATGGGTATGTGTTCGATGGGGGGTTTCAGGGTTTGGCGGAATATCGCTTATATGGCGGTTTTGGATGTTATTTATTGGTATGGAACGAATGGTGTGATTGGCGTAATTTCTAATAATTATCGCAGCTGGAAAACTTACCATCCCTTAAAACCTGGACTGCACTGAGTCAGCCTCACTTCAAAATTGCCATAAAAAATATTTAACACACCTAAAATAGTTTGCTTCTAAATTAATCTGATTTTTTTTCAATAAACAGACCAAAAGAGACATTTAGATCGAATTTTATAAATTGCATTATTTATCATATATATTATTTATGTAGTTAAGATCCATTTTATGCCCCTTAGACGCAACGAATCTTAACACTTGAGGTTTAAAAAGAAATAGAATTCCGTGGACCACGTGTTTTTTTAATGCGTTTCATTTTAACGTGTTTTTTAAACAAGCCGTTGATAATGCTGCCATCTACCAGCTACCGTTAAACTTTATGGATTTTTTGGCCATAAGATTCGCTAATATCTTTCACCCGAATGGGGGGGGGGGGGGTCATGCGATAATTATCACACGTGCATGCTGGTTTTTATTATTTACATTAAATACGTGTGATACCAAATATAATGCTGCATATTGACGACTTTATTTATAAATTTCAAATAATAAATCCCATTTAAATTCAATAGTATTTCAATACGTAATTCTAAGATTATTCCCGTGTTGTCTTCTAATTTGTGCCAGCTATTTATCAAGCTCGTTCCTTACTCTTATACAAAACCTTTCACAATTTAATACTTAGGACTTGTTGCTTCGATAAATTAGAATTAATTTGTTCTTGGAAAATCATACAAATTCGCTGCAATCTGCGCCATTTGCATCATTTCTGGAATTTCACTATTTTGACTTTCGTCTGGCTAGTTCAACCTGTATATGTTGGCAGTCCTATATTCTGGAAAGTGAAGTCAATTGTTAGAAGGGCGTGGTGAAAGAAAGTATGGTAAGCTGCCAGTCTATCTTGACTTTTTGCAGTAGGCTATTTTTAACTAAGCTCTTTCTTAGCTTTTTCTGTAACTAGCTTATTTTGAAGTTAAGGACAGGGGTCGGTTAAATTACAGGACGGTATACGGAAAAGGGGATTGGATTTTAAAGAAAATTCTTTTCAAGCAGTGTTTTGAATGTTTTCAGGAATGCATCTACCTTTTCTATAAACAATAATTGCACAGATAGCAGAAAAATGTTTTCAGAACCCCGCTAATTTTAACTAGTTTTTACCTGATGCTTTTCTTACGAGTGTTTACCTTGTTCAATTACCGATAAAAGTATTAATCGCCAATACTAATTAAGAAAAAATATTTAATTGTTAAAGATTAATTTATAAAATCTTAGCAGCACGATTAACGTTTTTAAAATCAGCTACATAGGGTATCTGGGTAGAAACATCGCATTACGCTTTTAAAGTGATCAAATTCTGCATTGTAAAAAAAATAAACTTAAAAAAGAGTATGTAAACCTATTAATTTTTCTTTAAATAAAATTACATCGAAAAAAAGCGTATGACATACTCATATGCAAGTATAATCATATACTTTCTCAAAGAATAGCAATGTTATTTAGTTTTGCTAATCTTACTTCTGTTCAAGCGATCGTAATGAAACCTGACAAAATTCAAATAGGCGTTCAGTAGATGGTCTTCCACATTAGTTCATGTCGATTGCTTAAAAGGAAACTGAGTTATTACAAATCAATTATCATACTTCCCATTCTTTAGGAACACTTTTTTTTAAATCTTTCTTGGTTTATAACTTCTTAATGCCCTGGTAATTTAAAGGATAAGGCACTAGACTGCGGTGATGAGAATCTGGATGTGATTCCCGGTAAGACTTGGTTGTAATTGTAGATATTTATTGAAAGTGATTTATGAAAGCAGCCTATGTAGGCAAGCATTTACTTATTTGTACTCAATTTTGAGTACATGTCTTTTTCAAAATTGAAATTAATGTATTCTGAGCCATGATGAGCATCGAATGTACTGAAAATTGAGTACAATTTACTTATTTTCAAGTACCTATCTTTTTGATAGTGCAATAGTATAGTTTTTTTCTCATACCTTGAGTATCCCCTCCTTGAATGCCGTAGATGCCAGGGGTCCGGGTCCGTCTACGGTCTTTCCATCGTCGTCGGGACCCCAAGAAGCGCTGTAGATGTCAATGTGCTCAGGGTTGAGACTCAGGGACTGCGCCTCTACAGCGTCGGTCACGTCGCCGTCCAGCATCCGAACCCCTGATGGGTAGATGAACATTTTTGTATCATAAATTCAGTTGTATAAGCAGTATATAAACTAATGTATGTATCACGAAAAAACTCATCCAATGCGTTGAACTTACTTTTATACTGTCTTGAGTATGTTTCGTTTGTAATGTACTCTTAGAAATAGCATTCTCATTTTTATGATTACTGCGATCTTCAAGGTTATTTTCGTCATATTTGACAACAATTTCGTCACCTAATCACCTAACTATTGACTAAACAAGAATTCTCAAATTTTTAACGAAAGTAATTTACAGATTCCTTTGCGGCTCATTTCAGGGACATTAACTCATAATTGGTACTTATACGTACATTGACTCCTTTTTGACGAAATAAATTTCTTTAAAAAAATCGGCAAAAAAAATTCCCTCAGTTTGACGAAATATTTACTCGGAGCATAAAGCAGAAGTCTGATTCGTCAAAGATGACAAAAGTTTTGTCAAATATGAGAGTGCATTTTAACAGTGTGTGTCTATTTTCTTAAATATATTTAAATAATAGCTCTGCATAGATGTGCAAAACTGAATAAAATATTATTTTTTAAGAATAAAATTTTTAGTTAGACGGCAAGCTTAACGATCAGTTTGGTCAAAAACTAGAAAGTTTTCAGAAGTAAAAGTATAACGTATCCAAATTGTTACCAATACAGCGAATTTTTTTTTAATATTTATTTATTGTTAGGTTTTTCATGGTCGTAGGTTCAGGTTAGATCATGTTATTGATTTTTTGCACTGTAGTTATTCCTATTTAGGATTGTAGCTAAATACTATAACTATAATGCTTTTTTATATGGTTTCATATGTTTTTTTTACACCTATATGTCGCTTTATTTTCCCTTAAATGTGTTGTGTTCAAATTGAGTTAATAGTTTCCGCTTTTATTAAATAAAAGCATCGTTTTATTAAATCAGCGACTAACGTTTGTAACAAGTTTTGAAAAATAAAGGATTTCTAAAAGAGTTTCGTTGACAATGATACGTTTAAAGGACTTACTTCCAATAGACTTCGACACACTTTAAGCAATTTCCAATAATCAAAACACAGGGAATGTAAGCTTAAAAATATCTAAAATATCTCAGTATTGAACATTTGGGAAGTAAAATGTATCTTTGGCGCAAAGAGTCTGAATAATTATATTTTTACTTTATAAGAACTTTTAAAAATCAATTCAAACTTCACAAGCTGTTGTGAGAACCATACAAAACCTGTATATGCAATTCAGACGCTTCCTGGCTTTGTCTACGGGTCTTGGGAAATTACGAAACATGAAATTGCGAAACGATTCCCTAGAATTTTAGAAAGTAAAAACGACAATTCTACGAATAAGAGATACTTATGTCACAAAAATATTGTTTGTATAACTCAAACCTGTATTTAAATCGTACGTCCGAATTTCGAGAAAATACGAAAAAAAAATACTCAGAAACCAAACATAGAATTTGGAAACAATTTCCTCGAATATCAGAAAGTAAACACGAGATTTCTCATCATAATGACTATACTTATCTCCAACTAAAGGCTTACATTTGCTACTGTAGTTTGCATGTAGGAAAGATTCAGACGGAATTTTTAGAAAGGGGGAAAAAAAACTTTCGCCAAGACGCCAAAGATACCGGAAATCGGAGACAATTACTTTTAGATTTGTAGAAAAAAGACAGAATTTCTATGGGAATTACTGTACTTACCGCCAACCAAAGCGTCGTAGGCCACTCCCACAGAACATATGCTGTTATTTGCATTAGCCGCCACTTCACCAGCGCACCTTGTGCCGTGTCTGGGAACGAAAAACACAAAATAAGTTATTATCGAGTTTGCAATACACTCAAATATAAACGCTCAAAATTCAAAACCACCATTTAATGTACCCGTCACACTTTTTAATGTACCCGTCACACTTTTTAATGTACCCGTCACACTTTTTAATGTGCACGTTACACACACTAAACTCAAATAATCTGGAAAGTAGACTTCCATTGGATGGAAATTGACTTGACCGAGGCGCGCGGATGAATACATTCCGAAGACAGAAAAAAAAACATACCATGGTTAGCATCACTGGACTGTTCTATGGTTAGCGCCGTTATATGGTCGCACGCTTAGTTTATTCTCCAGTTCTTATTTAGCTCAATGGTGATGCCATGCGAAAGGACAATTTTTTGGCGTATATGCTCAAAAGGGTGTAATGCGGTCACCCACGGTTAGTAATCACTCCAGTTATTTTTGAGCTCAATGGTTACACCTTTTAAAGTACACGATACTACCTCTAGCAGTCAGCCAGAACTTCGAACACTCCGAAAAAAACAGTTAGTTGTATCTTGGCGATCTTATGAATGTGTGAGCTTTAAGGTTTTGACCGGAGATTACAATGTTGGCATATAACGTTAGCGTAAATTAAAAATTATTTAATTTAATTTCCTAGCTGCGTTTATTTTAAACATTACATTCATTATATAAAAAGTATTAATAATGTGTTATAATCAGGATGCAGAGTTAAAAAGATATTTGAATATACTAATATTGAAATATGCACATTCATTAATACATGAATAAATAATCCTTGCATCTATGTACTTTAATGTACCCTGGATAAAATAACTAGAAAAAACCTATTCCCACGACAAGTTTAACGTACACCAGCCACCTCTACACGGTGAATTTTCAGTTGGATATACAGTGACTCACACATATGCCCCTTAATACTGTGTCCGCTGTTCTGTAAGACCCTCAGCCTGTCATGGCTCCATTATGAATTACACATTGAACCAAAGTTAAAAATTTATATAATGACAGAATTTTGCGGTTTTGAAATCATTTTTAATGAAATTGCAGAAGAATAAGCAATGACTAGACATATTTGAACGTAATCAATTCTGTAGGATATCAATGCCCATTTTCCCATCACCCCTGCTTGTTTGTAATAGAACAACCCATGCATATAAATTTGTAACTTAGTGGTGGCAACACCCTATTCATTCATGTTTACAATCTTCATATGATCAGTGTCGTCCCAGTGGGTCAATATCGTAGGCACTCACTTAAATGTTCCTATCTTTAAATATTATCTTAGATTGAACCTAAAGTTTAAATATATTTCAATAATGTCATGTCTACCCTCTTGTGTTCATTTCTTTGCTAAAACACCGACAAATTCATTGCAGACTTGAATATCTTTATGCTACCTGTAAATGCCATGGATAGAATCAACTCTAACCACTTTACTTAAACGACATCTAAATATCATTTTACACTGGCCATTTTCAGATTAACGATAAAAAAGACAACTCTTAATTAATCTGCTCTCAAAACCACAAGGGTCACGATTTTCGAAAATGTGTCATTCCTCCACTCACCTATTTGAATCGATGATGTCATATCTTGGCTGAGGATCGCCATCGTGGTTGTTGACGTCATAACTGGCGTCTTTATCCTAAAAAAAGAATGAGTTTGATAAACAAAAAACTCATATTGATTGACGTTGTAAAAATGTTATAATGTAAAGAGAAAAAGTGAAGTTCTTTCAAAACAACATAGATGTGTCGTTAGTTAGTGCAAACTGACAGGTTGCGAGGACAAATGTTCATTAGTTTCAGACGATTTATGTCTAATGCGCAATACGCGGAAGTGTATGTGCAATACAAATGAAAAGATTTAGTGTCACAACTGGTTAAGTTAATGTTCGTCTAAATTGAGTTAGGATGTGAATATTAGTTTTCGTATAAAAAAGTACGTCTGCAAAATACTTTGAAGGTTGTAAATAGGTTTAGAAATAGGTTAGAAAACTGCATTCATATTATTCAATTATTTTGCAGTTGCCATTCCAGAAATGGGTAACTTTGACTTTGAAGAACTTACTAAATGAACATAATCGATTCTGTAACTATATATAAGTTCATATTCTGACACTAAATTTTATTAAGGATTCAGATTTGACTTTAAGTGAATATAAATCAAATGTTAAAAGTATATGACTTTGTTTAAAAAGTGGGCATTAAACAATAGTAACAAGAGTAAAGTTTTTGTAAAGAGATTTTGCGTACAAGATTTATGTGATTTACGTGTGATTTACGTTTACACATACTTTATGTATGAACCAAAAAAGTTAACAATTAATATATTAAAGTTATGGAATTTAATTATTAAAATATAAAAAAAAACAATTAATTTAAAAAAAACATATCCTTATTCTATAAGAATGAACACAAATATAATAGTTGAAACAAATCTTAATGGCTCAAGGAAATAATTAATATTAATTACTCTTTACTTATCATTAACAATATACAAATAGGTTTTTAAATATTCCAGAAACAAATTTATACAAAATAATTTTTAATAAAATTTAATAATTTTTAAATTTTTTTTTTTTAAATTTTCATAATTTTTAATAAAATAATAAAGCTGATAAGTATTTTTAACATTCCCAAATATGTTAAAGATAAGGCTTTAAACTTATTATTAAAATTTCTAAAATGTAAAGTTTTATCTTACGTAGTTTTTGGATATGTCGGGATGATCTTTCTCCAGCCCGTCATCTAAAATGGTCACCACAATTCCCTTCCCAGTGACACCTTGAGCCCATGCGTCCTGCACGTTCATGTCAAGGCCCTCGCCACGATTCTGCAAAGAAATAAGATCATTAAATTCAAACAACTCATTTCCCTAAAGACATGCATTTTTTCTCATTCAAAACATTGTCATTATTGCTCCAACATTATCCAGGAAAGAATGTACATATGATTAGTTTTAAACCTAAATCTTTACTCAGAAATTGTTCTGATGTTTTCTTTTTCATTATTAGGCTTGTTATGAGTAATTGGTTTTATCTTAAACATTTTTTATGTAAAAAATATTCCGAAAAAATATCCGTTTTCTTCCTGTCCAATGAAAGATCATTTAAGTTATGACCATTATTCTTTTTGTTCTGCATGATAAGTCATTTATGTTAATTAATGTTACCTGTTTTAAGTAACAAAAAAAAAACTTAAGACAGAACAGCCACCTGGACTTCTAAACGACTTACATTTATCGAGTCATACAGTAGTTTGCATTAAAGTTAAGACACAGAGCATGCTTCAATAATAAAAAAACGTAGAAAATATTTTTAACCTTCTAATATCCAGTTTTTTGCAACGCTTTCAAAAATATTAAAATAAGAGTTTAAATGAAAATTTTATTTTTAAAAAATATGTAAAATACCACAAATATGTAAAAAATTATGAAAGAGTAAAAAATGAAGAAAAGATTAAAAATTTATTACATTAAATTATAAGTTTAACTACACCTGCAATACTTTTTACGTTTATAACAGAATGCATTCTGCAATTCTGTGAGACTACCCAATTTCAATTTAAAAAACATTACTATCTTAAGAAATATAAAAGTACAATACAATTGCATTAAAAAATCTTGAGAGTTGTTTTAATAAATTACAAAAGAGAAGTTTAATAAAGGAAGCTTTTCTTCCGTATGTTGAATTTAACGTTGTATTATTTTCGCTTTTTATAGGCACCAGTAACTTCTATATTAATTTTAATTTTATACACATAAGATACTATACCCACATTAATATCAACTTAGCAATTAAAAATTTTTCGGACTCGGGGAAACTGAAATAAGTTTAAAAACAGTGAAGCTATGAAAACCCAATTTTGAACTGAAACTATAATACTATCAAGCTTATATTTTAAATAGCGATTACGAACAATTGTTTAAAATATTTCAGTATCATGAAAATTGTAATAAAAAATGTTAGAAAAACATTTCCTATTTCATTTTGCTCTTTTCTAGTTCCGAATATCACGTTTTCCTATTTACTTTAAACTGGTGAATGTACTTAACATTGCGTATTTGCAATTTTTTATATCAAAACAGCGATTTAATAGGTCAGAGACGTTAAAATAACTGCATAAGCCAAAGTATTAAATTGTAGAAAATATTTAAACTGAAATATTTTTCTAAAATGCTATTTACATGCAACGAGGAAGCGAAGTTGGCTAGCATTTATTTAATTCAAGGGAAATGCGACAACTTGATACAGTTTAATTTCCTGTTGCTATAAATAGACGGTGGAAATTATCTCTTCTCTGAATAAACATGTCTTATTTGTGAGTGATCACTTTAAGAAGGCGGTGAAAATGTTAACAAGCATCTATTAAAATACACGGTCTTTTAATTTAAGTATTTGCCAATTTTTAGGGTAAAAAATAATTAACTGAATACGATAATTATTTTCTAATGCTTTTTCAACAATATTTTTTTAATAAAATAGACAAAATGTATACTTATATTAAGTTATTTTATATTTCTATCTAGGCAACTCCTAAAATTGTATGATCATAAAAAAGGAATTACAGTTTGCTGAATTACAGCGTGTTGAAGAAATTACAGTTTTTTGCTCCCAATAGGCCATTGGGTTAGATATTCTTACAAAAAATACGACATTGAAATTTAATGCTCTGTTTGCATTTTTTTTTAATTTTTGCAGAATAAACAGGTTAGTGCGGATAACTTCTTTTGTAATTAAGTTTGAAAAAAAACTCATTTCAATTGAATCAAAGTATCAAAAAATGTAAATATGCAAGATAGCATATAAATTAAGCGTTTATAAAACAGACATTTGTTTTCAAGTATACCCGAAAATTATCTTTTTATAACGTTTTAAATAGAGAACGGAACATCTAAATTCTATACTTTGTTTTGAACTGACGACAATTTAATTTATATTTCTAATGCATGCATACTTCAAGAGTTTAAATTTTAACTATTTTTATTTAAAAATATATTTTTGATTAATTATTAAGGCATTAAAAAAATTCAATATTGTGACATCGAGTAGTATTTATGAAATTAAAAACTATGTATTATCTTGGGAAAACCGAAAATCCATGGTCAGAAAAATACAGATCTAACATTGAAAAAGAATGGCTCAAAGTTGATTATTCATTTTGAAACAAAAGAAATCTAAAATCATTATTGATCAACATAATGACATATAATTAGATAACTGAATTAAAGTCAGAACTCTCGAACGCGACTCCCTTGTTAAATATTTTATATTTAATAAAAAATGCAAAATTTGCATTTCGAAACAGCTCCATTACCATTTACATACAAAAAAAATGAAAGCTTTATACCATCAAACGAAAAGAATTAACTCAAAGCGATTATTAAAATCAATCACAAAAAGAAAAAAAGAATAAACTAATGTATTATCATAACAATAATTAACATCATTATAAACAAAACAAACATTATCGCGCAAATATGTCTTCTTTGAAAGAAACTGGACTCGAGAACAGGCCCGTGTTAGCAAGAGAGAAGATGTCGACACTCTTTTGATCCTGTCGACTCTATTGATCTTCCCATTTGAATAGTGTCCTCCCAAAAGAAGAGGATTCCTTCAAAAGAGGCTTCCTTCCCCCAGCGGGAATGCTAATTACGATAAAATGATGCATCGAAAATTCGTGACGTTTTCGTGCTCCGATGCCTCAGTTAATGATTGTGGATGTTTGAACAAAAATTAATGGGATTACATGTACATTCGGCTACGGGAATTTTGAATGAGGGAATTTTCCGAAGAAAGGTTATGTAATACTAATGGGGGATTGATGGTTTAGGGATAAGTTCCAAAGGTATTGAGGTATCGTTAAAGAAATTGGAATTTTTGTTTAGTCGGAATTGCTCATTATAATTTAAATGCGACTTTAAAATATTAGTTAACATTAATGACGTCGCACAGGAATTTACATCGCACTAAAGTTTCTTAATTAATTATCTGTTTGGAATTTATCAAGAAGGCAAAACCCGGAAAAGCCAACAACTGAGATGGTACATCATTCTTCAAATCCCACACTACTACATTGGACTGTGGTAAATTGAACGTACACAAGCTCAAAATGGCGATCTTTGGTTAAACAACGAAGTTCAAACTCGCAATCCTTCAATTACGAGCTCTCCACTCTCTTAACAGGTCACGGGGGCACCCAAACAAATTAATAGGAAGTGGATACAACAATTAAAGATATCGTTGATAGTTTACACAAGATTAAAATAAATATTATTAAAAAATTAAATGTTTGTATATAAATATATCACATATATTATTTATGTAGTAAAGATCTCTTTTACGGCCCTTGTACTCAATGGATCCTAAAACATGAGGTATCAAAAGAAAGAGAATTTTCAAGAGCAGTGACGAATCGTACGTTCATCTCATAAATATTAACGATTTTTTTTTAAAATGTGTTTAAAATAATTCATTTAAACGTATTTTTTTTTAAACAAACCGACAATAATGCTGCTATCTATGAACGAGCAG
Organism: Troglohyphantes excavatus; assembly: GCA_963932185.1. Classification (NCBI taxonomy): domain Eukaryota; kingdom Metazoa; phylum Arthropoda; class Arachnida; order Araneae; family Linyphiidae; genus Troglohyphantes; species Troglohyphantes excavatus. Next base: position 51,882,161 of record OZ010675.1, read on the forward strand.
CAGCGTTAAACTTTTAGATTTTTTTGTATATAATAAATACGCTAATATATTTCTCCCTTACAATTAATGTGTTGGGTGGGGGGGGGGGGGGTTCATGCGACAATAATCGCATGGGCATGCTAGTAATATTAAATTTGTTCATATATAGTAAGTATGAAAGTATAATATGTTCATATTTAAAGTATGACTTTTTATATGCCATTCGTTGCATTTGTCTGAAAAAATTTAGCGGGCAAATGTTTACGCGCTTTGTAATATGGGGCAATATATTTTCTTATAACAGCTTTAGAAAATTGTAAAAGTTTTCATTACCTATAGCTGTAAAGTTCAAAACTTTAAAATGCATGTTTGTGTAAACGTTATGCATTGCTACGCAATATTATTATCACGATTGTGCAGATCGTAACTCCAGTTTAGTGCAATCAGTCTAGATACGCAGACAACAAAATCAACAAAGTGAGAGATATTACCAGACTGCGATTTTCTTGAATAAACATGCGTAAAATTACTTTGTAATGTGTATAGAAGGAATTATATTCGCTGCTTATCTTTCTGATAAGATATAAACATAAAAGCTTATTTAAATGTATTTAACATACTCAAAGGCTCATGTTTTGCATAATTATTCAAACCTTTAAACTGAACCCATTTTCCTATTTTTAAAATAAAACTATTCCGCCTCGCTTGCGTATGCAGTACAATTTTGGTCACTTGAGAATTAAAAAATATTTTGATTTGTTGTATTTCGTCTACTGAAAGTGATTCAGGGTACTTCGGGATTAAACAATAGAGACAGACTTAGAAGATAATACTTTAAACATGTATGCACTTCAGAAGGGGAAGAGAGGACCTTATTCAGCTATTTAAATTTATCGAGTTATGCGATGGTAAAAAAAATGAATACAGCCAACGGGACTAGAAAGGATGGGTGCAAGTAATACAAATCACAACTTAATCAGGAAAGTAAAATGCGTTATTTTTATAATAAAGTAATAGATAAATGGAATATGTTTGGCCTGAAGAGGTGGTTAATTCGGTAGGATTAATAGTTTTAAAAGACAATTGGATCGTCATGAGGGATGGGATTGTTAGGATGAGTTAAACAGGATGTTATTATATTGTGTACATGATGTAAACATATTGCATTGTATTGCAAATGAATTATATTGTATTGTAAAAGTATTGTATTGCATAAAATTGTATTGTATTTTTTTGTAAATGTATTACATGGAATTGTATTGCATTTTATTTAAAAGTATTGCAAGGAATTGTATTGTATTGTAAATGTATTGCATGGATTTGTATTTTATTGTAAATGTATGTTATATTATTGTATTATAAATGTATGTTATATTATTGTATTGTAAATGTATTTTATTGTATTGTATTATATTGTATTGTATTATATTGTAAATGTATTGTATATTATTGTATTGTAAATGTATTGTATTGTAAATGTATTGTATATTATTGTATAGTAAATGTGTTGTATATTATTGTATTGTATTTATATCTATAGCAGCCCAGACAAATAACAAAATTAGCAATTAGTACAAAATTAGGAATCCAAAGGAATTATAAAAATGTAAATTGTGTCTCTTTATGAATATGATTACAACATGCATCGTGATAGTCTAAAATATTTTTTATGAAGGCCCTACTAGAATCGTTACGCCACTGCGATCAAGACGCATAATATTAATAAAATTCACCCAATAAACAGACAGATTTACGATTTTTACAACCCAACCAAAACGCAATCCATCAAAGCAAGAAATAACTCCCCCGACAAACAAAAAAGCATATCCCACGGAGTGAAAACTGCCCGGAAAAGAAGTCCAAGGAAATGGCTTTTCCATGTCAAACGGGCAGACGGAAGAAATATCGAATAAATGCGAGATCGGTCAAGAGGCACCGTGTCTGAAGGCGACCCCCTCGTGCACCGTGTGGACTCTCCATCAAACACCGTTGTTCACTGGATTATATTTTGGGGATTTCCTTTTTTGTTTTGTTACAAGATTCCCCATTTCCGGGGGAAAGGGGATAAATCGAAATGGAAGCTGTCAAATGGGATTCTTTGGGTCGCTAGGAGAGAGCTGAGTTGAGTTATTTCACAGCTGATGGAGAGATTGTGTGTTTTGGAATGGATAGATCAAATATTTTCTTTTAAAGAGCGGGTTGAGAGTGTTTTTTATGGAATTATTTTGGTGTTTGTTGGTTTTGGAATTTATCTGTTTTTTTTTTCTTCTTTTTTGAAAGTTTAGAAGTGATATTGTTTTAGGTTGTCAATTTCGAATGATGTAAGTGTATGATTAGTTTAAAAAAAATTGAATATCGGTTTTTTGAAAATTATTTTTGTTTTGATTCCGCTTTATAATCAGTAGAATATACAAAAGCGCGCGTTTAAAATTCCATATAAGAAATTAGAATATAAATATATCGTTTGGTAATTTGTGAATGACGTGGTTTTATTGAATCAAAATAAAAGCGATTCTTTCTATTTCCATTAAATCTCTACACCAAGTCGTGCACGGTGTCCATTTCACTTATCAATTATAAGCGACTACAGTAAAATATTAGTTCGAATTTTTCTGTTTTCGAAAGTTAAAAAAAAAACATATTGTTATGATGCCAATCAAAAGCATGTGACACATTGCCACATAGATGTACTTGTTAACATGTACTAAATCATAACAACTAAAAGCATACAATAAACTTTTGGAGATTCGATTTGAAAACGGATTGGAAATAGTTCGATTTACTTACATGCAAACGTTAATTGCTAATTACAGTTACAATAAATTAGGGGCCGTTTATATATTACGTCACGTGCTTTAGGAGGTGCAAGAGTCTGTCATGCTTGACTGTAGCGGGACATCTAGGAGAAGGTCTCAGTAGTTACGTAACAGCAAAATCATATATAAAAAAATTAAAATGTGTTTCATAAACTTTGATACGAGTCCAATTTTATACAATTCACAATCATTCTAATAGGATGTTTGATAAAATACACAGAGTGGAAGTTTAAATTATTGTTCTTTAACTGCAAAAGTTTTTTGTAACGTGAAATGGGGGCGGAATAAGGTTAACGTGACAGTACGTGACCTTGAGAAGAGAAAGGGGTTCAAAGGGATGAAAAACAGCGTGACGTTATAAATTAACATTCCCGTAGATTTAGTATAAAATAGATGTCTTAAGTATTGTCTAAACCGAAGGCAATAAATCCCTTGAAATGGAAAATAAATATATTTTAATAAATTAAATATAAATTTCCATTTGATTCTTTAATTAGTTCTTATTTCCAATAAGGGGGTCTAATTAAAATATGTTTAGATTGAGTTTCAAGATTTTAGGCCAAACATTAAAAGCGTCTACGTCGGTCAAACATTAAAAAACAACATCAGGCAGAGTGATTTGAACAGAAACATATAAAAAGTCAATTTTTTGCCTTCCCGGGCCCGTTATAGAAGAAAAACAAATTTTATTAATGTTTGGGTAAGAATTTAATAGTAAAAAACGAGCAAAAGCCATTAACAGTAGCACTAATCTTATTACGCGAGTGAATTTGCGCCAGCCTAATGCTCCACGTCGCTTTCGAGTCAATCGACATAAAATAGATGCGACCTATTCGATTAGCAACTCTCCCGGGACCACGCTCAGAGAAACGAGATTTTAACGGCTGTAGAAAAACAGGACGGAATCGGGAATATATTCAAGTAGTTATTCGATTTGTAGCGACGAAGGCTTTCCACTTAAGTATTTAAATGGAAGGGATTGTGCTCAGTTTTATATTTAGGGGTTTTCGAAAATAAACAGAAAGCAAGTAATCGTAACTAGTTTTGGCATTTTAAGTGAAAAGTAATGCGCATGCATAAAATATGCATATTTCTGCAGTTGTATAACAGAAAGTGCCGATTTTTTTAATATAAATTTTGGGTTATAATTCTGCATATATATGATTTGTTTACTTTAGGGGTCGTTCATTTATTGCGTCACGCACTCCTTGGGTTGGTTTGGTTTGGTTAATTAACGTCGCACTAGAGCTGCACAGTGGGCTATTTGCAACGGTTCGGTGTCTATATCGAAGGAAAGACCCGGGAACACATACACATTCACACACACATTCATTCATACCTGCACCTCGTTATTTTAGAACCATGATCAGATGACGAGGAAACATATGCACTGGCACCCAACGCCTTCAATAGACGTCGGGACTTTGGACCCCGATCAGCTTTATCGTGGGAAGGAGTCTATGATGCGTGACATGGGAGGGGATCTCTGTGGTTGCGTGACGTTCTAAAACTTTGTAGAAAAATTGTTTATAGAAAAAAATTTGAAATTTGTTTTACTAACATTTATATGAGTCCTTTTTAATAGTACACACAATCTTCCAAATCGAATGTTTGTTCAAATTTATAAAGTCAAAATTTAATGACTATTTCGTCGCCTCAGAGCAACAGTAAGACATCTAAAAAAAAAGAAAATGAGTTTTCGGTCTTGCTGATATTACTAAATGTGCCGATATTTAATGTAACACTCGGACATATTTATGTCTTCTTTGAAATCCCTGAACTACAGTCTTATATATTCAGCATTGAAAAAACAGCACATTTTAAAATCAATTTTATAGGCAAATCTGATTTTGCTCACATCTTACTGTTGCTTTGAGGCGACGATTTTTTAACTAAAATAAATTTTCGTGACGTGACTTGGGGGATCTAACGTGACAGTGAGTGACATGGGATGGAGGTGGTACAAAAGAACGAAAAAGTAGCGTGACGCAATATATGAGCGCTCCCTAAGTGTGTTTCCAGGAAATAAAGAAATATTTCGAAATACAAGAGAATGAGGTATTAAACTAATACTATTATCTCATAAGTTTCCGTTGTATAATAATAAATTGAAAGACTATTTTTTAAACTAAAATAAATTTTCGTACGTGACTTGCGAGGATCTAACGTGACAGTGAGTGACATGGGATGGAGGTGGTACAAACGAACGAAAAAGTAGCGTGACGCAATATATGAGCGCTCCCTAAGCGTGTTTCCAGGAAAATAAAGAAATATCCCAAATACAAGAGAATAAGGTATTAAACACAAATACTATTATCTCATAAGTTTCCGTTGTATAAGAGTAAATTGAAATGGGATAAGACACGGGACTTTCGGAATACCTCTACTCAAATATTGATTTATGATTTAAGCTGATTGACGGCTCTACCCGAGATAAAGCTGCCGCAACATTTCGAAGAGGAAAAGCGACTCGCACGAAAGCTAATTTGCTATCGTTGTAAACCTTTCTTATAAATTCGAATACAAAATAAAAGACCCAACTAAAAGATAGACCGGATTTCAATTACCGCATAACCTACACAATTAATCAATTCTCTTGTTTTTTGTACTCTTTGTTTGCAAACTGTTTATACTCTTTGTGTGTTTTATTTGAAGTCGCGTGATCGTCTTAAATTTGGTACTCTGAATTTGTTTTTTATCGTGGGCCAAGGCTTAATTTAACGGGCAGTAGCAAAGTCAAAATGGGCAGTCGTAAACTAAAATTGGGCAGTAGCATAATTGTTTGTAAAATTTTGTAAAAAATTATATCGCGAAGCAAAGCGTAATCTGCAGGCAGTCGTGGGAATATAGGGCAGTCGTAAACTGAAATTGGGCAGTCGCAAACTGAAATTGGGCAGTCGTAAACTAAAAATAGGCAGTAGCATAATTGGTGTTTGTAAAGTTTTATAAACAATTTAAATTGCGGACCAAAGCCTAATATAACGGGCAGTCGTGGAAATATTGGGCAGTCGTAAACTAAAAATGGGCAGTAGCATAATTGATGTTTGTTAAGTTTTATAAAAATTTATATTGCGAACCAAAGCCGAATCTAACGGGCAGTCGTAAACTAAAATTGGGCAGAAGTAAAACTAAAAATGGGCAGTAGCATAATTGGTGTTTGTAAAATTTTGTAAAAAATTATATCGCGAACCAAAGCCTAATCAACAGGCAGTCGTGGGAATATAGGTCAGTCGTAAACTGAAATTGGGCAGTCACAAACTCAAATTGGGCAGTCGGAAACTAAAAATGGGCAGTAGCATAATTGGTGTTTTTAAAGTTTTATAAACAATTTATATTGCGGACCAAAGCCTAATCTAACGGGCAGTTGTGGAAATATTGGGCAATAGGCAGTCGTAAACTAAAATTGGGCAGTAACATAATAAGTGTTTGTGAAGTTGTATAAAAATTTGTATCGCGAAACAAAGCCTAATCTAACGGCAGTCGTGGCAATATTGGGCAGTCGTAAACTAAAAATGGGCCGTCATAAACTAAAAATGGGGAGTAGCATAATTGGTGTTTGCGTAGTTTTATAAAAAATTTATATCGTGAACCAAAGCCGAATCTAACGGGCAGTTGTAAACTAAAATTGGACAGTAGCAAGCTAAAAATGGGCAGTCGTAAAATTGGCGTTTATATAATATTACAAAAATTCCTCGCAAACCAAGGCCTAATATAACAGGCAGTCGTAGCAAAGTTGAGCAGCCGTAAAGCTTAAATGTGCAGTCGCAAAATTGGTAATAGTATTTTTGTTTAAATAATTGATTAAAGTAATTTCATTTTTTTATTAATTTATTAAATTCCATAAAGAGATGTCACATAAAAGTTTAAACCAAACAAAACGGACATTTACAACAGCATTCGTTGTTTATTTCAAAAAGTGATTATCATTTGGAAGTAATTAAGATTAACAGGTTAATAATTCCAAAATTCTCTTTTCATCCAGTTTGATGAAAACGGAATGACGCAGTTTGAAAAACTCTTAATTTCCGAGAAATCTGTTTTATTTGAACGAAAACATTAAATTGACATCATCCATTGAACACACATTGATTGCTATAAATTTAATTAATTGCATTTTCATGCAAATTTATTCATTTTCTGATCGTTTAATTGCATGTGATGTCTTACATGACGTTAGCAAAATAATGAGAGGAGAAGCGTTTATTACGTTGCACAACGATGAAGTGAAAGTCACGACGTCGAATCAAAAATGCTACGTCATAAAATGTTTTTGTAAACATATATTTGCCAAGTCACGTTATTAATGAAAATGAGTTGCCGTTTCGGAAAGAATCGGAACATTTTCTTTCTACCTGCCAAGGTGAAGTAGAAGAATTGCATAAAGCCAACGCGTGATACCGGAGAATATTAGTAATAAGTGAAATAACATCAAAATTTTCAAATTGAAATCTGAAATATTTCGACAAATATTTTACCAAATTTCTTGCAAGTGCAAATGTTGGAATATGTATAGCATTGCCTGTCCGATATATGTGAACGTTCCGTCAGACAAACAGCTTATTGGTCACATGTTCGAATGGGTTTACAAAAATATGGTTTACTACTATTTCATTTTCGACTTAAAAAGTTAAAGAATTTTTTTTTAAATAATTTTTCAAAAAATAAATATTATTCATTTCTATTTACAGAACATTTGCAATTGTATTTAGTTAGAAAAATCTAATTATTGTACTTTCATGTAATTCTTAGTAACCCCCTTGTCTTGATATTTTGAGAGAGAAAGAGCGTTTTAAAATTTTATAAAAATTATTAAATTTTTTAACTGTTGTAGATACTACTTAAAGTTGCAAAACGTCTAAAATCTACTTTAAATAGTAAAGTAGGGGGAAATGGTAATATTTTTCTACCATGTAAAATTCTGACGTATGCAAGAGTTTTATGTATTTCGCCCCACATAGTTTTTTTTTTTTCATTTTACATAAATTTCTGTTACCTTAAAAAAGAGCAAAATAAAAAATTAAAAAAAGAGCAAATTTTACCTACATTTTTCTGAGCATCCATATATAATTCCAGATATAGAAACATTACGTGGACTTCTCAATCACATTACACAAGCTATTTTTTTTTTAAATTTTCAAAATAAAGTACCAAATTCAACATGGCCGAATATTCTCGTATTTTCGTTAACGGTAACAGAAATAAAACGTTTAACTATTTTTTAACTTTATCTTTGGAAAATCTGCAACTGAAATCTTAAACTTTCTCTTCTTACCTCGTTACTTATCTTTAACTTCTAAAGACCATAAAATTGATTTATTATGCACAGTTCGAAACGCTTCTGCGCCAAAAATGCAGAAACTCGATCCAATAATTTCCAAAATAAACCATTAACTCTTAAAATTGCAAACTAATAAATTCTCCTAGTAAGAAAGATTACCGAAGCGATTCTTTCTCCAGCCAAAATAGAACAATTTTCGAAGTCGTGAGCCAAAATTAATTTAAATCGATAAAGCCATTTGGCAAACAACCAAGACTCCAGACATGCATAGCTGTTAAAATCACTGTTAAAGCGCCTGTAACAAATAAATGGTCTGGTGGGGCAATAACACACAACTTTTCAATACACTCTATCAAACTCTACGCGAAAAGAATGTGTTTTAGTTTACAGTACAAAAATCAAACACTCCATTTGCGCGCGATTATCTCTATAACTACTTAATCGATTAGTCCAAAATTAGGGGTATAATAGTTTTTAACATGATTAAGTCTTTAAAATCGGTCACCGGCAAAAGTGCCGATATTTCAAAACCCATAATTCCAAAGGAACCAGCCTATGGAATAAAAGACCTATCATTGTCAAGAAGAAGGTCGACCACGTCGACCAGGTTGGCCTCTAATCCACTCCCCATCTGACATTTATGGGAAATTAATTCACATTTCGGGAATACGCTGTAACTTCAGTTATAATCGACGAGTCGTGGAGAGAGTCGTGGATCTTGAAAAGAGAAAAACGACAAGTTCAACAATTTCATTTGACTATAGTTGAAAGTCCATTTGATAGAAAATTGTCTGGAGTGGAAAGTGATGATTTGCCTAAGATTAAGTAGAGGGTTGCATCTTTTCTATGATTAAAATTGGATGTGGCTATGCCTGAGTACGGCAAGAAGGGTTTTACATGCAACGCCATTTCAGTATATTATAGATAAAGAAATTGTTATCTGACAAAAGCCACGCCCACAGGAGATAAACATGCTGCTCCGTCTGACGCAGTTTGCTTTATTTCGGAATTCGCCTTAATTTCTTATCGAACAAGACCAAATTTATGCCAACAGTCCTATTTGTCGCTTAGTTATAGTGTCGAAATTGATCTCTTATATGCGATACATGGCATTTTCATCCGGATACATCATGTAACTAATATCAAAAACGTTTCCCATTTAAATTACGATAACGTTATTATCGGGTCTTTCTTTCAAGGATAGATTCTGATCCATTGCTAAGAGCCCATTGTGTAGCTCTTATGCGACGTTAATAAAACCTACAATAAATTAAGAGTTACATTACTGATACACCATATAACTGATATTACTAATATTAAAGACGTTTGCGATTTAAATTACGAGGTATTATTATCGGGTCTTTCCTTCAGGATGGATTCTGAATCACTGCTAAAAGCCTAATGTGTAGCTTTTGTGCGGCGTTAATTAAACTCCCAAAAAATTAAGGGTTGCATTGCAGACACAGAAAATAACACTATCTGGAGTATAAAAACCGCCAAAAGAGTGCTTTCTAGCCGAATATAGAGTCAATGAAATTGCCTTCCCATTAGATCGTATCGTACATCGGCGGCGACCGCGTTGAATAACGATCCGCCAAGACGAAGATGTGCTCTATCTTTTCCGTAAAACACTGTTTGTTTATATTTATACTTTTTACCTCTTTTCTCCCGCACGGTCCGGTGATAAATTGTATACGCTGACGCACTTATTCCCGCTCCTTGTTTACGGAGTTTCTCCGGGAATTGTCTCGGTTTTACGAGGGGGGAGGGGGAGGGGTGCTATTGTAAATGAAGATCGCCAAGGAAATATGATAACGGCCATTTTCAGTCTTTTATTATGGACGCTGGGGGACATTACGGTGCAGAGTAACAGTTGCCGTAAGAAAAGGTCGTTTTATTTTAAAATACTTGGAGTACTTTAAAGACAGGGGGAGGAAATAAAATATAGAGAAAGTTTTTCAGTAAATTACTGTTGCGTAATGTCATGGAAGGGGATAAAGGTTGTAGCAATCGAAATATTTGGTTTACGGAAACTGGCTATGCTGTGTAGGAATGGAAATAGAAGGGTGGTTTTGGAAGTTAATAAATTTCTTTATTTCCCAGTATGTTGACAAAAATTATTGCTTAATAAAGATATAGATAGTGTTTTTTTTTGTGGAAGATTTATTAATCTATTTTTAAAATAAAAAATGCATTTTGAAGCAAAAAAAGAATCAAATATTACAGAGAATGTAGCCTTCTTTTATACGTATGAGTCAAAACTTCACACTGTTCAACGGCGTGTTTTTTCACTTAAAAAAAGAATTTTTAAATTTTAGTTCGATATTTTTTTTTACTAATTCTTAATCTTACAAAAACATTATGTTTGATTTCTATTAGCAACGTCATAAGCAAATTTAATTTATTTAAAAAAAATTATCTATTTTATGAATAAAATATAATAAAAACAATACGTTTCTTTAAAAATTATCTCACTTATTATCCCATTTATATATTAAACAAATATTTACATGTGTTTTCGAAATACAACTGTTCTGTTAAGATTAGATGGTTAGTTTATTGCATCGGGATTTAAAGTTGTTTAGTGAAATTTGTAACATTTATTGTTTGTAGTAATTAAAATGTGAAATGTCTTGTTCTCTAATAAGCTAGCCATTAAACATAAATACACAATAGATCACCCTTTTTACGTTATTTTAATGGAAGCTTCTCATTTAAAACATAATGGGATATTATTGTATATTATCTTTATCTATCGTAAAACGTTCTTTAAAGGCAATTGTTGTTTTTGAAGATCAACTTAGCGGTTATTGGCAGCTTATCAGTGTTTTACGAACAAAATAATTAAATAACATATATGTACCTATTTATTTTTATTGTAGTTTACCATGCAAGAGAGTAGTTCAATTTAAATTTTTATATACGTATGAATTTGAATTTATAAAAGCGGTATTAGTGTAAGAAGAGCTAAATAGGGTTTTATATTTGTTGCTATGGTATAAGGATTTAATAAACTCCCTGCAAAAAACAGGTATTTTTATGAGTATAATACAAGTTTAACGGAAAAATACTTTTAAAATCAATTTAGTAATTATTTCAATTTGTAGAGATATTTTAATAAATTTTAAATTGATTTAAAATGCATACGGTTTTGTTTTCTAAATTATAAAGTTACCATTTTTTAACAGTTTGAATAGCAATGATTAATATTTTCCATAGATTTATTTTTCGCTTATACTATCAACCCACAAGTGAATGACTTTATCATATTTAATTCATTACATATACCAGACATTACAATGAAAAAAAAAAGTCAAATAACATAAACTTTTCTAACTATATTAAGTAAGTAGGAAATGTGATATTTATTTCTAAACTAATCGAATGCAATTTTCACAAAAGGAATGCAAGAAACGCAATTTAACGTCATTAAATAAACAGAATATCCAAATGAAGAACAACAAAATGCGAAATTCTAGAAACATGTCAGGACAAAAGACCAATAAAAATTCAGATAAAATTACTTAAATAACTTCACTTAATTGAATTAGATACTCAAGAACCATTTACACAATTTGTAAAAAAAAATTGGGGGCTGAAGCGATAACCAATGATATTCAACGTAATAAAATAAATTTATTCTAGTAATGGTTTTGGTTGTAATTTAAGACTTGAAGTAAATTTAATAAAATAATACCACAATAATTGAATTATAACCTTAGTGGTGGAAAGTTTAAGTGTATTGTTTCTGTTGTAGAAATAGTATCAAATACTTTAACATAAGATATGTCATTATTCTTTTATAACCAAATAAATATAATTATATCTCTTTTTTTATTAAAATAATATGCTAAATTTAATTTAAATAATTGTATTGTGTGTGTATTTAGTATTTTTAATTAGAAACTTGCTTACTAAATTTAAACGCTATTACATGGACATTAAAATGAATTTCAGATATTTTTAAAATTCATTAAAGACTTTAAACAAATAAGATTGTTTAAATTAAGGTAATACTCACACTAAGCGAATCATTTTGAAATGTCAAATATAATCAATTAATATTGTTGCACATATAAAATAAATTAACGAGTAAAAATATAATATGCACTATGACAAAAAAATAATCACTCTTAATAAAAACCACGAACTGGGAAGTAATTGATTCAATTATTAAAATAAACCAAAACATTTCACTTCAATTGAAAGAGTCTAACTAAATCATCGATTTAACTGAAATTTGGCTTTTAGTTATGTTTAATGTATAGTATAATGTAGTTGTGTGAATTGAGTGTACAGAGAATTTGGAAAACAAATTACTGAATTACAGGCAAATTATAACATTTTCATTTTATTTTCCATGAAAATTTAAACGACTTCAATAATAAAAACACAACCAGACTTTGTAATAGCAGTTTTTAAAAAATCACTATAGCAACGTTCGAATAATATCTAAAAAAACAAATATATTTTTTAACAGCCAATATTTTAGTCTCACCGAGTCAAAATGTGTAATAATATTGAAAGTTCGAAATTGAAATTTTTACCGCTGATAGTGCAGTTAAAGTTTAATGAAACCTGGGAGTATTTGCTTTATTAATTTTAAAAAATGCATTTAAAAGCCGCTGATTTTACAAAACAATATGGACATTTAAGTGTTATTAATAATTTAACATAAAACGTTTATATATAATTTAAAATTAGAATGAAATTCTTAATTTAAAATATAAATATACAACACTGTAATTTATTTTGTTATGATTTTTTCAATAAAAAGTATTATAAAAGTTAATATTAAACAAGTTGTCATGGATAAATAATATTTTATGAAAAAATAAATTCATATATTTTGCTTTTACACTATAGTAATAGGCGAAAATTCAAATTATCTAATATCACGCTACACATCCTGGTATTGTATCATACGCATTAAAACGGTATATGTTACTGAGTTATGTAAATAAGTTTGTTTTCAGAATTATCACAACAATACGGAGAATACTCTGATGAAACCAGAAATAATATTTTTTAAATGTATTAAATTTTTTTTTAATATTTGCATAATACACGATGTTGTTTTAAAAACTATGGTTTATGTAATAATTGCGCAAAAGGCTATGTAGTGTAACAGTAACCTACTGACATTGAATATGCATGACATTGAATTGTGTAAAAGGTTAACGTTTCTTCTACGGTTTTATAAGTAGTTTAAGTGTTTTACTAAGTACAAATTTAATTTAAAATAATCAGAAAACTTATTTAAACTATTTTTTTGTGTGAAACGTTGTTGTAGTAGGCTTTTATATTTTTTACTTATTACGTATTTAAAATACAGTGTTCAAATTAAATTTTCAAATTTAGTTAAAAATCAATTTTAAATTTGCTCACATTTACCTTTTCTTTATTTAGTTATCGTATAAACGTTAAGTTAATTCATTAATTACACATGTATTAAAATCCTCGAAAAGACATTGAAACCTCATTTGTGTGTGCGTGTATTTGTATGTGTATGCGTGTGTGCATAGCACATAATATAAATTATAGTATATATTATAAATAGTGTATACCACACATGTCTTCCAAATTTAAAATAATTTTTTAATGGGATAAAAAATCGTTCTAATGTTTGAACATATAAGAAAATTTCTATCTGAATTTTAATTATATCAATATTGAAAACTAATAAAAATACAATACAGCAACAATTATTAATAATATGGCTAGATTCAATTTCAAGCAATTCCTAACAAACGGCAATCACAACACTGTTAACAACTTTAAGATTGATTTGACCCACTGACGCTCACACGATTTTAGCGATTGTAAAATTGTTTTGACTGCTTCGAATTTATAATAGATTTTCTTGGCCATGCTATTTTAAGTTATTTAATTTATTGAAGTTAATTGTAAAAACTTTAAATTAAAAAATATTGTAAAATGGAGTATTTTTATAAATTTAACAATTGGGTGCATATTACTAGAAAAACTGGAGATTTTGGACGCATATTTTTAGCCTTGAGCGTCGTAGGGTTTTTAATACGTCTATTCATGGTAACTTTAAGGGTAGCTGTAAACACGTTTTTAAACTACCATAATGTATACACCACATTCGATTTTCTCAGAATTATCTGTTCTCATAGTAATATTTCTCAACATGAAGACAGTTTTTAAATAACACTGTTAAGCTTACTAAAAGACTTCAAAATGTGTCAAAATAAAAACTATTTACGTTATTAATTTTCAAAGCTACCTGTGAAGCTGTTCTTAGAAGCATTTATATACCGCACTTGACAGAGCGCGATATAGATGGCTTCAAAACTGGTCCGTATCCAATTTTCCAATTTAACGAAATTTTAATATATCAGTGTTATTAATTATTATTACTAAATAGTGTATCATGTTTGGTAGTACGTAAATATGTCAAATTGCAAGTCATTTTGATATTTGAAAAGATGAAAATTACATCGGAAGATGTTTTGATGACGTTACCCAGCAAAAAAAGTCAGCATAAAACCTTCATCAAAATATTGAAATTGAAGGTTTTATGCAGGAAAATTGCAGTTATTTTGAAGATCTATAAAATTAAAGGTTTTTGTTTCAATATCCTTCATAAAAACTGTAAAAAACCTTCATAAAAACCTGCAAAAAACTTTCAATTTTTAATCATGAAGGGAAAATACAGATATTTTAAAAGTTTTATGCAGGAAAATTAATTTTTTTTAAAAAAACTGCAGTTTTTTGTTTTAATATCCTTCATAAAACCTTCAATTTGACAATTTTGATGAAGGTTTTATGCTGACTTTTTTTGCTGGGTAACGCAGAGTGAGAATTGAAACCAAAACGAGTTATATAAAAGCATGTAATAATAAAAATTACATTTTTTTTCTTCGAAATAGCAGGCACTGAATGAGCTTATATAAGAAATATAAAGATTATTTCCATGGCAAGACTATGGAATTTTTTCTAATCAACTTATATTTCATACAGAATAGGGATAAAATAGAAAGTAAACACAGTATTACATGACTTACCCATTCATTTGGAACAATAACTAAGAGTCTGTTTTGTTTCGTCTCTCGTTATTTGATGATTTATATAAATTACCCCACATGCATTAACTCCTCTTCTACAACATTAACAGTCCATGTGGAGTCGGTCTGTTTTTTTCTCACCCACAAATCACTTAAAGAAGCCAGAAGGGAAGATTTAGAGCAACGTTAATGACTCGTTCGGACATTTAAGGGCGCCAGAATATAGAGGATACATAAGTAAGGAACATTACGTGAAGTTAATTCCCCAAGACATTTCTGTTTGGCTCAGCCTTATTTTTATGCATTAACAACTTTTTTTTAAGGATCGCAGTTGATAAATTGGGAACTAAACAGGGAATAAATGTGTTTTAACAATGAAAAATTGAATTGGTAAATAAAAGCCAAAGTATTTTTTTTAAAGTAATTGTGAATCAAAAAATTTTACAACGTTTTTAACAGACATCTCTACAGATAATAAATAAATTATATAAATATTATCTTATCACAAGTAAATACACTTGTAAACACAAAAATTTATTTATAAAATACGGATATTTCTATTAATATAATTGTCAAATTTTTTTAATAAATGCATATCAAAATCTATATTATTCATATACTCTTTTTGTGTTTAGAAATATTTATTTACACATTTTTTATTTAAAAAATTTCAAATTACTTTTTAGGATCATTATTCGTGAAGTATAAATTCGTTTTATGAAATGCAAATATTAATTGCATCAACTATTTTATAAACACCTAGTCATATTTAATTTCGAATACTTGAGGTATTTAAGAAAAATATCAATGCAATGATATATGTACCAATATTTATACTTTAGAATATTTTTTAAATAAATACAAATTTAAGGCTCAGACTCTCATACTTATCAAACATTTACACCTTACATGATAAATCATTATACAGAAACTTTTCAGTGTGATAATCCATGCATTCTTATGAGAGATAAAACTTTTTGACACAGTTCCAGCTAAAGTTTCGAAAAAATCGCAAGGATAAATATTTATTTTCCCCATTTGTATTCCTAGCATAAAACAAAAACAAATACTATCGATTCAACATCGACATTCAAATATCAATGAACCTTTAAAATGATGAAAATAAACATAAAAGTATAAAATAATATAAATAGAACATTAATAAATCGAATTGAAGTTTATTCTTCATTTTTTAGAGCTTAATACCATCTAAACAATTTGTAACTTCATATAGTATAGATTTATATATTTAACATATATATTTCTTTAAATATCGGAACGTTTAGAAATAACAGGCATTACAAAAATATTAATTAACTTTGAAATGCCTAAGAATTACACAACCTTATTTTATAAGTATAGTAGAACTGCAATTATCTGGATCAATTGAGACCAGATCCCATCCAGAAAATCAAATATTCGGATAATTGAATAATACACGAAGAAAGAGTTATTTCATTGTAAAAAAAGAATTTTGCTTTAGTATGTAATGTAATTTACTGACTATTATAAACAATACCACTCACCGGTAAGAAACTTTTAAAATGTGGCTTTAGTTAATTTATTTTTTCTCTTTCTAAAAGCGTTTTGATAATTGACGATCTGCCTTCCCAGCAAAAAAAGTAAGCATGAAACCTTCATCAAAATTGTCAAATTGAAGGTTTTTTGAAGGTTTAATAAAGGATATTGAAACAAAAAACTGCAGTTTTTTTTGAAGTTTTTAATTTTCCTGCATAAAACCTTTAAAATATCTGCATTTTCCCTTCATGATTAAAAATTGAAGGTTTTTTGCACTTTTTTATGAAGGTTTTTTTAAAAAATTTATGAAGGACATTGAAACAAAAACCTTTAATTTTATAGATCTTCAAAAAAACTGCAGTTTACCTGCATAAAACCTTCAATTTCAAAATTTTAATGAAGGTTTTATGCTGACTTTTTTGCTGGGTTGATCCAGATAACTGGAGTTCGGTTAGTCGGAGTTGTACTGTACCTTCTCTTAATCTTAGAATATCGAAGAATATTCCGTCACAAAATAAGTTTTGTTAGAAAATCCATTTAAATATAAATTTCAAAATATAAACAAACTCAATTATTTAGAACCGTATGTACATATGCATGAGTGCGTATCATCTGTATACCCATAGTAATATTTTATGCGAAATGCATTCACTTTAATTACGGCGAAGGCCAGATAAGATGATGCATATCCTTCAAACATCAAACCCATCTGGCCACTTAATTTCAGTTTAATCTTTATTGCATCGTAATATTTACGCCCCCCCTTCAGCACTAATGAGAATTTAACGCACGAACCACATGGAGTAATGGTCCGAGAGAGAAAGGAACCTAAACTCCGAGCGGCAGTTAAAGGTTGGGGAAGCCTTACAAAGCGCCTGCTTTTATTTATTAACAAAAGCAGGAAATACCGATTAGATTTTATAAACTTTTAGAGTTTATTTGTTTGTGGAGGGGTCGTATAAAGAAGATGGACCACCCGCAGATTAAAGAAAATTTAAACTACTTAACTGATCAAGCTGAAAAAGTTTGTCATAATCTAATTGCGTTTTTATTTATAGTTTCAGCCAAGCCTTGCACTTATCTGACACACACTTCAATGACACAAATTCTATATAAATGAATTAATTTCGAAATTAAACGTTAATAATATTCTTTTAAATAAAAAGATTGTAATGTGTAAAAATTAATTTTATTTAAATAAATAATTTTTTAGAAAAATTAATTATTCGAAAAAATAAATTATTCAAAAAAATTAAATTATTCCATAAATTTCACACAATCAATAGTTATAAAAAAATAGAGACAAATAAAAGCGCTCACCAAATACTTCGTCAAATATTATTATCAGACTGACAACTCACCGCTGAATATTTTGAATTGCATATTCCTTAAATAATACTCAGGGAAAAAAAATCTCATCGTTTACTCTTTATCACACAATATAAGCATAGAAGTATAATTGAAAAATAAAACTTTTTTTATCTGCTATATTTCTGTTTTAATATGTGATCACCACTTAAAAAAATTTTAGAATCAAGTTTCAACATTTACATTTACTTTCAACTTTACCAAATTTTCCAAACAAGTAAACCCGCAAGTCCAGTATTAATTGAAATTTCTCACTAACCATACTTCTCAATTTAAAAAAAAAATCTTAGTTTTCTACCATCCAATGTGGTAGAGGGAAAACTAATAAGTTAAATGACGTTTTAAATAAAAACAATAACTATCGCAAAACTTTTTGTTGAATATTAATCCTTAATTTACAAAAAACTAAGCGAAATATATTCTGGTAAAAATGAATATTTGAGTAATTATTCCTACCAAATAATAAAAAATTCCTATCATCTATCTCACATCTTGTAGATCTAAAATTAACGAACCAATGTATTATTTTAATTAAAAACTAAAATGTATAATATTTCACAAGTAAAAAAACAAATAACCTTTCACCTACAATACTCTCACAACTAATCCCTAATATCTCCCATCTTGATTCCAAAAATAAAAGCGCGCCCACTTTCAATAAAATGAGATGCCGAGTAATTAATGAGGCATTGAAAACCACACTGGTGCGAAAAGCCTCTTGATGTCTGCCGGGGAGACTGACAATTATGCGACACCGATCTCGCTAATCAACGTGCTTTGTGATGCCGTAACGTCTCTGGATTTTATCAACAATCAAAATCAATGCTGTGCAAAGGGGCGACAGAAACATGGGAAACTAAACTTGGGAAATGAGATTGTTATAATGGATTGTGCGGGGATATGTCAGAAGTTGCAGGGAATTGGGAGTTAAAATTAGACTATTAAGTTTTCACATAATGGATTTGAGTTTAGTAAGTGAAATGAGGTAGGCTACAACCTTCAAACTTTATATTTCTAGGTACTTTCGTGATTTCCTATAAAAGGACTATTGTGATTTTATATAAAAGGACTATTGTGAACACTATAAAAGGATGTCTGGACAATGGGCCTAGGTTTATAATTAGCTATGATATTCAAAATACGTATTAACAATATATAATGAAACTACCATTATTGCGATTTTAACTTTACGGTTTTAACTTTAGATGTATTTACTCCACTTAAATTATTTTAATAGGGACGTGATAGCATGGTGAGCACGACATTTAACTTCGATTTGAATAATTTAGGTTTGGTTTGATTAATTAAGGTCACACTAGAGCTGCACATTCGGCTATTGGCGACGGTTCGGGACCTATTTCAAAGGAAAGACCAGGAAGCACAATGTCTTGAATTTTTGAACCATGGTCAGATAAGGAGGCAAACCCCTGAGCTAGCACCCGACGCACCCTCAATAGGCGTCAGGACATTGGACTACGATCAGGTTTATCGCGCACCAGTCCCGTATACACGCAGGTATAATTTGTTAGATGTTCTGGATGACTTTCTTGTAGTTTTGTAGTGAAGCTGCCAAACCCCCGATCGGAAGATCACTTCTTTTTTACTTTTCTTTGTCGGGTCCATCGCACCGGCTCGAACTAACAATCCTCTGATTACCAGTTAAACGCCTTTATCCACTGGGAAACTGAAGGCCCTTGAATAATCCATAGTTTGACTCCCAGTAAGGCCAATCAGACTCGATGAGTAGAAGAAACTGGTACACGTTAACACTGTCATAACTCAAATGTCCTTATGTTAGTCGTGGCGTAGAAATTAGGTGTAATGCGTGGTATTTGGTTAAAAATTATTGAATGAGGCAATAATCTCGAGTATAGCTTTAAGGATAGATCCCTAAGCGTTGGTAATAACCTAATTCGCACAGTAATTTCTGTGTGACGTTATTTCAACCGACCAATTGATTATTATAAACTCCCAATATCGCTTCTTACTTTAACTTCAGAAACTGAATGTACAGGGAAGTGACACATTGTTGGGCGATGATCATTGTTTGGCTGTTTAGCTACACATAATAAATCATCCATTTTGCTATACTTTAACTACTTCGTGTGTTGCTACTAAAGCTAAGCGACTTGTTTAACGGATATATTTAAATTAAATACAAGTGATTAAAAAGAGCCGCCTTTGTAATCAAACGGCTTAAAGGCCCAAACATAATTACAAAGTAAGTAGATATCCCTGTATGTGTTCGCCATAATTAAAACACTCTCGCATAGCAGGCATTTTCAGCCCGCAACATGCCACAATGATTTCGAGCCAAATCCTATTTTGTTTCGTAAGCCAACCTCCTTGCATCTCCACAATTAGACATTCTTAATTTATGCAAAAGCAGGACTTAAATTAAATTTCCCCAAATTAGAGCAGATCCGTTGGCTGAATGGAGTAAGAACAAATTAAATGTATTCCTTTGATTTATCTCCTCCCCCCCCCCCCCCCGCAAGTGGGTAAGTAAGGGAGAGTGTCACTTCCTTAAGGAATCATTAACGGGCTGGTGGTTTTAGCGGGGAAGGCCAACGGTTAGAGAGATGGAGTAATTAGTGAAGCCTTCTCCGAGAGGAGCAGGTTTACCAAGTTGGCGAGTTTAGTTTCAATTTTGGCACATACTGTGTAAAATTACCATATTTCTAGACAGAATTCGATTCAACGCTATATTTGGTTATATGTATTGTTGATAAACAATTCATTTAAAATAAAAATTTAAATATTAGACATTTTATTTACTGCATATGTAATTTACGAATTAGCTTGGACGAATGATTTCTGGAACTTTTTGAATTTCGTTACTTTGCATATATAAATTAAAAAAAACGATAAGCGTTTTTGCCATTGTTTGAGTTTGAAAATAACACTTTCAATATAAACAGATTTAAAAATCAATGTAGATAAGATAGGTTTGTAAAATATTTTATAAATTATTAATTGCTTCACTCGTATTAATATATCTTCAATTAGTAAACAAAATAACTTTTCCATGGAACTACAATGAAATAATGTTCGCAAATACATATAAAATCAATTATATTCGTCACGCAATAACATAGGAGAAAACACGTATCTTCTAAGTTTCCACCTTGTGTGCTGTGGCATAATTACTAAATTAGTTTCTGGTTACACAATCTGAAGAGAGATAAATATGCAAAACCGAATCCATTGTCGTTATTAAAACAAAATTAATGTTCCGAATCTTAGTAATGCATATTAATAAAATGTTAAACAAAATAAACACGAGATTCATTCTGCATTAACATCAGTACACGCAAATGTTCTCAAAGTTAAACAGATTATCATACTATTAGATAGATTTTGAAATGTAATTACTATAAAATTGGTTTTATGACAGGGATTTACTATTGTGTTTCTGTATAAACAATTTATTTAAAATTAAATGCTAAAAATTGTTAAATTGTTATAGTTTGACACCGGTTAATTGGAGATTGGGCATCGCCAATCAATACTAATTGTGGCGAATAAGCAAGTCAGTTTAGCGTGTTGACCAATAGGCTTATCGTTACCATGTAAACAAAGTGACATCACAGAGGATATTTAGCCAGAAAAAAATTATAATACTTAAATGTATCAGAATTCCGCTTGTCTGCGACTTTCATTTCTTATAAAACTGTTAGAATTTTAATAAAGCAAATAATAAATTATACTAAAATTAGGAGCTGTATTTACACTTCATCAGGTGGTCACAAATGGAGGAGCGATGGGCCATGTTTGGATGTTTAACTACAGAAAATAAACCATTAAATTTACTATACTTTAAGTATTTTGTGTTTGACTCTAAAGCTAAGCGACTTGTTTGAAATATAAGTGAAGAACTTGGGCAAAAATAATGTTTTACTATGCCAATCAGCTAAAAGATTCAGCTAAACAAAACCATCATCCAACAATTTTTAGCCAACCTTTATACTTTCTTTACCAATTGAATTTATTAAAGACTCATATAAGTTTCAGTAGGGTAAATTCAATCTTCATTATAACATATGGAATATCACTTTCTTCAACCGATACATTTCCATTGAATATTGTTGTATTTCCTGTCAAGTCTTACTCCTAGTTAGCAAAAACTAACTTTGTTCATCAAATATCCTACGTGACTATGTTTACAGACATTTGCGGCGAATCGAAGTAAATATTATTTTACGTTACGATACTACACTGAAATATAGTTTTATATATGGTGAGAGAGGAAGTAGCAAGTTAACTTTAAGAACAATTTACTAAAGTTAAGATTAAATCAGTGTTTTACAATCAGAACTTATATAAGTAGTATAGTATATACATCAATAGAACAAACCAACCGAAACAACAATACCCAGAAAAGCTAACTGAAATATAACGACTCTCATTTCTAAAACCCATAAAATTAGGTTTTTCACGCCTAGATGGAGATGGAAATCACAAATTGGTTCCCAGATTAACTTCTTCCCAACAATGTTCACACAAAATAACGTCGATTTCGTAGACCATTTCGACACCGTTGATGCAGCTTTCGTGGGAATTGTGCTTTCAGTCGTATTTTCTGGAGTAACCCTGAACTACACTAAGAGATAGAGGAATGCAAGGGGGTAGAGTCGCTATCTTGACTCACGGCTGGCTTCTTTTTGTGAAGCCAGGATATCTGGGATATGGAAGACACAAAGAATTGATGTTGGGAGGCTTCTAACGTGCAGGGAAGACGTTGGAGGAAATGGAGTGAGATCTATTTTAGCTTGTTAGGTTAGGCTAGCTGTTATTTTGTTACTGAGTAAAGGTATTGATTGTCAGAATAAGAAATAATATAGTTCGAATTTAAGTTTACTTTGTTAAAGAAAAGTGGGGTATTTACAAAGAGAATTGTCGGGTAGCGGATAAAACGGTTACATGTTAGTAAGTGCATGTGTTGAAAGGAAAGTTATTTAAATTTTAATTATGATCGATTGAGCAATCCTAATTTGTTTATTAATGAAATCAGAAATACTATTTTTTTTTATATTATTAGAACATCTTTTTCTGAACAATAATCAAAAACAAAAATATATTTTTTTAATTTATTTTTATTATTTTTTGCGTATTTTAAGCTTATATAGACTTTTTCAAAAAACACTACTCCTCCTTCAAATTTATTGTTTTAAAAACTTTTAATTGATTTAATAATGTCAATGTATGTACTACATACGTATGAATAGACTTTTGCAGATTTAGGTATTAATAGTTTTCAAAAACTTATTTTCATTTCAAAACCTAAAAAATATTCAAATTTCTATTTTTAATAATTCGAAAAAAATAATTTGTAACTTAATTTAAAAAAGCTATACATACGTTTATAAAACAAATATTAGAGCTTCAAAAACTATTAACAGTTTAGTTTTAAATTAATTAGAATTAGTTACAAACCCATAGCATTTTAAACGTGACCAAAATGTAAAAAAAAAATATTTTTGGGAACTGACGATTGTTGCAGACGAAAAGTGTGTAGAAAGATGATAAATGGTATATAAAAATCTAAAAAAACATATGTTCTGTTACTTTTATTGTTTTGACATTTTGTACACACCTTCATAAGTATGTATATCATCGCTTTATGAAGAAAAAAATTAACATTTTTTTCGGATATTGGGTCGTACTAGACCTGCCAGAACATCCTCAAAAATTAACGGCGTGTATACGGGACTGGTGCACGATTAATCTGATAGGGGTCCAAAGTCCCGACGTCTATTGAAGGCGTTGGGTGACAGCTCAGGTGTTTCCTCGTCATCTGGCCATGGTTCTAAAATAACGAGGTATCGTTCCCGGGTCTTTCCTTCGAGATAGACCCCGAACCGTCGCCAATAGCCCACTGCGTAGCTCTAGTGCGACGTAAATTAACCAAACCAAACCGTACTAGACCTGAACATTGGGCTATTAGCGACGGTTCGGGCTTATCTCGAAGGGAATACCCGGGAACAGTTCCTCGTATTTTGGAACCATGGTTAGGTGACGAGGACAACACCTGAACTGCCACCCCACGCAACCACAATAGGAGTCAGGACATTGGACCTCGATCAGATTTAACGTGCACCAGTCCTGTACACACCCGTAAAAGTTGGAGGTAAGTTCATACGACGTATTTTTACTCCGCAGCAAATATGGCAACCCTCCAATCCCAAATTCATTTATTATTACAAATTATACTAGCGTGTATACGGACTAGTACACGATAAATCTGATCGGGGTACAATGTCCTGACGCCTATTGAGGTTGCGTTAGGTGCTAGCTCAGGTGTTGTCCTTGTCATCTAACCATGGTTCAAAAATACAAGGCGTCGTTTCCGGGTCTTTCCTTCGAGATAGCCCCGAACCGTCGCCAATAGCCCACTGTACAGTTATAGTGGGACATTATTTAACCAAACCAAGCCGATCGTAAATCAATTTCGTCATCTGGTCATAGGCCTCCGTGGCCGAGCGGTCAGCTACTAAAAATACTAGAAAAGTCGTCCAGAACATCCTCAAAAATTAACGGCGTGTATACAGGACTGGTGTACAATAAATCAAATCGGGGTCCAAAGTCCCGAAGTCTATTGAAGGCGTGGAGTGCCAGTTCAGGTGTTTCCTCGGCATCTGACCATTGTTCTAAAATAACGAGCTGCATGTATGAATGTGTGTGTGTGAATATGTTTCCGGGTCTTTCCTTCGAAATAGACCCCGAACCGTCGCCAATAGCCTACTGTGCAGCTATAGTGCGACGTTATTTAACCAAACCAAACCAATCATCTCATGGTCATGGTTCAAAAATACGAGGCAGTGTTTCCGGGTCTATAGACCCGATCCGTCGCCAATAGCCTAATGTGCAGATTTAGTGCAACGTTTTTAACTAACCAACAGATGATAAATCATATTTACGACTGTTTTCACATTTTATTTCAGAGGTGGCAATATTTGAAATAGTACACAATCAACACGGTGACAAACTTTCGTTTGGCTGCTATTTGAGGCCGTGTAGTAGAACAGTGTCTAAAATTGCAAAGTCTTGGTAAGTGAAGTATTACAAAATTCTTACCAGGTACCACATTTGAGGCCATCTTGGGTCATTTAGGTTCATTTTAATGTCTTTGGATTCTGAGTCTGCATCTTCTCTGAAGTCTCTTTTCGTCCGTCGTTTCAGAACTTGTTGGGAAAACCACGTCACCTACGAAGTACCAAACATTTCAATAAGTAGAACGTTCAAGACAGACATTCATATATCTAAACTGTATTTGGTGCTTATCAATAACAGTGCTTTAGCTGTTGAAAAATGTAAAGATATATATGAATAGCAACCCTAACTACAAATGAATACCTTACTATCTAATAAAACTAAATAATGACCACCTAATTAATTATATAACAAAACTACACATAAATATCACCAAACTACAAAATACAAATAACTGTTTTCTAAAAATCAGAATGAATACAAAAGTACAAACTGGGTTTTAGTATGCTAATTCAGATTTAATATTTGGCGCAAAATTGAGATGTAATAAATTGAGATGCCCATGTAACCGAAAGGCACCTTGGATAACCCAATTTTAATTTTATAAACATTTATTTAAAACACAAAAATATACGTCTAAAAATGCTAAATAACTAAATATATTTCAAGAGTGAATAAACATCCAAATAATCAGTCATAGCGTCAATATGAATATTTGATATTTTGTATATTTGTGATTTGATATTTTGTGATTTACAATCTTTATTATTTAGAATTGGCTTACAATTAATAATTCTGTTATTTTTTTTTACAATCGAATGACTGTTCTGTTCAATCTAATACTTCGATATTTACTAGAAATACTAAAAATAGGGCAATGTCAAGCCGAACAATAATACAATAATAGAATTTCATGAACTAAAAAGTCTTAGTCACTTCCTGGAATATCTAACCTTCTTCCAACACAATCATTTCCCACGTTCGGATGAACAACAAAAAATCCCTAATACAAGTCTAATTTAATACTTAAATTGGAATAAAAGCGCCAATTTTAAAAACCTAAACCCCTTTCCGAAAACTTCCCATTGTTATGCGATTCCTAACGTTTCCGATACAACAATAAAAAAAAAGGTCATCGCATTCGCATGCTAACCTCTTGGAAAAAAAGGGGAAATAAGAAGTCCAGTGTTTCAGGAGAAAAGCAATTACCAGTAAACTTCACATTCCCGGTAAACGTAAAAAACGGGGTAAAAGATCCGAAGAAATACGGGGAATCATCAGTGGAAGAGATCACAAGGGGAAACCCAACACCTGGAGACCCGAAGAATTTTCCAATTACATCCGGCGCGGTGGCTGCCGGGAAGATGGAGCCCGATGTACAATTGTTGAAAGGAAATTTGGGCCATTTGGGGGGGGGTCTTTTATTTTGGTCTAAAAGGATTGTTTTGTATGGGGAAGGGTCAAGGTCATGATACAAAAAATCCAATTAAAATGTCATGTATTTTCGATGACTATGAGGGATAGATTTTTATATTCGGAATAGCTGAAGGAAATTGAGTATTTTGTTAGAATAATTTGGTTTTCAAGAAAAGGAATTAGCGTTTCGGAAAATGTCCAAATTGTAAAGTTGTTTACTCTGAAAAATAATTTACTTTATACTTCTACTGTATGAATTTTATATATATTTATTAATATTTTACTGGATATAGCTTCTAAGAAACACTCCAACGCTTAATATTTGTAAAATATTTAAACATCGAATATTTTTATGAATTTATGTGTATTGCTAGAAAAACTGGAAATTCAGGGACGTCTATAGACGTCCAGATCTGTTAGAGGGTAAAATGTGGGGATTTTGTTTTATAGATAATGATATTTTACGAGTTTTGCTTGAAACAAACCTTTCGAAATTGTCAAACGTACATTTATTAGAAACCCGAAAATTTTAAGTAGATTAAAAATTGTAAGTCAAGCTTTTTTTGTCTACCAGAATTTTATAGGTGACTGCGCTTAATATGCGTTTTAACAAGGGTAAAACGCATATTAAGCGCAGAAATGTATTATATAAAGTAAAGCGCAAGAAATGTATTATATAAAGAATTTATTTAATATATTAGAAAAATATAAGACACACACCTTCCAAAAATAGTTATAAAGTAAAATTAAGCAAAATTAAGGAAAAAATATCTCATAATCCAAAATTATCATAGATATCACACTTATATTCCAAACAAATAACGAATTTAAAAGTATTGATAATTGAAATATGATTTTTTTCGTGACATATTTTATTAAATATATAATTTATAATTTTTGAAATATATAAATATTAAAAAAAAAAATTTATTATATGTTTAGTCCTAATAGAGAATCTATGGCGAATAATTTACATGTATTCTAAAAGCAAAATTAAGTGTCTTGGCACATTTGCAGATGGTAATATGCTAAGACATTTATTTTTGCTATAAGCATACGTACATATTATGCATTTACTGTAACATTTAAAACTTTTGTTTAGCCCCATTGATCAAGTTTTAGAAATAATGTGTATTTCTTACTTGTTTCTCATTTGATAAAGCTGCATGATGTCTTTTACTCTTTTCTAATGATCTTTTTGCCAATCTTCTATGCCGTAGGATATAGTGGTCGTCAAAAAGCTGTAAAAAAAAAGAAGAATATTTTAATATAAGGGCAGTTTAAAATGTCATAATAAATGTTTATAAATTACGCTAAAACATTTAAAAATACTTTGAAATAACAATTTCACTTAACATTTAAATTTACTATATACTTAAAAAAACTATACTTTAAAATTTAAAGCCGAGTTTAGAAATATTTTTCAATTTAAGAGAAAAAGAGATAAACTTAAACTATATTCACAAATAATTTACCAGTAACTATAAATATTATAAGTCAACTTAACACATAACATAATTTTAGAAGGAATTTCTCATTTTTATGGTTCTTGGTACTCCTTTGCAGTTAAAATAGCCAAATGTTTGTTTAAAAAAATTCTCCCTTTTAAAGCAGTACAATTTTTAAGCTAATTGCACAACCGGTACAAAATGATTAAAATCTGTACATTGACAGGTATATCGTACAAGTTGCCAAAAATGTAAAAGGAATAAGGAGGGATTGGGAATAAGGAGGGAAAGGAATAAGGAGGGACACAATTGTTCAAATTCTTAGCAAACGAAATGCAAGATAATTTTTAATAAAATACTAGAAAAAAATATTTTTAGAGCATTTTATACTATGTCTTACTTTACTTTGTACTATACTTATGAGAATAACAAAACTTTAAAATAAATGTACCAAACTTCAATGGATGTGGAAAATTAACACAATAAAAAATTACTTTACCAAAATGCTTTTCAATCAGGAAGTATGCGTTTTTTTTATTATTAGATTTAATATGACTGCGCCGTCAATTGACATCCAGTCACTATCGATAAACTATTCGGTTTTTATAATTAATCTACATTTTAAAGTTTAACATTTTTTTATTTCTAAAGATCAATTTCGATATTTTATTAAATTTATAAATAGGTAAGAAATGGGAAATGTGACTTTAGCACAACTCCTAAAAAAAATTCATCCTGTACGATAGAATTATGCACAACTTGATAACAAATTTTAAAAGCCTCACAAATAAAATCCAATCATCTCTACCAAAGAACGTTCTCTTCCACTCCATAAAACGAAATAATTGTGCCCAAAGAAAATATGCATTTTGCCAAGAAACTTAGTTCATTAAAAGTCACTTTAAATTTAATTGCTAGCTGCAATCAAAAAAAAGAAAACATAATTATTAAAGCGGGGGATCGCCGATCAATAAACTTCTGCATTCCTCATTTCGTTGAGCAAACACGGAATGTCATAAACTCTGCATTGAACATCGCGTAAACATTTTTAAGAGAGAACCGAATTTTTCTGAAACGAAACTAATTGCTCGCTTCTGATTATATTGCTTTTGGCCTCTGACTTTCGGGGAGATTCTTTCGAGTAATTGCGATTAAATATTTCGAATCCGAATGATTAAATATCTGAAGATTTCACGAAAAGGGTTCGGGTATTTTGGTAAAGAGTTTAGGAGATATATACTTTAATTACAATCGACTAAAAGATAATTCTAGGATGGTTAACCAAGAAAATTAATTTATTTCTCTAGCCATAAACAGGAAGATTAATTACAAATTTAGAAAATTTTAATAACAAACCTAAATTTCTTAAATAATAAGTCCTCAATATCAAAGCTTGTTATTATACCACAGCTTCTAATATTCCTCCTTTTAAATACTTTTTTGAAACTTATAAGTTCCGAAAACTATTCATTATTCAATAAACCCTTTCCTTAACCTTATGCATATTAATTGTCATCACCGAAGAAAGGTTATTATCCGAACTTAAAACTTTTAACAATGTCTGATAATTACTACAATATAATAAGACTAACAATAGGAATCCGTGCCATTGTCCTCCAATGTCAGAAAAGATCTTGTAATGGTATTGTGTTTCATTTTACATTGCATCTAACTTTTTCAAAAGAAATCTGGAACGCAAAACAAATCATCTCGTGCATTGTCCTGACAAAAGTATTAGATTTATTGTTTAACTTGTTTCCAGATTATTCTTTTCTTTTAATTTGTACAAAAGTACATAAAGATTTAATTGAGTTAGATACCCACAATCCCTAAATATATATTCAAACCACGTTCAAAAACAGATAAATTTATGTCGCTTATCATCGGAAAAAATCGAGTTTGTTTAACTATCCCATCACGATTACAAGAGCTCGTCAGACTCCCCAAACGAAAAGCATCGTAACAAAAGATCCCAAAACAACAAAGGAACAATAACGTCTCCCACGAACACTCCACCTTAATAAGCCCACAACACGACACCCCCCTCCCAGTGTATCTCAATATTTGAATATTCAACCAGACCACTCCAATGCTGACATCGGCAAGACAAGATAAGCGTTTCTATTCAATACTTTATCCCCGATAACCCTTTCAAAGTATAACAGAAACGCAAAAGCCTCTTTAAAACCCAATTACCGACCCCCCCCCCCTTCCCCTGGAACAGTTGAGGGGGGGGGGGGCTAAGAAGTATATGCAAATGAGCTTTGATTCGAAGTTCGATACCAGCAATTATGACGCGTATGTGGGGGAATGCCTTCGGGAAGTGCTTGGTCGTCCAGTAATGGATTTCCTTGGTGACTCAATACGAATCTCATTAGGGGGTAGATGCGGGGCGCTCCTCCCCCCTCCCTCGAGCAAATGGGACACTCCCTTTTGTCAGAAAGTCCAATTGCAAGGTATTTTGTAAGTGACTTTTTCCAAGTAAAAGGTTATATTTTTCTATTCGTAACACTTAGTTTTAATAAAATCAGTGACGTCCTTTTATCGATAATTAGAGGAATCGTATCAATACTTTTTACTTTCTATTATACTATATGTAATATATAAAAGGATGTCCTATATATGTATGCATGTATATATATATATATATATATATATATATATATATGTACATGCATGCATGCGTGTGTGTACGTATGTATTTTATGTAGTATGTATGTATTGTATGTACGGTATGTAGAATATGATATTCAATATGCAATAAAGGATATAGTACTCTATATTAAATAAAGGATATGATGTCCTATATTAAAGAAAATATATGATGTCGTATATGTAATATATCGTTGCCTCAGAGCAACAGTAGGATATGAGCAAAAACAGAGTTGCCTATAAAATTGATTTTAAAATTTGCCGTTTTTTCAATGCTGAATATCTAAGGCTGTAGTGTTCAGGGATTTCAAAGAAGACATAAAAATGTCCGAGTGTTCCACTAAATAAAGGCACATTTGGAAATATTAGCAAGATCGAAAACTCATTTTCGTTTTTTAAAGGTCTTACTGTTGCTCTGAGGCGACGATATGATATTGTATCCTTCCTGGACGTGTATAAAGTATATAGGCAACGAAGTGACCGTTCATACTTTTTAAACTAAAACATGATACAATTAAAAAAAATTAGAATTGAGTATTTTAAGAAAATATTCTTTTCACTAGGAAGGTTTGTGTTTAAGTATAAGAATTAGAATAGGATAATTAAAACAGTAGAATTTCTTTTACCTAAACCTAGCGTAGGGCGCTATTTAATAGTTAAAATAATTGTACAATTTTATATTTATAACATAAATAGTTTGTTCATAAAAATTTCAAATTGAACAAAAAAAAAATAGAAAAAAAATATTATTACAAACTCTTAAATTTTAGCTTTCTTCTTTTAATATAGCAGGGTTTTTTTTTTTAATATTTTTTATACTACTAATGATATTACATTTAGTAAATATATTTAAATGAAACCCAAAATTTGCAGATATTATAATCAACATTATTTTGTTCATTATAAACTATATTTTTCTATCAAAAATTAAACAACGCTATTGACTAAGTCAAAATAAGAAAGGAAATAGTAAAACATCAATACTGCGAATCCAAGAAGTTCTTAACAACAAGAAAAGTTTCTGGGAACTCATATGAGCGTTGACCAGAGGAAAATATTTACCAGCACACACTGAAAGATCAATCAGTGCCCAAGTTTCTGGCGATTTCTGCAAGAAACTAACTACTGATAGCGTTGACCAATGGGAATCTCGATTCAGTAAGCAATGAAATATTTCGCAATATCATTGGTTGCCTAACTTAAAAGAAAAAGCAATAATGGCGTTTCTAAACTTTTAATTTAAAAAGAACGAACGTTTAAACGTTTATAATATTTTTTTAATCAATTTAATACCAGGTAATAATTAAAATCTCACTTTTAACGTTTCCACATTTTTTTTATTTAAGGATTCCAGTGATGAAAACGGTTTATCATATTTTATATAAGTTTCATCTGATATATTTCTATATATTCCCTTTAAACTTTATTTCAAGTATAACGCTTTTTATTTTTATGCAAATCTTGTATAACGAAAATAAAACGTAATAATTACCAAATATTTAAGGTACTGCATTTTCTGTAAGAAATAAATTCTAAAAGAATTATAATTCATTATTTCCATTAATTACTTCTAATATTTATACCTATTTTTCTACTATTTTATTTTAGATATTTTTCTCTTTTGACTCTTTGTTAGGTTTTATTTTAAAATCAATTGCAATTTTTGATGAACTTTTCGATTTAAAGGTTAACTTAAGGAACATAAATTTATTCTAAAGCAAAGTTTTTTTATTCAATACATCTCAATTTTCTTTTTCCTTAATGTCAAGAATGTCAAGAAACAAACTTTGTCTTCATAATCTTCATGGTTCATAATTCTAAAATACTAAAAAATGAGACAGGAAGTTTCTTGAATAGTTTTAGTAATAATTTTTCAACTTTAAGATATCTCTTTTTTGTATTGCTATTTGGAAAATTGTATAATATTTTTTTTAATAAAATATTCGTCAAAGTGCCAATGATATGTTGGTGTTTTAAAAATATGAAATTTTCTATATAAAGTATTTTTAAACTAAAATATTTGCTTTTTAAATCTAACTTGTCAGGATGACATATTTCCTTAAAATTAGTACCTCACTGAACGCTTTCTAATCACAAAATTATAATTTAAATGATCATAATAAATAATTTATATAGTTATTTTTTTAATGTTTTAAACATAAATAGTATAAACATTTATGATGAATTATAAAAAAAAATCAGAAAAATTTAGCACATCAAAGTAATTAACGTGAAAATTTTAATATATAATTGAATAACTATGTAATTTAATAGATATATTTTATAATATTATTTTCTATAAACAAAAAGGTATTATTACATTGCTTTAATGGATGAAATTATTACATAAATCGCCATGCTATTATTACATAGCTTTAATGGAACTGCTTAGCATGTAGAACTTTTAGCTACACTCGAGATTTGCACGATTTACCCCATTAATAAAAAGAACAATAAGACATCGGCGGTTCGAGTCCCGGTAGCGACAAATATTTAAAAATTCCCCAAAAATCAAAATTACTATTAATTGTTTAAACACGTAAAGTATATTTAACAAACATCAAAATTATTTTACTTTTAATTGTTTAATTAAACACTTAAAAGCTCTTGAACAAAAACACGGTTCAGCACACAACAGCTGACACAGCGACTGAAACTTGTAGTTGACATGTGCGCATGCGCAACTCATACTAACGTTTCATATTTGATTTCCGAGTCGAAGTCATTCAGATTCAATAGACTCGCGAAAGAAATTTTACTTCAATAAAAAATAGTTTTTTAATTCAATTTTTTTTTTTATTTCTTTTGTAGATATATAACTTACGAATGATTTACCAAGACAACTTTGTTTTTAGCCAATTAATTTTATTAATAGTTTAAATGTGAAGGAGAAGTGGGGGTGCTTTTTTTTAGAATTTTTTTGGGGGGAGTTTCTAGATAATTGTTCAATATCATAGACTCAGACTCTCAATAACAATTAAGAAATTAAGTTTTGAATCAAATGAAAAACAATTATTCTAATGATTAAATAAAAAAAACATATCAAGTTGTTTTATACCCAGAATTTAAATAACATGATAAGAACAATACCCAGTATTTAAATACTATATTCTAATTCTATACCCAGATTTTAAATAACATGATAAATAAAATACCAAGTATTTAAATACTATATTTTTAATTCTATACCCAGATTTTAAATAACATGATAAATAAAATACCAAGTATTTAAATACTATATTCTAATTCTTTACCCAGATTTTAAATAACATGATAAATAAAATACCAAGTATTTAAATACTATATTCTAATTCTATACCCAGATTTTAAATAACATAACAAAAATACCCAGTATTTAAATACTATATTCTAATTATTTACCCAGATTTTAAATAACATGATAAATAAAATACCAAGTATTTAAATACTATATTTTTAATTCTATACCAAATTTTAAATAACATGATAAATAAAATTTCCATGTGATTGTATAAAATGACATGTGATTGTTTCCTAAAGTGCATAAGTACCGAACAGCAACACGCTCAAAGCAATCCGACCGTAATGTCAATCATCCGCAGCGAGCTTTATCCCCCCTAAAGCCAGCTTCTACAGACCGCATCATTATTTGAATAGTTTAATTACGTTGTAATATCCCGTGGATAGATTGGGGTTACCTCAATGTTGGATTAAATTCTGTCCCCCTGACTTATAATGGACGCGGGGTGAAGCGAACTCTGGCTTCAGTGGGTAATTCCAGCTACGACCAGCGAGCAATCACGACTTGCGGTCGGCGCTTGCTTTTCGAATGATGGGCGTCATTCAAAAGCATTTGCGTGATAAAATACCTTTGGTGGAGAGTTTAGCACATGCGCTCATTCATGGATTAAGCATATCCAGTAATGGGAAATGGTTGAATTGATATTTTCGTATTGTGAGAGTGATTTGAATAGGATATCGGAATTGCGATTGCTGTTACCGAAATGGTTAGATATCTCTTTGGGTTAAAATGTATATGCTTTTGAATATAATCACTTTGTATTGTTTGCTTTGATATGAGGAATATAAGGATAAAAGTTGTTATTAATTGTTAGTCAACCTAAATGTATGTTCGGTATTTTAACCCTTTGCTCTCCGAAGGCGCCTCTCAGGCGCCAACATAACGACCAGTTCTTTTGCTCCCTGTTCTTTATAATAAACGAGAACAGCAGGATATTGTGTTTAGAACATCAATCTTTTTTGCAACTTGTTCTCTTGCAAATACAAAACCGATTAGGATTTGTTTTTCCTTTATGAGTATAAAAAAAATCTGTGGAAAAGAACGTAAAGAGAGGAATAACTGTTCCATAGAAAGAACACAAATCGCAAAGTGTTCCTGGAGTGCAAAGGATTAATGGATTGCGATCACATAATGAATTGTTAACATATATGTATCACTGAATCTTTAAAAAAAATCGATCGCAGCAAATTAAAGTGTCAATATTAATGTATCTCTTAACTTTCGAAAAATGTCAATAAGCAATGGATTAAGAAATTATCAATGAATAAAATTAAGAAGATTTCTGAACCTTGAAAGAAATGCAATCAGTGAACAATTCTGCCAACTTAAATGTATCTCTAAACCTTTTTAAAAATACAATCAATGAATAAAACTATAAATATAAATGGATGTCTCAATCTTATAAAAAATCAATCAAAACAAATTAAAGTGTTAATAATAATATATCTTATACTTTAAAAAAATCAATAATCAATGAATTAGTTTATCAACATAAACTAGGGATTTTTTTTTTAAAAAAACCAAACGTTTGCAAATTTATTAAATGTAAATAAATAACAATGTACGTGTTTGCACTTTAAAAAAAGACCAAAAAACTTTTTAAAAATTAGAAAATAAAAAAACTACATAAAATATATATTTATCAGAAAAATAAAAAATATATTTATATTCCTTTCTTTTTTGGAGATGGGAAACTTGAACATGATGCAACTATATCAAAGTTGCACTGTATCGAAATATCTGAATAAATGTATGCGTTTTTTTATAAAGTTACGTTTTAGTATTTGAATGTGGGTGCCATTTTACTTTTTCTAGCAATTATTTAGTTTATTACGCATACTTGAAAGGAACATTAAAAAATTCACTTTGACTTAGTGATAAGCAACTTGAATTTAACTGTTGTATTTATGTGTGGTCACTAGTTTCACCCTTTATAAATTGTATACCCCAAAATTGAATATTTAACTTTTTCAAAGGAAAATTAAACAACACTAATTGAGCACTTAAACTCACTTTTCTGGAAAAACGGCCACCGTGGCCGAGCGGTTAAAGGCGTCAGCTGGGAATTCGAGAATTCCTGGTTCGATCCTAGGCGATAGACTTGATAAAAAAAAGTAAAAAAATAGGATCTTGTGATCGGAGGGTTGTCAGCTTCGCTACAAAATACTAGAAAAAAAAGTTCAGAACATCCGCAAAAATTAACGGCGTGTATACGGAACTGGAGCACGATAAATCTGTTTGAGGTCTAAAGTCCCGCGTCTATTGAAGGCATTGGGTACCAGTTCAGGTGTTTCCTCGTCATCTGACCATGGTTCTAAAATAACGAGGTGCAGGTATGAATGACATGTGTGTTTGAATGTGTATGTGTTTCCGGGTCTTTCCTTCGAGATAGACCCCGAACCGTCGCCAATAGCCCACTGTGCAGCTCTAGTGCGACGTTAATTAACCAAACAAAACCAAACCAACTTTCTGGAAAAGCTCTTGGTATGATAACTAATGTCAAATAAATTTCAATTTTTCTAAATCTAATATGTTCTCATTTAAAAGTAAAAAAAAATTAAAAAGCGAAAGAATATAATTAACACATTGAAGAAAAAAAATACAAGATCGAAAACCTAATTGATACCTTTTCTTCCTCATTGAACAGGTGGAAAAAGTGATAAAAAAAAGTTATTCCCCCGTTTTTTTTTCTGGATCATCAAACAATTTCCAGAACAAACATCAAAGTCGATTGCCCTAAAAAAAGCAACATCCCAACTTTAACAAGAGTGGGGGAGAAATTTTTATCTCTAAAATAAGACACACCATTCTCTCAGCTCTCGTGAAGATGTCAACCCGGAAAAAGGGGGGAAAGGATAGCTTTTCGAAGTCGAATTCGAACGCTCCCCTTTTCGTTCTAAAACTCAATTCTACTCTAAAATTGGAGTTCCTAGAGGGGGGATGGGGAAGAACTAGCAGCAAAAAGATCAGGAGGCGAGAAATTGAACCATATAGTAGCTCAAATGATGAGAAAAACAAAAGGCCCCCGCGACTTTAGAAAAAGAATTAAAAAGTGGAAAATTCCGAGCAATAGAGAATTTACAAAGGCGTGAACTCTTCTCTAGTTTTTGGAACAATGCCAGAGGGGGTTCCCGTGTGCTTCCTTGGGTCCGTCGCGCCGGAGATTTCCGTTTTTTCCCCCCGTAAGCTTACTCATGTGTATTCAGGCAATATCCTGAGTGAATAACGACTTTCATTCTCTTTCGATTGTACACAAGGGGGCGGTGGGAGGGGGGAAAAAAAGGGTTAAAGCGACCCGTGCAGTCTGTGGAGCTCTTTGAATCTGTGCCACGCCTTTTCTGCGTTACTTTTTTCTTTTCTTTTCTTCTTTCTCGGAATATTGAAAAAGTTATTAAATTTTTTGGAAGTTTCTATGCGTGAAAGCATTTTTTTTGTAGGGCGTGAATGAAGAATGTGACAATAAAAAAAAGGTTTTTCAATATTGAAATGAAAAGTTTTGTTTGTCTTCTAAAGCAGACTTTAAAATGTTTATGTTCTAAATGTGTGCAGAAATGTGTTATAGCAAAAAATAATTTAAAGGAAAATGGTGATATGTATTTGTATTTAAAAATTTTTAATTTACAGTTAACTTCATTTAAAGCCAAAACAACAAAGCGATAAAATAAAATCGGTTAGAATTTGAAAATGCTATGCTCCTCATCGATAAAAATTATAGAAAAGTTTATTTGCTGAAATTAAATATACCTGAAAGGACAAACAAAAAAAAATTCCTAATCCAATAAAAAGGAAACCATTTGTCATTTTTATCATTAAATGTTGATAGACTACTGGCGAATAATGTTTGAACAATTTTCTTTGAGATTTTTAAAAGGCAACATTTGGGTATTTGTTATTGCCCTTAATGTTAGGTTTTAAAATACCTTTAATAATATTAACTTCTTCGTTGAAAACAAAATGAGTTCTATTTAGTATTCTAAGTCTAAAATATTTGTGACATTTCCATGCATATCTCTTATTTAGAAATAATCTATAGAATTGCCAAATATTCTTCCATTTAATATCAATTTCCATATATTACCAAATTCTATATGGTTACAATTTTAGTGCAAAATTTTAATACATAAAATTTTGTTATGCGATATAGTGTAATTTTAAAATTAAAATTCTAAACAATTATTTTTAAGCTCTAACCCCAAAGCCTTTGATCTTCTAAATCAGCCTGAGATCCAGTAATGTTTTGAAGACATGCAAATTGCTAATAATTATTATAAAATATTGCGTACAGTCCTTAGTAATTTGAATTGATAATTCTTAAACAAGCTAGAAATTCTTGAAAAATGATAAAGTGTTTTAAATGCAAACAATTTTTCTATAATATTTCAAGAAATTGCAAGTGAATATAAATATTCCAATAAATAAATGAAATAATGAAGCACTATTATTTTTCGTTATCAATCGTATGCAACAAGCACAATTTGGTAAAAAAAAAACAGGTATTATAATAAAACTTTTAAAAAATGTAATAACAATAAAACTATTCCCATACAGGAAAAGTTAAATACTCTCAGATTAATAATGTTCGTCATTTCAATCAAAATAAGTAATAAAATATAATTAAATTTTTAGATTTATTTGTATAGTATTTATATTGCCCTTAATGCAAGAAGGGGCAATATTGTACTATAAACCATCATCTCTACTGTCCATTTCCGTTCAAAATGCAAACTCCTTTGTGAGTTTGGCAGCAGTCCAAATAGGACTACCACTGCCTCTTATCACCAGAGAGAATTAAGTACGAGCTTTAATTACACAGCCAGTTACGGGCATAGATATATCTCGAAACCTCGTGCGTTTTGCAATATGAGCATAATTATTTCTACAAACCTGGTGTATTATTACTTGTCGGGCTTAATGGGTTTCGGTGCAGCAGATACTATTTCATATACTTTGCAAAATTGAAATGACTTCTTCAATTAGTGTGTGAAATATTATAACACAATAGTTTAGTACTATAATCCTGCATTTTGGGAAAAGACATTGGGTTAAGTTTTAAGAGCCGATTTATACGTTTATTGCAGTCAGCAATGAATAAATTCATATAATTTATTATTAATTCATATAATTTATTATTAATTCATATAATTTATTATTAATTCATATAATTTATTATTAATTCATATAATTTATTATTAATTCATATAATTTATTATTAATTCATATAATTTATTATTAATTCATATAATTTATTATTAATTCATATAATTTATTATTATTTCATATAATTTATAATTAAATAAATTTAAAAAATAATATAAATATATATAATATATAATTTATATTCATATAATTTATATTCATATAATTTATATTCATATAATTTATATTCATATAATTTATATTCATATAATTTATATTCATATAATTTATATTCATATAATTTATATTCATATAATTTATATTCATATAATTTATATTCATATAATTTATATTCATATAATTTATATTCATATAATTTATATTCATATAATTTATATTCATATAATTTATATTCATATAATTTATATTCATATAATTTATATTCATATAATTTATATTCATATAATTTATATTCATATAATTTATATTATCTAAATTGACTACTTTTATTAAAGTTGTTAATATTATTTAACATGGGCACTAAAAGTCTATTTCTCAAGTAAATTAATACAGTAGTCCTCAAATAGTTGACAAAATCTAATTAATAAATATTTTTTAAACACAAAAAATATATAAAAATTATGAAAGAAAATTAAAAATAAAATTCGAAAGTGATAGCATATAAAATAAAGATTTCCTTGAAAAAATTAAAACACGTAACACAATTGTAGGCCTGTATCTTAAATTTTGTCAATGTTATGGAATTTAGAAAAAGGTTAACTAATGTTAACGTTATCTATTTAACGGAATGTTATAGGCCATCTTTAAGTATGGAATACTTTAGCACAAAAGGCATAACTCCAAACATTCTAGCTACAAGTTAAACATATTTCTTATACAAATGCAAAAAGCAGAATTACATAGTTTTAACGGCAAATCTCTTATAAAACCATAATTCTAACCTAAACAAAGACAGAAAAAGGACGAATTTATAAAACATAATTCCCCCACTAAAATTACCCAACTTTCCACCCCACCCCCTAATACATTAATTAAAGCATTATTCCCTCATTCAAAAGGTAAAACGTGTATACGAAGGGGTAGTGACTTTTCCGAAACCTAGTAATTCACCCGATATACACTCTACTCTATAAAATTAACGTTAACTGCGTTCAGGAAATTATCTTCAGCCATAAATCACGCAATTCCTCCCCACCCCCCTCCTCCTCCCCCCATAAGACAACGCCCTTCAACAAGAGCCCTAGATCTGTGGCAAGAAAACAATCAATATGAAATGTCTGCCGGGGCAGGAGAATCGGGGAGGTAGGGTCTAATGGAGCTTCTTTTAAAGGCATTATTTCCATCCATTAGAACAACGGGGGAGACTGTGGAGTTTTTTTTTTTGAAGGAAGAGATTGGAGGTATTTGTTTGCTAGATTCAAAGGTAACAATGGGGGAACTTTTGCTCTTTTAAGTGCATTTGCTTGGGATGAATGGGGCTCTTTGCAGATGGAAAGGTTGGTGTAATGAAGCAGACTGCTCGTTAGGGTTGGTTCGGTATAAAAAAAAATTAAATCGTCGTTGTTTTGTTGAGGAATTAACCTAAAATATAGTTTGCTGATTGTCAATTTCATAAAATTAGAATGTTTATAAAAAAAATTGGATTAGAATCCTAAATTGGTGGATACCTTATTGGATACGAATCCTACCTGGAATTATACCTTTTAAACGCTAATTGTATACAGAAAGTAGTTATTAAAAATGTATAAATACTCAGGAATTGAATTACATTTAATAAAGGGCGAATTTAAAATGGCTTTGGTATAGTTTAAAATCCCCGCAGGAAATTATCTACTAAAATTTTAATCAGGAATAAATTTAATGAGTGTAAAGTAGTCAGGTTAGATTAATTTAAATTTTGAACATTATTTAATACTACAGCAAGACTTTTTTTCAAAAAGTAAAGTAGAAATTGCATGAAAGGAAGGTAATTTGCATAAGTACAAGCTATTTCAATGCAAAACGTCTCGATATTTGATAGCCAAAACTATTCCATATATAAAATCCGATCTCTAATATTTTCAAATGCCTAAACTAAGATATTTATATAAATTAGTTTAGGTTCGGATAAAAAGGTTGGAGAAACATTTATTCTACCTATGTTACAACAAAGGGTTGAAGAGTTACGACAATTCAACTAGTCAAAGCAAATGAACACGTTGTATTAATTTCATTTAGCTTAATAATTCCAATGCAATTTCTTTTAATCTAAAAAAAATACCTTAAAACGTATTATTATCTCTAAGATCAATTTTACTTCCTATTTGACTACAAATCGCATTAATCAAGATGATGTGGATCGATAGGTATTCAAAACATTACTCGAACACAAACGATAACCGAGATAGAAAAATCTCCAAGTTATTTTTAAAACGATAATACCCAAAACGATTGACAAACGAATTCAAATCAGCAGATGGGGTATTCTCCATCACTAAACTTCAACCCCCCAAATCCACTTTTAGTTCTCCGCCATCAGATAAGGTCCACAACAGCTGCAAGAAGCTTCAGCCGGACAGATATTCGGGGGCAACTGTCTCGTCGGCTGGGGACGAATAAAGCCATCCCAAAATGGAAGAATTATGGAGTAGCGAACACAAGGAAATGACACTGAGATTTCTTGCGCCCCTTTTATTTTTAGAATAGCATCCATGTGTTCGTTGTCACGGTAGCACTGATGTCGAGGATCAATGTTTTTCAAGCATCCCTGAAGAGGGGGGGATGGATGTCCCAAAGCTTTTGTTATGGAAGACTTACGGAGAAGATAGATGGAAATGGATATGACCCTCTCTGGCAGGATTTTATTTGGAGAAAACTGTTTTGTGACTTTGTCAAGAAGGGAACGCGATATTTACTACCTTTCACTTTGTCCTAAACACTTTATGTTTTGAAATGATAAGTTTTAAATACGACTGTGAAAGAGAAACCTGTTTTTGTTGATTTATAGCATGTCTGCTAGAAGAGTAATGTGAAAATTAAACAAAAATTCTGTTCTAAAACAAATATTCTGTCACTAAAATTGATATTTCTCTTCGCAATTAAAGCCCAACAGTACCAGCAATTTGAAGAAATGAATTTATGAAAAAGTTATACAACATTATTTTTGGCGTGAAGAGGGTATAACAAAATAATGTGTTCCGAGGTATAGTGTATTTATCCTCGAAATTCGTTAATCTTATTCAAAAATACCCGTAACTGAAGCAAATCCAAAAGATATTCAAGGCAAAAGTAAATGACTCATCAAGTGCTCAAATCTATGTTCAGAGCGAGTTTATTGTCATGAGTTAGAACAACAATCAATATGCCTTTTACATGAACACTGGAGACAGTTTTAGAATATGATAGTTTTAAAGAAAAATAATCTCGCATGTATACCATTCTGTGAATAGAAATTTTATTAAGAGATTGCCAAATTGTCAATTATTCTGTCACTAGTCACCTTAAAATTAAAAATATAAATAATGGTGATTTTTTTCAGAAAAGGGTTTCATTTATTCTTATTGTTGTTAATAAAAACTACTTAAGACATAAATTTAAAAATAACTCCGTAAGAACAGCGTATAACAAATATAAGTAGCTCAATTCCAAAGAATCCCTTGTCCACTTCTTCAGAACAAGCCCATCACATTATTTTACATATTAAATTTTATTTCTACACCTTCAATTAAGCAAAGTATGTTGTTTAACGTGTAAAATAACATACTTTGCTTCATTCCAGGTGTAGAAGTAAAATGTAATACGAAAAAAATTGATTTAAAAATGTGATGGGTTTGTTCACCAAAGTAGACTAGAGACATTTTGGAAATCGGCGACTCATATGAATAATTAAAATTTTATTTTATATTACACAGTAAATTGTTACGAAATGACACATAAATAATCATCATTTAATAAAACAAAAACTCGAAATCGGAATCATAATAGTTATTTCAAAAATCAAAAACTAAACTAGGCACAAAACTAACTCTTCCAACATATAAAATTCGGGACAAACTTCACATTAAATTCTCAAAATCTCCCTGATATATTTCTCCAACAAAACAACCCACCGAGACGTTTTAATCATCAATGAAAGTGTCAAACGAAGTATTTCAGCAGCGATCCCGAATCCGTTCTCGAGCAGAAAGCACTTAACGTCAAGCAAGGACACTTCAGTTGCCCTGGGACTATTAGAAACTCGTATTTAAAGGTACACAAGTGCTAAAAGTTGCGGGCTCAGGGCGTCTCTTTGCACGCATAACACGAGCGCGACATACGCATTGAGAGGATGCGACACTATTTTTGCACTTCCCCCCCCTTGAAATTCACCCCGAATTTCTTGAAGATGCTTCGTCATTGGATGAGAGAGGGAGAAGGGAACCTGAGATTAGTTGGTTTAAGAGAAAACGAAGGGGGGGGGGGGCTTGTTTCGTGGCGTAATTCGGGGAATTTATTTTTGTGGTGCGTTGTTTCTGACGAATGTTACGTGAAGGATTATGTTTAGCTGGAAATTACAATATTGTTTTAGTTGTAACCATAGAGTAATGATACAAATAGAGGAATAAAAATGCTAATTTCCGTGTGTCCATTATTGAAACCACGTGAAATGTGGAAATGCCAATTCATTCATGCGCCAATATTACTTGGCAGGCCTTGGCGACTTTAAGAACTAAACGAGATCGAAGTATTGTAATATGGTTTTGTGTTTAATTTTGTATTTAAATATAGTTTTTTTTTGGCACAATTTAAAGGAGTTTAACAGATATATTAAAGAGATTTTTCTTACTTTGTAGTTTTGAAATAATTGCATTACGTTTTTATGTAAAAAATTTACCATAAGCGAAGTTCTTTCAATTGTTATTTTGTATACTTCAATAAGAAAATATGAACAATAAAACCTGAGAAATATAAAGAGTTTCGCTTCTTCGAGTATTGAACACATATAAAATATTTTCGTTTGGTTAATGAAGAGGAAATATTTAGCGCATATTGTTTGAAAATAAGTAAATACGTACATATATGTTAAAAAGTTGAATACGGACAGAACTCCTTATCCCCAAAAAAGAAGAAAGTGCGCCAAATTTGAAACTCCTGCAGATGTCTGAACGCCAAATGTGGCAGCGCTATAACCACGTGATGTGAGTTTTTCTTTTCAATGTTGACACCGCGGCCATTACGAGAGAGTATTAAAAGCGCTCTCTTCTATTTAATATTACAACTCACTCTGGTTGAAACTGATAAGTGTGATGCCGGCGTAGTATACGTTTTTAGTTACTTATACACTAATTCTAATAAAGACACAAATGTAAAATATTAATACTTAAATTGTGTTTCTTTTCGATGTCTATTAACCGATTAAATGACTAACCCGAAATAACTGGTGCTAGTGTCTATGGAAAATACAAGTTATCCCAAGTCAATTGTTAAGGGAAGTGGTCATTAAACTATTGACTAATGCCATCGTGGATGTTTCCCATTGTTTCTAGTTAATTATTTATACAGGGTGGTTTATGGTTATTTAAATTCTCGGGGAAAATGTTAAGGCGTAATAGATTACATCTTCATAATATGATGACAATAAAGGAATGTAAAAAAATCGAAGAAATTGCAGAACAGCTTTTAAAAATTACAGAACAATTCTTATTGATTGAATTACAGGACAAGGTTTTTATGAATGAATTAAAGAACATTTTTTTAACGAAATGCAAAACAGTTTTTATGGAACGCATTACAGAACAATTTTTATTAAATGAATTACAGAACAAGATTTTTATGAACGAATTACAGAACATTGCAACAATTATAGAACGAATC
Organism: Troglohyphantes excavatus; assembly: GCA_963932185.1. Lineage (NCBI taxonomy): Eukaryota > Metazoa > Arthropoda > Arachnida > Araneae > Linyphiidae > Troglohyphantes > Troglohyphantes excavatus. The sequence continues at coordinate 51,926,929 of OZ010675.1, forward strand.
ACAGGTCAAGATTACTTTAAACGAATTACAGAACATTGCAACAATTATAGAACGAATCACAGGTCAAGATTAATTTAAACGAATTACAGAACACATTTTTGGAACGAACTACAGAACAAATTTTATGAAACGAATTACAGGACAAATTACATGGAACGAATAACAAGACAATTTTTTATTGAACAAATTACAGAACAATATTTTTATGAACGAATTACAGAACAAGTTTTATAGAATGAATCACGTAACACGATTATTATGAATGTTTTTTGTTTGGAACGAATTACAGAACAAATTTTATGGAACGAATTACAGAACAAATGTTATGGAACGAATTACAGAACAAATTTTATGGAACGAATTACAGAACAATATTTTGAACGAATTACAGAATTTTATTGAACGAACGTAAACGTTGCGAAGCATGTGTCACTGCTGGATACCGCCCTTTCTGTAACCCATTCAATATAACGTATTCTATCATTCGTTCAATAAAACTTGTACTGTAATTCTTCGATAACACTTTATCAGTAATTCGTTCAAAAACAATTGAGAGTACACAGTTTGGGGAAGCTATAAAATATGAAACAGGAACAAATCTGTTTTTAATATTTATTTCAGCTAAACAATTTCCAATATCCTTAAAAATTACTAAATATCGAAAAGTTTCAAATAGTTTTCACTGCAATACACATTAGTTTCGAAGAAACATAACAATAATAAGGAAAAAACTATTTTTTTAATGTTAAGGTCAATTAGAAGAATTCCTCAAATTTATTCTACGTTAACCAAATTTTTTGTGTAGATTAGTTAACGGTTAAACAACAAGCAGAAATACTCTGCCTAGGTGTTGAAATGTAGAAAAAAACGCAAACTTTTACTTGGGATTTTTTTTCTGCGGAAATTAATTAATAATGAACTCCAGTCAAAACATTCTGCCAAAATGATGGAAGACCCTTCTGAAGAATGTCTCGCTATTTTAATAACCTCCCTGTAAATGGCCGCAGGAATCCAAATTTCATTTCCTACCAAATTAAAATGATCTTCCCTCCAACTCTCACTCAGAAAAACATTCAAAAAAATATCATCACAAAGCCGCGCTAATTAGTTCCATTCCATTTCTACCTCGTTAAGAGATGTTCGAAAGAGACACATCGCCAAAGTTTGCTGGCTTGGCGAGAAATGAAACATAAAAAATAAAGTTTTATATATGTTATTCATATCAAAAAGACATCTGTCTTTTTTTTGTTGCTATTTCACTCATTTTAAATATCCATGTGCCAGAACAGATTTTTTCTGTGATTGAGTTTATTAGACAACAACCTTCCAATTTAACTGCACACGATTACTTCTACAAAAAATCTGAGTAAATTTCTTTAAATTCAGTATTTAGATGGTTTTGTAGTCTTTTATGTGGTTTAGAAAACTAATTTTCTACAAATTGCCAAAAACTAGTTACATGGTTGAAAAGTCCTTTTCTAATTTTAAACTCACTTGTGCAATATCTAAATGTATTTTATTGTCATAATTCTGAAAGAATTTTTTTAAAAAATTGTCTACAATCGCTTTTGAACAAATTTTAAAATCAAATAATGGTAGCAACTATTTTGAAAAGTTAGATTTTGGAGCTTACCTTGCTGTAATTTCTCATAAACGATATTAACTTCAACACCAAATTTGTTCGTAGTACAACTATTTATGGCCGATTTCTGCACCTTTGGCCGATTTCTCACCCGGACGGTTTTAGTAGGAAAACATTTTTGCTTTAAGGGAGAGTTTTTGAAACTCTCATGTACACTTTGATCTTCCTTTTGTTTTGAAGGTTAAGTGTACAAACTTTCATCATCAAGCTCGGGATAAAACTGTATATTTGTATAAGAAACAAACCCACAGACATCGGGAATCGAACCTGGGATCCTTTGTTTAGCGCACAAATGCTTTACTACTGAGCTATCCGGACGACACCAACCTGCACACAGAAACTTTTCGCTCAGAACACATAAGAGTATATACATACAGACATACTACATAACACAAACTATGTGTGTTTGTTTCATGCCATATTGTGTTTGTGCGTGTGAGAGAGAATTTTTTACAGATTTACAACTCGCATATTTACACTATTAAATTTTAAAAACCTCAAAAAATTTAGAAACACCAAAAACCCGATATCTAAATTTAAAACGAAACAATTACTTTCTAGTACTCTTTATTGCATAAGGATAATAGAAAAAAAATACTTTATTTTTTTTTAAATAATAGTATAACAGTATGAGTTATCATTAGTATTAGTTTCTTATATATTAAATGCTAATTGCATTGAAGGAATAGTAAGAAATAAAAAACGCATATCCGAAGTATATGTGAAAGAGGTTAGAAATAAAAAGTGTTATCCGATTTCAGTTACATCCAAAATAAAAATGACCCAAAACAAAAGATCCTCTCAGAGTTACCCTAATTACTTCCATTCCAATTGAACCTCGTTAAGAAATGATCGAAAAGCGCCCGGTCGCCAAAACCCACTTCCTTCTAGCATACAAATAGAATTTTATCCGCCATCGCCAAAACAACTCTCTTATTCAATTGGCTGCAATGCCCGGAAAAAAAAAGGCGCCAAGCTAATGCTATCACCGAATAGAATTCAATCGCGTGAGGGGGGGTAATTGTTTCCCTTAAAAAGAACCCACCCAAATACTCCGGGGCTGATGTGGAGAAGGTGAAAACGAACAAGAATGCAGAAATCGATAAAGTTGGTTCACCCCACCTATCATTTCTTCCCTTCTCGTTTTTGCCGCTCTTCTTTTTATTATTATTATTATTCATTTCTTTTTTCTGATTTCTTCGGAAATTCCCCCTCCTACCCCCCGTCGCTGGAGGGTTAATATTGAACGATACTCCCTAATAAAGGAACACTGTTTTCGCAACCATGGAATTTGCTGTCTCGGAAACGGGATGCATGTCTGGGTAAGAAACAAGGTTTATGAAGTTGGTTTGTGGGGGGTGACTAAATTACTCTGGTTCGAAAGCGGGAGGATTTGCTCGGGGGGTGTTTCTTATTACGATATTTTTTATAAATGGTTTAGTAGCAATGGGGATTGCTTTAGTAAGTGATATATATTTTTTAATATTAAATAAAACGTGATAAAGGGTATCGATATTTAAATAAAGAGAAGCACTTTTCTCTTAAGTAGAATAGCCATTTAATGAGTGGTAAGGACATAAAACTATTTAGTAGCGGTTCGATAGGTAAGAAAGAATACGGAGTTATTAAGTATAAATATAACGGGACAAAGCGGTTTTATAAAATGTAGCAGCTGAGTAAATAAATAATACAGAAAAGGAGGTAATAACAGGATACGGAAATGTAGTAAATGGTTTGAAAGAGAAATTTAATGATATTCTGAAAATTTAAAGTACGTTTAGTGCTATTTTTAGCTAATTTGAAGTTTAATGTTTTCAGGTACAAAAGTGTGTTTCTTATATGAGGAATAATGCTAATAATCGAAATGTTTTTTTTATTCGTATTAAAACTTTACCGGCAGTTTATAATCACCGCTATTTAACCAAAGTAGGAAAAATATATAGTTTCAATTGTAATATGAAGCGTTCAGAGCTAAAGATGATCAAATCCAAAAGTATAAAAAAAATTGTTCGTTGCGGATGTATATTTTAAGAACCATAGTGAACCAAGTCCCTGTTTTTGCTATTTTCTCTAACAGATGGCATCATTATACTCTAAAACTGTATAGAATTCAACGAGTTTTTAAAAAAAATTACCTTGATTTTTTGGAAACTATAACTTATGGACTTAATGCACTTTAGCGCTGAACGCCTCTTAATATGGTACTCATGGCTAACTAGAACAATCCAGAACAATATTTTTTAAGGATACAGATCAAGTAAAAAGGACATGCTTCTGTATCAAATGTAATAAAAGTAATATTTTTATTAAATAAAAGAAATATTTTTATTAAATAAAAGAAATATTTTTAATAAATAAAAGTAATATTTTTATTAAGTAAAAGTATTATTTTTATTACAATTACTATATTAATAAGACCCAAGTTTTTATTTTGCAAAGGTTCTTTAGAGCAACATCTAGAACTACAATCTATTTATAGATAATCTATTTACAGTAGCAAATGGCAATCATTACAAATAAGGTAACACAAATACGTTTAAATGCCATAACAGAAAAATATATTATGAAAAACAAGCATATAATTCTAATCTAATAATAAACTGAAAAATCGCTCTTCCTTGATAAATTTTTGCAATACCGGTCAAAACACATTTTTACAATTTTTATTTATTTTAAGGCAGAAGTTGTTTATTTAATGGAAAAATTCCAAACTTTCGAAACTTAAATTTTTCTAAATTTCATTCGGTAAGCTACATTTCTTTTAAATGACAAAATCATGAAATACATCAATTTTCCCCATGAAAGAATCAAGATTTGATCATTTTTTTTAAAAAAAAATTCTTAAATTCAAGTCACGTAAAGCAATTTTCCAAACATTCTTTACAACACAAATATATAGTTCAGGTCCAACTTTTTCTTTGGCTTATAGCCTTCCCCAAGGATGTTTTTGTATGTCGACAACACCCCTTAAACCAACAATACAACCACAGTCCAATCACGAGCAACACGTTTTAAAGACGTATTTTCGACGTCAGAAAACTGAAATATTTCCCAGACCAGAGAAATCTAAAGAAATAAAAAAAATCTGTTGAATCTTTTAGATTGGTTTTCCGATCCACCATATCCATTTTCCTGAACCTCCGGAATTTCTTCGTCATTGAATCATAAAAATAGGGATAACACAAGATATACACTAAATCTCCCGCCAAATTCTATCTGGATGGAGAAAAAATGATCGTAATTTCGAGGGGTTTTTTTCCTTGGACGCGAAGGAAAAGAAATAAATAAGTGTATTTTTCTTGGGAGATTGTTGCCATGGAAATGTGACATCATCATCGGGTTGAAAAAGTTTAGAGGCGTGGTGCTTGACATAGAATGGGCATTTTAAATGATATTCAAGATGAAGAATTTGAGCGTTGAGACGTGGTCTTTAAAGGGTTTCTCTTTCGAATAGAATAAAAAGGGGAATTCATATATTTTCCAAACACATTTGTTAATATAAAAGAGCATTAAATATATTCAGTAAAGAAAACTGGATAAAAACAAGATAATATTGCTTACAGACAAATGTGTATGTTATTACAAGATGTATCATTCGATTGCGAAATAATTATTTGATAAACTTTTTTAATTATTTTTTTTAATTTTTCTTATAATTATAAGTACTTTCAATTTCCTTTATACTTATTTACTTTTTTTAATTTTTCTTATAATTATAAGTACTTTCAATTTCCTTTATACTTATTTACATTTAATTACTTTTGTGTGGTGTTATTTACTTTTAAAGAAATTAAGGAACAATTTAAACAAATGCATAAATAATAAAACTAAGTAAACATTAAGCTATAATGATTTTAAAAGTGTTCAAACCATCTCACAAATGGTATAATAATAATTTGTTATCAAATAAAACTAACGTAAGAGAAATATATATATATATATATATATATATATATATATATATATATATATATATATATATATATATATATATATATATATATATATATATATATATATATATATATATATATATATATATATATATATATATATATATATATATATATATATATATATATATATATATTTCTCTTACGTTAGTTTTATTTGATAACAATATATATATATATATATATATATATATATATTTAAATCATGTGGATAATCGATCGTGTTACAATAAATCCCTCAATTGTTCCAAAATATAAATTTGCTTTTAAAATAAATTCGGTTTATGGAGTAGATTTAAATTAATAAAAATTTCTATATAGAATATAATAAAAAAATTAATTTTCCATACTTATATTTTACAAAATAGGGACATTAGGTAATAAATGCATAAGGTATACACTTGATTTGCTTTACTAGATTTGAACTATAAAATTTTCTTACAGCTGCGAAATTTTCACACTTTTAGCTTGTTATCAATGTTGTTATTCTCATTGATTTATCATATGAATCTTTATTCATATGATAAATCAATGAGAATAACAACATTGATAACAAGCATCCGCATGTAAAGGTAACATGGTTTATTATAAGAAAATTATCTTTAAATAGATATAAATATATTATGGGAAAATTCACACCTGCATTTTTATCATAACACCTTACTTTTCGAGAAAAATTAAATTTACTTAGAGATAAACCTCATCCTTTCAGGTAAAACTTATAAAATCTTACAATTTATCTCATACTCACAAAATGTCTCTTCTTAAAACCTGGTAAGGAAGGAAGCCAATTTTAGTTTCCGGTTCTGATATTAATATCAGCGGAAGCATTTTTAAGTTTGATAGGAGAAAAAATAGTATATCAAACCACAAAAAAGCAGTTATGAAGCATATTCTCATATAGAATGCAATTTATATCATTATAATTAGAATGCAACGATATTGAGATTTTTAGAAGTATTATCTCATATAGAAGACATCAAAAATAAGACTACTACGACCACAAACTAATAGAGGATTGGTCCTTGGTGTTAAAATATTCATTTTTAAACTATAGGATCAAATTTGAACTCGTTGTAAACTGTTATTTGAAATAAGTACTAAAAATTAAATAAAATATACTGACTTTTGAGTACGTTCGATGCTGATGGCTCCGAATACATAAGTTTCAAGTTTGAACGAGACTGTACTCAAAATGAGAACAATGAGAAAAAACGAATAAAAAGAGAAGATTCTTGCCTAAATAGGCTACCTTCATAAATCACTTTCAATAAATATCAACAATTACAACCAAGATTTAATGGATATTAAACCCAGATTCTCAGTCATCGCAGTCCAGAGCCTTTTCCTTTAGGCTAATAGGGCGACTTGAAAAAGTTATAAACAGAAGAAATGTTAAAAAGGTGTTCCAATAGTAAGGAGCATAATTGAGTTGTATTATAACTCAGTTTTCATTTAAGCAATCGATATCAAATAATGTGGAAAACCATATTCTGGAAACTATTTTAAATTTGTCAGGTCCCTTTGTTAAGATGGCTTGAACGGAAGCTGAGATTAGCAATATTAAGTCACACTGCTCATTTTTTAGAAAATACGGTTACTAAAATTTAAGTACGTCATTGCTCATTTACGATGCAATTGTACTAAAAAAATGAGTAGGTTCAGGTACTCATTTTAAGTACCTTTTATCTACAGTGTACTTATGACAAGTGGGAACTAATATTAAATTATTCTTTAAACTAAAACAGCCTTAGCTAAGAATCGAAAATTCGTATTTTTTACTCGTTTTACAAGGATTAAGTATAACAAAGTTTTATATAAGTAAATATAAAGGCAAAACAATAATATTTAAGTAAATAAAATGTTTTAAAGTAAAACAAAATTATCAAAATTTAAATATTTGAATGACATTTGGGATATATATTTTAACAAAATCTTTAAATTCGTAAGCAGAAAATAATAATAAAAAAACTATCTGGGACATTTATTATTTACCGTTAATGATAAATATATATAAAAGATATGTTATATGTTTTCTGTTTAAAATAAAATCCTGTTAAATCTTATGATAAATATGGTTCTAGTAAAGATCTAATATTACAGTTTTTCCAGAGAACATTTTTAAGATTTCATTCTACTTTCATTAAGTTTTCTAGTTATAAATTTTAAAAAGTCGCCAAAGTAATTTTAAGTATACGAGAAAAGTTACAAACTTAAATATTTTTACTTTAATAATTTTACAATCAAAAAGAATAGGTGTCTCTTCTTTTTTTTCGAATCAAACATTCAGACAGACGATTTTTAATTTTATCCTTTTGGTGATGTTAGCTGGAGACACAAACAGAAGCCAACGATTTACAAGCGAAAACTTAATTAAGCTCTTGAATAAGACGAAACTCAAATTGAAATTTTAAGTGAAGAAAAAACGGACGCTAGATTGCTTTTCTTACTCAAATAGAAACTTTTTGCCTTGCCTCTGATGGATTTGTCATTTTTAATGTCGCTCATATTTCATCCCAGTATGCAAATTACTAAAAGTAAAAGTTAAACAAAATTATTTTTTTACATGTGAACAATTCTTGTTCTTAAAATAAGAAATGTTTGAGATCCAAAAGAAAGCTACATTGAATGTTCAGGAATTGAATTTTCATCTTTTATATATATGTATTTTAAACTTTCTGATATAGTAATTATAATAATATGGGATTTTAACGTTCCTGTATCAATCTTATAAACATAATCATTTAAATATTGTAGGAATCTTATGAAGGTATGTTATTTTAATATATGTTTATCAATTTTATTTACGTATGTCATTTTAACAATATTGTATCAATTCCATTATAATATGTATCAATCTTATTATCATATATCATTTCAACATTATTAACATTTAAGAATTGTAACATTATTGTAGCTATCTTATTAACGGACGCCAGCGTATCAAGATATTAAACGAAAAAAAATTATTTCGGAACCTATACAACATTACTTTTTCCTCCTCTTAAAGCTGCTACTTTAAAATATATTTTAAATGTAAATATATTAATCGCATTACAATTTTTATTAAATTTGCTGAATATTATTTCGAGAGGAATTATTTCAAGGTGATTTTTTTTTAAATACTAAGTGGCAATATTGATGTATGAAAATTATATTTGGTACTTTTACAAATAATAACAAGCAAAGTCTCACAGAACTTAATACTCAAGCAAGTATTAGCCATTCCACTATTTCCAATAGTTCATATAAACGAAAACATTTAATAAAATAATTCATTAGTATTATCACCGAACAAAATCACAGTCTTATAAAATATAAAAGCAAATTTCAGCCCAAAGTAATTATATTTAACGACTGAAGATTTTTTACGACTTTAACCACGAATCAGTGGAAATTCTTAAAACTATCGCCTCAATAATCCTCTTAGAAATGTTTCTTCGCTTCTTCCGTTTATTTTTTCCACAAAAAAAAAATACATAACACTCCTTAAAAACTTAGAATCGGAATTTGAAAATTGCCTTTCACTTTTGGTTTCATAAACAGACTTAATTAAAATGGAATCGGAACGGAAAAAAATATAAATGTTATTGTTCTTTTCCACAAAAATCTAGAGAATGTTGAAATGAACGATTTTCTGAATAACGCCGTACGCGCTTCCGTTTTAGTATTGGGATGATTAAAAAAGCTTATTTAATTACAAAAGGATAAACAGACAATGAATTTAATTACCAATGTCTCAACATAAGATTCGTCGTTTAATTTCGGGTGAGGTTTTTTTCCTCAAAATATTTACCTTTTCGTAAGGTACATTAAATTAAATTATGTTCCATTTGAAAGCAAAGACAATTCATTCCATAATTAATACTTTAAATTTAATTAATACAAAAAAAATGATTAATTTAGATGGAAATATTTTACAGTATTTAGGACTATTTTTGATTTTTTTTTAACTGCACTGTAAAAAAAATGGTAATTAAAAAAATGAGTACATGAACATACTCGTTTTTCTTTTAGTACAATTGCATTGTAAATGAATAACGATATACTCAAATTTCAGTAATCGTACTATCTCAATAATTATCAGTGTGATATAATATTGCTAATCTCAGCTTCTGTTTAAGCCATCTGAACAAAGCGACCTGATAAACTTAAAAATAGGTGTTTCGAAGACGGTTTTCCAACTTATTTGATGCCAACTGCTTAAATGGAAACTGAGTTATCACAACTAAATTATCTTACTTCTCATTATTTTTCCACACCTATTTAAAAAAATTATGTTTATAACTTCTTCCCGTCGCCCTGGTAGTACATTGGATAAGGAACTGAACTGCTGTCCTGGTTGTATTTGTTGATATTTATTGAAAGTTATTTATAAAGGCAGCCTATGTAGGCAAGCAACTGCTCTGTTTATTCATTTTTACTCACTGTACTTATTTTTGAGTACAATTCTTTTTCAAAAAATTAAACTTATGTATTCGGAGATATGATAAGCATCGAATGTATTAAAAAATGAGTGCATTTTCTTATTTTTGAGTACCTATTTTTAAGAGTGTAACTATAAAATGACGTGCAATTCAAATTATAAAAATAAATTATATTTTCAGGGTTCTTACTGGGTTTGGCGAAGCCAGAGACTGATATCCTTTCCATTGGTGGCTGCGGCAGAATTATATTTCAGGCCACGTATCCGCCTTTCAGGAGCCAACAATTGAATTTCCGTTTCATCCTTTGAAAAGCCAACAATTCATCTGGGTGAGTAATATTTACCTCTGTAATGGGTCCGATTTGAAATGTCCTTTGTAAGGTTAATGTAAGCCACGATGATGTGGAGATTGGAAGGATAATATAATACGTCAGACTACTGAATAGGAATGCAGTTTGGAAATGACAATAAAAAATCATAAATTACAAAGGAAAAATGTTTTTAAATTTTGGCTCGTAGAATATAGAATGGGATTTTGTACGGAAAAACTAGAACGACATTTAGCTGCACAATACTGAATTTAACGCCTTTTTAAAATTGGAAATGAACGTAGAGCTCTATTATGAATTATTTTCCATCCTATAATTTTAAAAAAAAATTCAGTATTTGTTTCGGTTGTGAAATGTGAAATTTTGATATCCATTTGGGATATATGTTATAAGAGATTTTATTTTATTTATTATGATTTATGATATATCCGTCATTTTCATAAAACTTCACATATCATTAGGATTGCCATTCCTGTATTTACTCTCTTTCTTGTCAATTGGTACACACGACTGCCATCTCGTTAATCGAAAAGAACCGAAATTACTAATAAAAACATAAATCAATTATATATTTTTAAAAAATTAATATATCAAGTTGCAATAAAAGGATGGTTATATCAACAGTTGTACATTTTTTTATTATATAAAATAAAATTCATTTTTAAATATAATATTTTATCTATTGAATAGAGATAACTATAAATTTTAGTAACTAAACATGTTTCCATTGGGATAGCGTAAGTATGTCATATTTCAAGTTAGTATCACATTTACAAGAGAGTTAACAGTGATATGAAAGATTCAACACAACGGCAATATAGTGAGTTAAATAAAAGTATGTAAACAATAAATAGTTTTTAAGCATAAAAAAGTTATTTAATACGCATTACAATAAACTTTCTCCTAACTACAATTGTTATAACCACTCAACTATTAAATAGCGATTAGGGGCATTAACTAAATAGCACCTAGAACTATTCCCTAGATGGATAGTCCATTCCCCCGTATTGACGAATGGTAGTCAAAACAGCCGAGACTATTTCTTCTCGTGTATTCCCCTCCCTCGATCGATCAATACGTCAGAAGAGATTCGGATTAGAGATGGGAACTTTGCGCAAGAAATTCTATTTGCCATGGCAGGAGGAATCTCCGGAAAACGTATGGAATCCGAATCTCGCTAGTAAAAGTAACGTTAGAAATTTGAGATATTTGGGGGGTATTCCGTATAAAATTTACTCCTATATCGTATATATATTTCATATTTGATTTAGAATATTTACCTTTATAGGGAATAATTTTCATGTGAATTTAGGGATTTTTATTATCTATTAATGACTTTGCATGTATAGCTGTTTTGAACTATCCCCGATTGTCAAACTAATTATTTGGGAATATACACTGTAAAAAAATACTTATAAATGAGTACCGTAACCTACTCGTTTTTTTAGTGCAATTGCATCATAAATTAACGATGAAGTTATCAAATTTAAGTAACCGTACTTTCTCAAACATGATTTAATATTGCTAATCTGAGCTTCTATTCAAGCCATCTTAATAAACCTGACAAACTTAAAATAATTGTTCAGAAGATGGTTCCCCGAAGTTTAGAAGTCGATTGCTTAAATAGAAATTGAGTCATTACAACTCAATTATCTTATTTCCCATTCTTTTGGCACACCTTCTTAACATTTCTTCTGTTTATAACTTAAACCGGTAAATGTTCGACACAAAAATAAAACGTTTTCATTCAATTTAGGCTAAAATTTAATTTCAGGATGCCGAAATAAACTGTTTCGCGTCATTGAATTAATTACATTGCAACTCTCAATTTTAAATCGCTGGAATAGGGAACATAATTTTTCTGAGCAGTTGACTAGCATTGTTTCGCTTATGAAACTCCTAAAATCTTAATTTCTTATTTCAATCGATACGGTAAATGCAAATATATTGAAAAGTAGCTATTATCGTACAACCCCCCCCCCCCTCAACCCCTTTTATTAATAAGTTAGAGGGAGGTTTATTGTAAATAGAAATTTTTAAATCAAAAGTATAAATAGCTGTAACAATTTTTACTTTAATATTACAGTTTTTGTTTATGTACATCAGCTATTGGATAATTTTCCTTCAAAATCATCATTTAGAACATACAAATATAGTATTTTTTTACGCTCTGGAAAATATTACCATCATAAGTCATCGCATTTCCCAACCCCTTCTCATTTCCTGCATAGACGTCATTTATACCTCATATCATAAACCAAAAAAAATCGATTCAAATCCATCATTATACTTCGACAACTAATCGCGGTAATTGAAGCAGAGAGCTTTTGGAGCTCTAATGGATATCAAAACGCATGAATGAACAGCCCCCCCCCCCCCCCCCACATACGCATGGAAATACATAACATCCTTTATTCTTCCCGCGTAGGTCCTTTCAGTAGTTGCGATATTATTGGTGACTCCGAAGAAGGGCTGCCGCGATATCGCCAAAATAAAGAGGAGATATCGCCAAAATAAATATAATATATCGCCAAAATTTAGAAAAAACTATATTTCAGTTGGAAAAATTGACCTGTTTTTAAATATAATGAGAAAAATAAATTCAGTTGTTATTTATAAAAAAAAAAATTATATCTTCTTAAATATTCTAAATATTTTTTAAAAAATCGTATATTTATAAATGTACATGTTATTTTATTGTAATAAGTACTTTTGGGCTGTTTGATAAACATAATATACCCACAACTTATATTTATTAAAAAAACAATTTTACTTGTATGTCATGGTTCTACAGTAAAAACACACAATAAATGTTTTTAATTTTTAGTTGTTCAAGTCCCTGAGCAGTGCTTCAGTTGTTAGAAAAAACGTGCCAAATCACTTGTAAGGGACCGAGCATTTAATACGTTGACAGATGCGGATAACGCTTGACATGGGAGAGGTGTCTCAGTAGCTGAGTGACGCAGCAAAATTTTGTAGAAAAAATACTGAATTTTATTCACAAACTTTTGATTTTTTTTTTAAAAATCCTATAATTTAACTGGGATGTTTAGATAAATAAACAGAACGAAAGTTTTAATTACTGTTTTATAACTGCCAAAAATTATTGTGACGTAACATATGGGAGGGAGTAAGACTAAACGTGTTATTACATGACTTGAAGGAGAGACGTGTACAAAAAGATACGTTCCCTAAGTGCGATATATAAATAAAACATAGTTATTATATAAATAAAACATAGTTATTATATAAATAAAACATAGTTATTATATAAATAAAACATAGTTATTATATAAATAAAACATAGTTATTATATAAATAAAACATAGTTATTATATAAATAAAACATAGTTATTATATAAATAAAACATAGTTATTATATAAATAAAACATAGTTATATATTCATATATTAACTCAATATGCACGAATAATAGAGGGAGTGTTTCCACACTAGTTATCGACATATTACTTATAAATAAAAGATATCATACATATAATAAAATCACCAAATAGGCGATTTTTTGCCATATCTGGCTACATTGTTTCAGCCCGTGATTTACAGAGTCCCTTCTATGCAATGAATGATTATGGAGAGGGGAGGGGGGGATAGAGAAACAGAGAGTGAGTGTCCATGGCCATTGTGCCACTGCCGCATTACCGGCCATTTCCATGCGAATCGAGGGACCACCGCTTCTGGCCTCGCATGGCCGATCACGGCGAATTCATCACTGGCTGGGTGGAAGCCATAGAAACCGCCCTTATTCCTAGGATAGCTAGGATAGGAACGGGACAGGCGGCGTGGGAAAGGCATATTGTAGGGGTATGGATCGTTACTAGTAATATCGAGTTGGGTATGTACACTAAATGGATTATGTAGGTTATAAAGGAAAATGTGTAGTTAATTTTGTGTATGTTATTATGGAATTTGTAATGAAATATCATAAATTACGATCACATATGGGATGTCGCTGACACGAAGAAGCGAGCTAGATATTGAGGGGGGGGGGGGGGTAATTTTTTGGATTTCAAAACGACAAGTAACGAGTAAGGTAATGTGAAATGAGTAGGAAAAGTGCAATTTTTTTTCACTCAAAGCTATTTTCCACTTTAAAAAGGTTATTAATATGAAACTTTTTTTGTGGTGTATTTATGCAATGGGTTTCTTGCCATCACCTTTCGATATGTTTCATATATTTTTTTATTTTTAAATTGCAAAAATGTTAGTTTTTGTATATTTATTTTCAATCACAGATGGGGTAAAAAGGGTAGTCAGTGGGAAACCATGTAATTCTTCATATAAAGAGACATAATTAAAAAAAAATGTTAGTGAAATGAGTAAATTGAATAAAATAGAATAAATAGCATCCATAAACTAAAAACCGTGTAAATAAAAACTCAGTAAACTCAGTGACAGTCTTTCTGAAAATAAGTTAATCCGCCATTTATAAAAACCTACTGTTTTAAATTATATTTTATCTTCGAAATAAAACGTTTGTTTTTATAATACCCCCCCCCCCCTCCCCCCCCCCCCCCCGCTTCCCGCCGCAGCACCGCATATAAGCTATACTAAATTTTGCTTAGTATTTGAAATATAAGTTAAAGAAATTTGGGGTTACTATTCAAATTTTAAAGTTAAAAATCTAAAACTCATTGATGAAAACGGTGTTTCATATATTTATGTAATAGCAAAGGTCTCCCAGATTTTTTTTTCGAATTTTGTTGAACACATAAAAGAAATTTTGTACACAATTTTCTTTGATGAGAGTATTAAATAAAATTCTCAGATATTACCAAACCCAAAATAATTTGTTATCAATCGTCAAATACTTACAAATTACATTAATAATTCAACTAAATATATTTACAAAAATAATAATTATATTGTTTAGATTAATATGTCCTATAATTTCAATTTGTTGTAAATAAAAAAAGTCAATTAAAAATTAGCAATGCGTTGACAAAATATAATTTTATAGCTAAGCATAATAATAGTCGCATAACATTACATAATAAGCACTAAAATATTCACAAATAACTACCAACGTTTCTCAAAAAATTGCATTCCGAAACTTTCCAAGCATCATGCGAAAAGAAAAGAAAGCAAACGCGAATGAGCTTATACAATTTCCATCGATGGCGACCAAATGCAAATGGGCTTTTACCATTTCACCCAACAAGAATATCTTACAAAATTCATAATTCACAAAGAGTTGAATCATAAATAATAAGATATCTACACAGGAAAGAAAGTAATCCCTGAAGCCTAAAGGGACGCTGCATTACAAAAATGCAGTCTTTTCAATTTCAGTTACCTATTTCCAGATTATCTTTCTTGTTGTTACACATTATCCTTTCCATTTTGCATCAGTCTTCCGTGGTTCACTTTATTTATATTTTATTGGACATTTTTGAGCTTTTGAAATTGTCGAAATTTTATATACTACTGTATAAAATACACCGACTGACTGCGAATGTTGAACGCTTATATAATTTGAGATCAAGAGGATGGGATTTAGATTGAATTTTTGCTGTCACTTGCTCTTTCAATCAAGAAGATTTGAAACCATTAAATAATTATAAAAACACAAGTATTAAAATTTGATTAATAATTTTAATGTTTTATTATAATTTTGTTAAAATATGTTAATTTAATTTTGTGGCTTATGGAACTGCAGAATGTATTGTATTTGTTAATAAATATGTTTACTTATAATTAATTATATGCTTAAATACGGCAGATGGGCGCTTCACTAATGCCTAATAATATTACGAACTGTCTAACGCCACCCTGAGTTATTTCTTAAGGTTTATGTAGGTCTATTAAGTATTTCTTAAAATACCCTATTACGTAAAATACACATTGTCAAAAAATTCATAATTAATTTCGAAGAAACTTTTGATATTTTTGACGAAACAGATGCCTGCTAATACACCAATTAAATATTTCGTCAAACTGGGGGAATATTCGTCGTATTCTTTCACAAATATTTTTTTTTTTAAATGAGGACGACTTCAAATAAAAATCGTTGGCTCGACTCGAAGAAGGAATCTTTTAGTCCGAAATCGCTATCGACTGAGCCTCTTTTGAATTGCGGGTATTATACACATAAAAAACCAACATTAGAATCGAATGAGGTAATACCACTGAAAAGTCGGAGAACATTACTTTCGTTAAAAATAATTGAAGATTCTTTTTTTTTTATAAATCACGAAACAGTTGTCAAAATGGATGAAAAGTATCCTTGATGATCGCAGAATGCTTACAAATAAGAGTGTCCATTTATGAGAGAGTACCAACATCTGTTTTTTAAGAGCTTTGAATAAGCTTTTAAAAAGCAGCTGTTAATATGTCTCTCAGAATAATAGCAAAATTATTTGCATATAATGTATGACAGTCAATTATAACTGATGGCGTTCACAAACGACGGATGAAAGGGAAGAAATAAAGAAATATTTTAAGCTACCGCATCCCAAATTTAACGTTTTCATTAAAAAAAGGGGGGGGGGGGTAACAAGTGGGGCTGACTTGGACATTTGCATTTGGCAGCACATATCTCAAAATCGCTTTTTATCAATTTAACCAAGCAGCAAAAAACTTACAAAAAAAAAACAATACATAAATATCAGACTTTCGACGCGTTAAATGAATCAGAAATAGTAATAACTCATCATAACATTCTAAAATGGCGCTCTCTAAGTTAAAAGGGACATTCGTTTGAATTTCTCTTAGCGCCCCCCCCCCCCCCCCATTTTCCCTTATCATTCCTAGTATCCCCTTCCCTTTTCGATCAACTGACGATTTTGAGAAGAAAATGGATGAAACGTGATCGATAACAGTTCAATTTGTTCACATTTTGCTGGCGTTCGGATTTTTCGAAGAGCCCCGAACTGACTTTCTGATTCCAATTCAACCCCCCCCCCCCCTACCCCCCAGTTCTTTCTTCTCCAAAAATGACGTCCCCAAATGTGAAAACTTATGAGTCCGCCGGAGATATTAAAGCAGCGAAGGAGGGGGAGGGAAGTGCGAGTGAGTATATAAGTAAGGCGTAAGGACGAGTTCATTTCCTGACGTGAAAGTTGGGCTTATTTTTTTTATTTTAGCTTGCCTCATATTTTTTTTCCCTTCGTTTTTCGATCTTTCTTCTTCTCCAGAACAAGCATTTCGCAATAAATGTCGCATTGGACATTCCATTTTTTGGTTTGACGTTCTTTTTTTTTATTTTATGACGATGGAGTGTATAAAATATAAATGTCTGTGTTCAGGACAGCGAAGGCCAGAGAAAAGTGAAACGGTTTAAGAGAAGAAAAGAGCTCATTAAGTCTTCGAAAAGTATT